>JAXQQM020058733.1:0-427948 GCA_034641835.2 Pinus albicaulis
TGAAATATTTTGAAATATTTTGAAATGTTATAAAAATCCTCTAAAATATTTTACAAATTTTTTAAAAATATTTTAAAAGAGTTTTATGATGTGTTAGAAACATTTTAAAAGCACATTATAACATTTTAAAAAGGGTTTTATAATATTTTTAAAAACGTTTCTTTTTTTACGATTTTATTAAAAACATTTAATAAAAAGATTAAACGCTTTAAATATTCGATTTAAACATATTGAGAAGAATTTAGAATATTTTATAACAGATTTAAACCATTTATGAAACATTTATAAAAATTATTGCATGTTTATAATGTTAGCTTTATAAGCTTAACTTTTATTAAATTTTATTTAAAAACAAATAAATGCTTTCAAATATTTTAAATGTGTTTTGAAATGTTTTTCTAACATTGTAAAAGCATTCTAAAAACATTTAAAAACCATTTTAAAACACTTTTAAAACGTTTTAAAATGTTTTACAAGTTTTTAAAAAGGATTTAAATATGTTTTAAAACATTTTAAAAGTGTTTTGAAACATTTTAAAATAAATTTAAAATATTTTAAAAGTGTTTTGAAGCATTTTAAAAGTGTTTTGAAACATCTTAAAATAAATTTAAAACATTTTAAAAGGGTTTCAAAATATTTAAAAGTGTTCAAAAATATCTTAAGCGTTTGACAATATTTTGAAATATTTTGAAATTTTTAAAAATATTTTAAAAGAGTTTTATGATGTCTTCAAAACATTTTAAAAGCACATTATAACATTTTAAAAAGTGTTGTATAATGCTTCTAAAAACTTTTTTTTACGATTTTATTAAATGTGTTTATTTTAAAACACTTTTAATATAAATTTAAAATATTTTAGAAGTGTTTTGAAACATTTAAAAATAAATTTAAAACATTTTAATAGCGTTTAAAAATATTTTACAAGTGTTTTAAAATATCTTGGAAGCGTTTTTTACAACATTTTGAAATATTTTGAAATATTTTGAAATGTTATAAAAATCATTTAAAACATTTTACAAATTTATAAAAATATTTTAAACGAGTTTTATAATGTCTTAAAAACATTTTAAATGTGTTTAAAAGCACGTCATAACATTTTAAAAAGTGTTTTATAATGTTTTTAAAAACGTCTCTTTTTTGTGATTTTATCAAAAATGATTAAACGCTTTAAATATTTGATTTAAGCATATTAATAAGAATTTAGAATATTTTATAAAAGCTTTAAACCATTTATAAAACCTTTATAAAAATTATTAAATGTTTATAATGTCAACTTTATTAGTTTAACTTTTATTAAATGTTGTTTATAAACATTTTTAAAAATGAAATAAATATTTTTAAATATTTTAAAAGAATTTTAAAAGTGTTTTGAAATATTTTTAAAACATTGTAAAAGCTTTCTAAAAACATTTTTAAACCATTTTAAAATGCTTTACGGGTTCTTCAAGAGGTTCTGAAAACGTTTTAAAACATTTTAAAATAAATTTAAAACGTTTTAGAAGTGTTTTGAAACATTTTAAAATAAATTTTAAAAGAGTTTCAAAATATTTTAGAAGCGTTTCAAAATATTTTAGAAGTGTTTCAAAATATTTTAAAATTGTTTTAAAATATCTTGGAAGTGTTTTACAATATTTTGAAATGTTATAAAAATCCTTAAAAACATTTTACAAAATTTTTAAAATATTTTAAACGAGTTTTATAATGTGTTAAATACATTTAAATGTGTTTAAAAGCACGCTATAACAGTTTAAAAAGTTTTTTATAATGTTTTTAAAACAATTTTTTTTACTATTTCATTAAAAACATTTACTAAAAATGATTAAACACTTTAAATATTTGATTTAAACATATTAATAAAAATTTAGAATATTTTATAAAATCTTCGAACCATTTATAAAAATTATTGAATGTCAGATTTATAAGCTTAACTTGATAAGCGTTTTACAATATTTTGAAATATTTTAAAATATTTTGAAATGTTATAAAAATACTTTAAAATATTTTACAAAGTTTTTAAAATATTTTAAAAGAGCTTTATAATGTCTGAAAAACATTTTAAACGTAGATAGTTCGTTAAAAAGGAATAGACGCAGGCTAAACTTTTCGGTTTTGATATCCGAGAGCATATTTCGATATCCATTTTGGAGATGCAAGCGTGGCCCCACATGCACAAAGCGACGAATTGAGTCTGACCTCATTTCTGATTTATCCGGGAAAAACGAACTGGATGCGAATATCGAGGGCTAAACTTTATTAAAAATTATCGCTATTTGATACCCATTTTGAGATGCAAGCGTGGCCTCCACATGCAAAGATGAAGCGATTTAGTGGACTCATTTCAACGATCCATAAAAACGACTGATCACAGATATCTAAGTTGAAATTTTCATTTTTGAAAATTGAGAGCATATTTGGATACCGCTGAGGATGGTATGTGCCCCCGCATGAACAAAGTGACGAATTGATTTTGGGACTCATTTCTATTCCATCTTTCAAAACCGAACGAAAGGGATATCAGGGGGTTGAACTTTTTGCCTTTGAATTGAGCATATTTGGATACCCATTTTGGAGATGCAAGCGTGGCCCCGCATGCACAAAGTGATGAATTTATTTCGGGACTGACTTCGGACTATTCGTGAAAAATGAACAGACGTGGATATCTGGGGCAGAACTTTTCGGTTTTGAAATCCGAGAGCATATTTGGATACACATTTTGGAGATGCAAGCGTTTCCCCACATGCACAAAGTGACAAATTGATTTCAGGACTCATTTCGGATGATCCGTGGAAAACGAACATACGTGGATATCGGGGGCTAAACTTTTCAGTTTTGAAATCCGAGAGCATATTTGGATAACCATTTTGGAGATGCAAGCGTGGCCTCACATGCACAAAGTGACGAATTGATTTAGGGACTCATTTTCGATGATCCGTAAAAAACGAACGGAAGCGGATGTCGGGGGCTAAAATTTTCATTTTTGAAATCTGAGAGTATATTTGGATACACATTTTGGAGATGCAAGTGTGCCCCCGCAGGAAAAAAATGACGAATTGATTTCGAGATTCATTTTGGATGATCCTTGAAAAATGAACAAATGCAGATATTGGGAGTTGAAATTTTCGGTTTTTAAATTCGAGAGCATATCTGGATACCCATTTTGGAGATGAAAGCGTGGCCCCGCATGCACAAAGTGACAAATTTATTTCGGGACTGATTTCAGACGATCCGTGAAAAACGAACGGACGCGGATATCTGGGGTTGAACTTTTTGGTTTTGAAATCCGAGAGCATATTTGGATACCCATTTTGGAGATGCAAGTGTGGCCCCTCATGCACAAAGTGACAAATTGATTTCGCGACTCATTTCTGATGATGCGTGAAAAACGAATAGACGCAGATAACGGGGGCTGAAATTTTCGGTTTTGAAATATGAGAGCATATTTGGATACCCATTTTGGAGATGCAAGCGTGGCCTCGAATGCAAAAAGTGACAAATTGATTTTGGGCATCATTTTGGATGATCCGTGAAAAACGAATAAACGCGAATATCGGGGGCTAAACTTTTCGGTTTTGAAATCTGAGAGCATATTTGGATACCCATTTTGGAGATGCAAGCATGGCCCCAGATGAACAAAGTGACGAATTGACTTCGGGACTCAATTCAGACGATCCGTGAAAAATGAAAAGACGTGGATATCGGGGGCTGAACTTTTCGGTTGTGAAATCTGAGAGCATATTTGGATACCCATTTTGGAGATGAAAGTGTGGCCCCGCATGCACATAGTGACAAATCGATTTCGCGACTCATTTCGGATTATCCGTGAAAAACGAATAGACGCAGATAACGGGGGCTGAAATTTTTGATTTTGAAATATGAGAGCATATTTGGATACCCATTTTGGAGATGAAAGCGTCGCCTCGGATGCACAAAGTGACAAATTGAGTTTGGGCCTCATTTTTTACGATCCATGAAAAACTAACGGACGCGAATATCGGGGACTAAAATTTTCGGTTTTGAAATCTCAGAGCATATTTGGATACCCATTTTGGAGATGCAAGCGTGGCCCCAGATGAAAAAAGTGACGAATTGACTTCGGGACTCAATTCAGACGATCCGTGAAAATTTAAAAGACGTGGACATCGGGGGCTGAACTTTTCGGTTTTGAAATCTGAGAGCATATTTGGATACCCATTTTGGAGATGCAAGCGTGGCCCCACATGCACAAAGTGACAAATTGATTTCGGGACTCATTTCGGATGGTTCGTGAAAAAAGAACAGACGTGGAAGATGGGTTTAAACTTTTCGGTTTTGATATCCGAGAGCATATTTGGATACCCATTTTGGAGATGCAAGTGCGGCCCCAGATGCACAAAGTGACGAATTGAGTTCGGACCTCATTTCGGATGATCCATGAAAAACAAACGCACGCGAATATCGAGGTCTAAACTTTTCAGTTTTAAAATCTGAGAGCATATTTGGATAGCTATTTTGGAGATGCAACTGTGGCCTCGGATGCACAAAGTGACGAATTGATTTCGGGATTCATTTCAGAAGATTTGTGAAAAATGAATGAACACAGATATCGGGGGCTGAACTTTTCGGTTTTGAAATCTGAGAGCATATTTGGATACACTTTTAAAACGTTTTAAAATGCTTTACAAGTTTTTGAAAGGGATTTAAAAACGCTTTAAAACATTTTAAACCTTTTTTAAAATATTGTAAAAGCTGTCTAAAAACATTTTTAAACCGTTTTAAAACAGTTTTAAAACATTTTAATATGCTTTACAAGTTTTTTAAAAGGATTTAAAAACATTTTAAAAGTGTTTTGAAACATTTTAAAGTAAATTTAAAACATTTTAGAAGTGTTTTGAAACATTTTAAAATAAATCTTAAAAGCATTTCAAAATATTTTAAAAGTGTTTCAGAATATCTTAAAAGTGTTTTGAAATATCTTGAAAGTGTTTTACAATATTTTGAAATGTTATAAAAATCCTTTAAAACATTTTATAACTTTTTAAAAATATTTTAAAAGAGTTTCATAATGTCTTAAAAACATTTTTAACGTGTTTAAAATCATGTTATAGCATTTTAAAAAGTGTTTTATAATGTTTTTAAAAATATTATTTTTTACGATTTTATTAAAAAGATTTACTAAAAATGATTAAACGCTTTAAATATTTGATTTAAACATATTATTAAGAATTTGGAATATTTTATAAAAGGTTTAAACCATTTTTAAAACATTTATAAAAATTATTGAATGTCAGCTTTATAAGCTTAACTTTATGAAATATTTTGAAATATTTTCAAATGTTATAAAAATCCTCTAAAATATTTTCAAATTTTTTTTAAAATATTTTAAAAGAGTTTTATGATGTGTTAAAAACATTTTAAACGTGTTTAAAAGCACATTATAACATTTTAAAAAGGGTTTTATAATATTTTTAAAAACGTTTCTTTTTTTACGATTTTATTAAAAAACATTTAATAAAAGGATTAAACGCTTTAAATATTTGATTTAAACATATTGAGAAGAATTTAGAATATTTTATAACAGATTTAAACCATTTATGAAACATTTATAAAAATTATCGCATGTTTATAATGTTAGCTTTATAAGCTTAACTTTTATTAAATTTTATTTAAAAACGTTTTTAAAACCTAAATAAATGCTTTCAAATATTTTAAATGTGTTTTGAAATGTTTTTCTAACATTGTAAAAGCATTCTGAAAACATTTAAAAACCATTTTAAAACACTTTTAAACATTTTAAAATGTTTTACAATATTTTAAAAAGGATTTAAATATGTTTTAAAACATTTTAAAAGTGTTTTGAAACATTTTAAAATAAATTTAAAACATTTTAAAAGTGTTTTGAAGCATTTTAAAAGTGTTTTGAAACATTTTAAAATAAATTTAAAACATTTTAAAAGGGTTTCAAAATATTTAAAAGTGTTCAAAAATATCTTAAGAGTTTGACAATATTTTGAAATTTATAAAAATATTTTAAAAGAGTTTTATGATGTCTTCAAAACATTTTAAAAGCACATTATAACATTTTAAAAAGTGTTGTATAATGTTTCTAAAAACTTTTTTTTACGATTTTATTAAATGTGTTTATTTTAAAACACTTTTAATATAAAATTTAAAATATTTTAGAAGTGTTTTGAAACATTTAAAAATAAATTTAAAACATTTTAAAAGTGTTACAAAATATTTTACAAGTGTTTTAAAATATCTTGGAAGCGTTTTTTACAACATTTGAAATTTTTTGAATGATTTTGAAATATTTTGAAATGTTATAAAAATCATTTAAAACATTTTACAAATTTATAAAAATATTTTAAACGAGTTTTATAATGTCTTAAAAACCTTTTAAATGTGTTTAAAAGCACGTTATAACATTTTAAAAAGTGTTTTATAATGTTTTTAAAAACGTTTTTTTGCAATTTTATTAAAAATGATTAAATGCTTTAAATATTTGATTTAAGCATATTAATAAGAATTTAGAATATTTTATAAAAGTTTTAAACCATTTATAAAAACTTTATAAAAATTATTAAATGTTTATAATGTCAACTTTATTAGTTTAACTTTTATTAAATGTTATTTATAAACATTTTTTAAAATGAAATAAATTCTTTTAAATATTTTAAAAGAATTTTAAAAGTGTTTTGAAATGTTTTTAAAACATTGTAAAAGATTTCTAAAAACATTTTAAAACACTTTTAAAACACTTTTAAAACATTTTAAAATGCTTTACAAGTTCTTCAAGAGGTTCTGAAAACGTTTTAAAACATTTTAAAAGTGTTTTGAAACATTTTAAAATAAATTTAAAACGTTTTAGAAGTGTTTTGAAACATTTTAAAATAAATTTTAAAAGCGTTTCAAAATATTTTAGAAGTGTTTCAAAACATTTTAGAAGTGTTTCAAAATATTTTAAAAGTGTTTTAAAATATCTTGGAAGTGTTTTACAATATTTTGAAATGTTATAAAAATCCTTAAAAACATTTTACAAAAATTTTAAAATATTTTAAACGAGTTTTATAATGTGTTAAATACATTTAAATGTGTTTAAAAGCACGCTATAACAGTTCAAAAAGTTTTTTATAATGTTTTTAAAACAAATTTTTTTACGATTTCATTAAAAACGTTTACTAAAAATGATTAAACACTTTAAATATTTGATTTAAACATATTAATAAAAATTTAGAATATTTTATAAAATCTTCGAACCATTTATAAAAATTATTGAATGTCAGATTTATAAGCTTAACTTGATAAGCGTTTTATAATATTTTGAAATATTTTAAAATATTTTGAAATGTTATAAAAATCCTTTAAAATATTTTACAAAGTTTTTAAAATATTTTAAAAGAGCTTTATAATGTTTGAAAAACATTTTAAACGTAGATAGTTCGTTAAAAAGGAATAGACGCAGGCTAAACTTTTCGGTTTTGATATCCGAGAGCATATTTGGATATCCATTTTGGGGATGCAAGCGTGGCCCCAGATGCACAAAGTGACGAATTGAGTTCGGACCTCATTTCGGATGATCTGTGAAAAACGAACGGATGCGAATATCGAGGGCTAAACTTTTCTGTTTAAAAATTCGAGAGCATATTTGGATACCCATTTTGGAGATGCAAGCGTGGCCCCACATGCACAAAGTGATGAATTGATTTAGGGACTCATTTCGAACGATCCATAAAAAAACGAATAGACGCAGATATCGGGGTTGAAATTTTCATTTTTGAAATTCGAGAGCATATTTGGATACCGCTTTTGGAGATGCAAGTGTGCTCCCGCATGAACAAAGTGACGAATTGATTTTGGGACTCATTTCGGACGATCTTTGAAAACTGAACGAAAGCGGATATTGCGGGTTGAAATTTTCAGTTTTGAAATTCGAGAGCATATTTGGATACCCATTTTGGAGATGCAAGCGTGGCCCCGCATGCACAAAGTGATGAATTTATTTTTGACACCATTTCGGACTTATCCGCGAAAAATGAAATCGACGGGATATCGGGCAGAACCTTTCGCGAAATCCCAGAGGCATATTTAACACACATTTTGAGATGCAAGTGCTTTTCCTCACACAACAAAGTGATAAATTGATTTCAGTGACCATTTCTAGATGATCCGGTGGAAAACCAGATATTGTGATATCAAGCAACCTCATGAACCAAGACAGCATATTGGACAACCATTTTGGAGGATGTGTTGGCCTCATGATGCGTCAAAGTGACCAATTGATTTAGGGACTCATTTTGACGATCCGTAAAACCTAACCTGACGCGACGTCGGCTAAAATTTTGTTTTGAAAATCAGAGTATATTTGGATACCCATTTTTGAAGATGCAAGTGCGTTTCAGAAAAGAAATGATCAATTTCCGATTTCTCAATTCATTTTCGATGATCCTTAAAAACTTACAAATGCGATATCGGGCGCGAAATTTTCGCTTTTAATTCCAGATGGCTATCCGATGGCCCATTTTGGAGATGAGTTGCGCAGTTCCACATGTGCACAAAGGACAATATTTTGACTCATTTCAGACCAACCTGCAGGAAAATCAATCTGACGCTTATTACATTTTCCGGTGGTTGAACTTTGGTTTTAAAATCCTAAGACAGCATATTTCGACAATTTACTTCACGAAGATGCGGTATTCCTTCAAAAACAAAGGCGATTAATTCGATTTTCGCAATTATTTCGATGATCCATGAAAACCATCAGGGACGCAGATAATGGTCGTAATTTGACGGAATATGAGAGCATATTTGACACCATTTTGAGATGCAAAGTGGCCCTGGATGTATGGACACCGATTAGGCATCATTTTTGATGACCTGTGAAAACCAACAAACTGCTTAATGATTTGGGGCTAAACTTTTCGCTTTAAATTCAGAGTACATTTGGACATACTCCATTTTGAAGATGTATGGCTCCTGATGCAAAAAGTGATGAATTGATTTTCAACATCATTTTGGATGATCTCAGAAATCAACAACAAAAAAGCGAATATTTTCCTAAAGGCAACTTTTCGTTGAAATTTGAGTATATTTGATGGCAATGACGAGATGCAGCAAGCTGGCCTCAGATGAACAAAGTGACTTTAATCGACTTCGGACTGTAATTCGTATCATCCGGTGAAAATGAAAAAGACGTGGATATCAAATGCAATCCTTTTCGAAGCTGTGAAATCAAGAGCATATTGGACACCCATTTGAGACGCAAGTGTGGCCTCAAAGATGGTTAACATAGTATCAAATTTTATCGCTAATTTGTATTTAGATGATCCCGCGAAATCATCAATGCCAGACAACTCAGGGCTTCAAATTTCGATTGCAGATATGCCACATGTATTTGACACCTACTTTGAGATGAAAGTGGTCTCTGATGCAATAAAAAAGGACAAATTGATGTTAGCCTTCATTTTTGGAACGATCCAAGAAAAACTAACCACGCGAACAGATTTTAGGGCTAAAATTTTCGCTTGAAACTTTAAGGCTATATTTGATATCCATTTTTGGGAGACAAGCGCGTCTGTGATGAAAAGTGACTAATTGACTTCTACATCAATTAATGGATCCAAAGAAAATTAAAAAGACGCGGGATATTCTAAATAATTTTACGAAATCCAGATATTTAAATCATTTGAGATGCAAGTGGTCTCGATACAAAGGTGACAAATTGATTTCGGACTCATTTCGGATGGTTCGTGAAGGTGCCGAAATCACATGGTAAAGATAAGAAACTTTTCGCGATATCCTGAGACATGATTGGACACCTATTTTGGTAGATGGTGGCGCTCGATCCGCTTGTACGGATCGACTGAGTTCCTGACCTTTCTGACATGATCCTGAAATGAACTAACGCTTAACGACCAACTTTTTCGCTTTAAAACCAGTATATATTTGACAACGCCTAAGTTTTAGGATGCAGTATGTGGCCTCGGAAGAAAAGTGATGAAACGCATTTCGGATTCATTTAATCACTTGTGAAAATGAAATAAATTCAATGATATCGCAAATGAACTTTCGTAAGCTTGAAATCTGCGATATATTTGATACATGAATTTTAAAACGCGAAATGATTTATTAAAGCGAAAAGGATTTAAAAGCAAAATGATTTAAACCTTTTAAATATTGTAAAAGTTTTCTTAAAAACATTTTAAAACTGTTTTAAAACAATTTTAAAGCGTTTTAAAATGCTTTACAAGTTTTTTAAAAGGATTTAAAAACGTTTTAACACATTTTAAAAGTGTTTTGAAACATTTTAAAATAAATTTAGAACATTTTAGAAGTGTTTTGAAACATTTGAAAATAAATCTTAAAAGCATTTCAAAATATTTTAAAAGCGTTTCAGAATATCTTAAAAGTGTCTTGAAATATCTTGATTGTGTTTTACAATATTTTGAAATGTTATAAAAATCCTTTAAAACATTTTACAACCTTTGAAAAATATTTTAAAAGAGTTTCATAATGTCTTAAAAACATTTTTAACGTGTTTAAAATCATGTTATAGCATTTTAAAAAGTGTTTTATAATGTTTTTAAAAATATTATTTTTTACGATTTTACTAAAAATGATTAAACGCTTTAAATATTTGATTTAAACATATTAATAAGAATTTGGAATATTTTATAAAAGGTTTAAACCATTTTTAAAACATTTATAAAAATTATTGAATGTCAGCTTTATAAGCTTTAACTTTATGAAATATTTTGAAATATTTCTAAATGTTATAAAAATCCTCTAAAATATTTTACAAATTTTTTAAAAATATTTTAAAAGAGTTTTATGATGTGTTAAAAACATTTTAAACGTGTTTAAAAGCACATTATAACATTTTAAAAAGGGTTTTATAATATTTTTAAAAACGTTTCTTTTTTACGATTTTATTAAAAACATTTAATAAAAAGATTAAACGCTTTAAATATTTGATTTAAACATATTGAGAAGAATTTAGAATATTTTATAACAGATTTAAACCATTTATGAAACATTTATAAAAATTATTGCATGTTTATAATGTTAGCTTTATAAGCTTAACTTTTATTAACTTTTATTTAAAAACGTTTTTAAAACCTAAATAAATGCTTTCAAATATTTTAAATGTGTTTTGAAATGTTTTTCTAACATTGTAAAAGCATTCTGAAAACATTTAAAGACCATTTTAAAACACTTTTAAAACATTTTAAAATGTTTTACAAGTTTTTTAAAAGGATTTAAATATGTTTTAAAACATTTTAAAAGTGTTTTGAAACATTTTAAAATAAATTTAAAACATTTTAAAAGTGTTTTGAAGCATTTTAAAAGTGTTTTGAAACATTTTAAAAAAAATTTAAAACATTTTAAAAGGGTTTCAAAATATTTAAAAGTGTTCAAAAATATCTTAAGCGTTTGACAATATTTTGAAATATATAAAAATATTTTAAAACATTTTACAAATTTTTAAAAATATTTTAAAAGAGTTTTGTGATGTCTTCAAAACATTTTAAAAGCACATTATAACATTTTAAAAGGTGTTGTACAATGTTTCTAGAAACTTTTTTTACGATTTTATTAAATGTGTTTATTTTAAAATACTTTTAATATAAATTTAAAATATTTTAGAAGTGTTTTGAAACATTTAAAAATAAATTTAAAACATTTTAAAAGCGTTTCAAAATATTTTACAAGTGTTTTAAAATATCTTGGAAGCGTTTTTTACAACATTTTGAAATTTTTTTAATGATTTTGAAATATTTTGAAATGTTATAAAAATCATTTAAAACATTTTACAAATTTATAAAAATATTTTAAACGAGTTTTATAATGTCTTAAAAACATTTTAAATGTGTTTAAAAGCACGTCATAACATTTTAAAAAGTGTTTTATAATGTTTTTAAAAACGTCTTTTTTTTGTGATTTTATCAAAAATGATTAAACGCTTTAAATATTTGATTTAAGCATATTAATAAGAATTTAGGATATTTTATAAAAGCTTTAAACCATTTATAAAACCTTTATAAAAATTATTAAATGTTTATAATGTCAACTTTATTAGTTTAACTTTTATTAAATGTTGTTTATAAACATTTTTAAAAATGAAATAAATGTTTTTAAATATTTTAAAAGAATTTTAAAAGTGTTTTGAAATATTTTTAAAACATTGTAAAAGCTTTCTAAAAACATTTTTAAACCATTTTAAAATGCTTTACTGGTTCTTCAAGAGGTTCTGAAAACGTTTTAAAACATTTTAAAAGTGTTTTGAAACATTTTAAAATAAATTTAAAACGTTTTAGAAGTGTTTTGAAACATTTTAAAATAAATTTTAAAAGCGTTTCAAAATATTTCAGAAGCGTTTCAAAATATTTCAGAAGTGTTTCAAAATATTTTAAAAGTGTTTTAAAATATCTTGGAAGTGTTTTACAATATTTTGAAATGTTATAAAAATCCTTAAAAACATTTTACAAAATTTTTAAAATATTTTAAACGAGTTTTATAATGTGTTAAATACATTTAAATGTGTTTAAAAGCACGCTATAACAGTTTAAAGGGTTTTTTATAATGTTTTTAAAACAATTTTTTTACGATTTCATTAAAAACATTTACTAAAAATGATTAAACACTTTAAATATTTGATTTAAACATATTAATAAAAATTTAGAATATTTTATAAAATCTTCGAACCATTTATAAAAATTATTGAATGTCGGATTTATAAGCTTAACTTGATAAGCGTTTTACAATATTTTGAAATATTTTAAAATATTTTGAAAGGTTATAAAAATCCTTTAAAATATTTTACAAAGTTTTTAAAATATTTTAACAGAGCTTTATAATGTCTGAAAAACATTTTAAACGTAGATAGTTCGTTAAAAAGGAATAGACGCAGGCTAAACTTTTCGGTTTTGATATCCGAGAGCATATTTGGATATCCATTTTGGAGATGCAAGCGTGGCCCCAGATGCACAAAGTTACGAATTGAGTTCAGACCTCATTTCGGATGATCTGTGAAAAACGAACGGATGCGAATATCGAGGGCTAAACTTTTCAGTTTAAAAATTCGAGAGCATATTTGGATACCCATTTTGGAGATGCAAGCGTGGCCCCACATGCACAAAGTGATGAATTGATTTAGGGACTCATTTCGAATGATCCATAAAAAACGAATAGACGCAGATATCGGGGTTGAAATTTTCATTTTTGAAATTCGAGAGCATATTTGGATACCGCTTTTGGAGATGCAAGTGTGCCCCGCATGAACAAAGTGACGAATTGATTTTGGGACTCATTTCGGACGATCTTTGAAAACTGAACGAAAGCGGATATTGGGGGTTGAACTTTTCAGTTTTGAAATTCGAGAGCATATTTGGATACCCATTTTGGAGATGCAAGCGTGGCCCCGCATGCACAAAGTGATGAATTTATTTCGAGACTGATTTCGGACTATCCGTGAAAAATGAACAGACGTGGATATCGGGGGCAGAACTTTTCGGTTTTGAAATCCGAGAGCATATTTGGATACACATTTTGGAGATGTGTGCGTTTCCCCACATGCATAAAGTGACAAATTGATTTCAGGACTCATTTCGAATGATACGTGAACAACGAACATACGTGGATATCGGGGGCTAAACTTTTCAGTTTTGAAATCCGAGAGCATATTTGGATAACCATTTTGGAGATGCAAGCGTGGCCTCACATGCACAAAGTGACGAATTGATTTAGGGGCTCATTTTGGATGATCCGTAAAAAACGAACGAACGCGGATGTCGGGGGCTAAAATTTTCGTTTTTGAAATCCGAGAGTATATTTGGATACCCATTTTGGAGATGCAAGTGTGCCCCCGCAGGAAAAGAATGACGAATTGATTTCGGGATTCATTTTGGATGATCCTTGAAAAATGTACAAATGCGGATATTGGGGGTTGAAATTTTCGGTTTTTAAATTCGAGAGCATATCTGGATACCCATTTTGGAGATGAAAGCGTGGCCCCGCATGCACAAAGTGACAAATTTATTTCGGGACTGATTTCAGACGATCCGTGAAAAACGAACGGACGCGGATATCAGGGGTTGAACTTTTCGGTTTTGAAATCCGAGAGCATATTTGGATACCCATTTTGGAGATGCAAGTGTGGCCCCTCATGCACAAAGTGACAAATTGATTTCGCGACTCATTTCGGATGATCCGTGAAAAACGAATAGACGCAAATAACGAGGGCTGAAATTTTCGATTTTGAAATATGAGAGCATATTTGGATACCCATTTTGGAGATGAAAGCGTGGCCTCGGATGCACAAAGTGACAAATTGATTTTGGGCATCATTTTGGATGATCCGTGAAAAACGAACAAACGCGAATATCGGGGGCTAAACTTTTCTGTTTTGAAATCTGAGAGCATATTTGGATACCCATTTTGGAGATGCAAGCGTGGCTCCAGATGAACAAAGTGACGAATTGACTTCGGGACTCAATTCAGACGATCCGTGAAAAATGAAAAGACGTGGATATCGGGGGCTGAACTTTTCGGTTGTGAAATCTGAGAGCATATTTGGACACCCATTTTGGAGATGCACATAGTGACAAATCGATTTCGCGACTCATTTCGGATGATCCGCGAAAAACGAATAGACGCAGATAACGGGGGCTGAAATTTTCGATTTTGAAATATGAGAGCATATTTGGATACCCATTTTGGAGATGAAAGCGTGGCCTCGGATGCACAAAGTGACAAATTGAGTTTGGACCTCATTTTGGACGATCCGTGAAAAACGAACGGATGCGAATATCGGGGGCTAAACTCTTCGGTTTTGAAATCTGAGAGCATATTTGGATACCCATTTTGGAGATGCAAGCGTGGCCCCAGATGAAAAAAGTGACGAATTGACTTAGGGACTCAATTCAGACGATCCGTGAAAAATTAAAAGACGTGGACATCGGGGGCTGAACCCCTTTGTTTTGAAATCCGAGAGCATATTTGGATACCCATTTTGGAGATGCAAGCGTGGCCCCACATGCACAAAGTGACAAATTGATTTCTGACTCATTTCGGATGGTTCGTGAAAAAGAACAACACGTGGAAGATGGGTTTAGAGTTTAAACTTTCTGGCTTTGATATCCGAGATATTTGGATACCCATTTTGGAGATGCAAGTGCGGCCCCAGATGCACAAAGTGACGAATTGAGTTCGGACCTCATTTCGGATGATCCATGAAAAACAAACGCACGCGAATATCGAGGTCTAAACTTTTCAGTTTTAAAATCTGAGAGCATATTTGGATAGCTATTTTGGAGATGCAACTGTGGCCTCGGATGCACAAAGTGACGAATTGATTTCGGGATTCATTTCAGAAGATTTGTGAAAAATGAATGAACACAGATATCGGGGGCTGAACTTTTCGGTTTTGAAATCTGAGAGCATATTTGGATACACTTTTAAAACGTTTTAAAATGCTTTACAAGTTTTTGAAAAGGATTTAAAAACATTTAAAAACATTTTAAACCTTTTTAAAAATATTGTAAAAGCTTTCTAAAAACATTTTTAAACCATTTTAAAACACTTTTAAAACGTTTTAAAATGCTTTACAAGTTTTTTAAAAGGATTTAAAAACGTTTTAAAACATTTTAAAAGTGTTTTGAAACATTTTAAAATAAATTTAGAACATTTTAGAAGTGTTTTGAAACATTTGAAAATAAATCTTAAAAGCATTTCAAAATATTTTAAATGCGTTTCAGAATATCTTAAAAGTGTCTTGAAATATCTTGATAGTGTTTTACAATATTTTGAAATGTTATAAAAATCCTTTAAAACATTTTACAACCTTTTAAAAATATTTTAAAAGAGTTTCATAATGTCTTAAAAACATTTTTAACGTGTTTAAAATCATGTTATAGCATTTTAAAAAGTGTTTTATAATGTTTTTAAAAATATTATTTTTTACGATTTTACTAAAAATGATTAAACGCTTTAAATATTTGATTTAAACATATTAATAAGAATTTGGAATATTTTATAAAAGGTTTAAACCATTTATAAAAATTATTGAATGTCAGCTTTATAAGCTTAACTTTATGAAATATTTTGAAATGTTATAAAAATCCTCTAAAATATTTTACAAATTTTTTAAAAATATTTTAAAAGAGTTTTATGATGTGTTAGAAACATTTTAAACTTGTTTAAAAGCACATTATAACATTTTAAAAAGGGTTTTATAATATTTTTAAAAACGTTTCTTTTTTTACGATTTTATTAAAAACATTTAATAAAAAGATAAAACGCTTTAAATATTTGATTTAAACATATTGAGAAGAATTTAGAATATTTTATAACAGATTTAAACCATTTATGAAACATTTATAAAAATTATTGCATGTTTATAATGTTAGCTTTATAAGTTTAACTTTTATTAAATTTTATTTAAAAACGTTTTTAAAACCTAAATAAATGCTTTCAAATATTTTAAATGTGTTTTGAAATGTTTTTCTAACATTGTAAAAGCATTCTGAAACCATTTTAAAACACTTTTAAAACATTTTAAAATGTTTTACAAGTTTTTAAAAAGGATTTAAATATGTTTTAAAACATTTTAAAAGTGTTTTGAAACATTTTAAAATAAATTTAAAACATTTTAAAAGTGTTTTGAAGCATTTTAAAAGTGTTTTGAAACATTTTAAAATAAATTTAAAACGTTTTAAAATAAATTTAAAACATTTTAAAAGGGTTTCAAAATATTTAAAAGTGTTCAAAAATATCTTAAGAGTTTGACAATATTTTGAAATATTTTGAAATTTATAAAAATATTTTAAAAGAGTTTTATGATGTCTTCAAAACATTTTAAAAGCACATTATAACATTTTAAAAAGTGTTGTATAATGTTTCTAAAAACTTTTTTTACGATTTTATTAAATGTGTTTATTTTAAAACACTTTTAATATAAATTTAAAATATTTTAGAAGTGTTTTGAAACATTTAAAAATAAATTTAAAACATTTTAAAAGCGTTTCAAAATATTTTACAAGTGTTTTAAAATATCTTGGAAGCGTTCTTTACAACATTTTGAAATTTTTTGAATGATTTTGAAATGTTATAAAAATCATTTAAAACATTTTACAAATTTATAAAAATATTTTAAACGAGTTTTATAATGTCTTAAAAACATTTTAAATGTGTTTAAAAGCACGTCATAACATTTTAAAAAGTGTTTTATAATGTTTTTAAAAACGTCTCTTTTTTGTGATTTTATCAAAAATGATTAAACGCTTTAAATATTTGATTTAAGCATATTAATAAGAATTTAGAATATTTTATAAAAGCTTTAAACCATTTATAAAACCTTTATAAAAATTATTAAATGTTTATAATGTCAACTTTATTAGTTTAACTTTTATTAAATGTTGTTTATAAACATTTTTAAAAATGAAATAAATATTTTTAAATATTTTAAAAGAATTTTAAAAGTGTTTTGAAATATTTTTAAAACATTGTAAAAGCTTTCTAAAAACATTTTTAAACCATTTTAAAATGCTTTACGGGTTCTTCAAGAGGTTCTGAAAACGTTTTAAAACATTTTAAAAGTGTTTTGAAACATTTTAAAATAAATTTAAAACGTTTTAGAAGTGTTTTGAAACATTTTAAAATAAATTTTAAAAGCGTTTCAAAATATTTTAGAAGCGTTTCAAAATATTTTAGAAGTGTTTCAAAATATTTTAAAATTGTTTTAAAATATCTTGGAAGTGTTTTACAATATTTTGAAATGTTATAAAAATCCTTAAAAACATTTTACAAAATTTTTAAATATCTTAAACGAGTTTTATAATGTGTTAAATACATTTAAATGTGTTTAAAAGCACGCTATAACAGTTCAAAAAGTTTTTTATAATGTTTTTAAAACAATTTTTTTTACGATTTCATTAAAAACGTTTACTAAAAATGATTTATTTTACAAAGTTTTTAAAATATTTTAAAAGAGCTTTATAATGTCTGAAAAACATTCTAAACGTAGATAGTTCGTTAAAAAGGAATAGACGCAGGCTAAACTTTTCGGTTTTGATATCCGAGAGCATATTTGGATATCCATTTTGGAGATGCAAGCGTGGCCCCAGATGCACAAAGTGACGAATTGAGTTCGGACCTCATTTCAGATGATCTGTGAAAAACGAACGGATGCGAATATCGAGGGATAAAATTTTCGGTTTAAAAATTCGAGAGCATATTTCGATACCCATTTTGGAGATGCAAGCGTGGCCCCACATGTACAAAGTGATGAATTGATTTAGGGACTCATTTCGAACGATCCATAAAAAATGAATAGACGCAGATATTGGGGTTGAAATTTTCATTTTTGAAATTAGAGAGCATATTTGGATACCGCTTTTGGAGATGCAAGTGTGCCCCAGCATGAACAAAGTGACGAATTGATTTTGGGACTCATTTCTGGAGATCTTTTGAAAACCGAACTAAAGCGGATATTGGGGTTGAACTTTTCGCTTTTGAAATTCGAGAGCATATTTGATACCCATTTTGAGATGCAAGCGTGGCCCCGCATGCACAAAGTGATGAATTTATTTCGGACTGATTTCAGATCATCCGTGAAAATGAACAGACGTGGATATCTAAGTAACTTTTCGGTTTTGAAACTGAGAGTATATTTGGACACACATTTTGGAGATGCAAGCGTTTCCCACATGCACAAAGTGACAAATTGATTTCAGACTCATTTTGATGATCCGTGAAAACGAACATACGTGATATTTGGCTAAAAACATTTTAGCTTTGAAATCCGACATATTTGATAACCATTTGGAGATGCAAGCGTGGCCTCACATGCACAAAGTGACGAATTGATTTAGGGACTCATTTGATGATCCGGGAAAACGAACTGACGCGATGTTCTGGGGCTAAAATTGCTAAATGAGAGTATATTTGGATACCCATTTTGGAGATGCAAGTGTGCTCCCGCGGGAAAAGAATGACGAATTGATTTCGGGATTCATTTTGGATGATCCTTGAAAAATGTACAATTGCGGATATTGGGGTTGAAATTTTCGGTTTTTAAATTCGAGAGCATATCTGGATACCCATTTTGGAGATGAAAGCGTGGCCCCGCATGCACAAAGTGACAAATTTATTTCGGGACTGATTTCAGACGATCCGTGAAAAACGAACGGACGCGGATATCAGGGGTTGAACTTTTTGGTTTTGAAATCCGAGAGCATATTTGGATACCCATTTTCGAGATGCAAGTGTGGCCCCTCATGCACAAAGTGACAAATTGATTTCGCGAATCATTTCGGATGATCCGTGAAAAACGAATAGACGCAGATAACGGGGGCTGAAATTTTCGATTTTGAAATACGAGAGCATATTTGGATACCCATTTTGGAGATGAAAGCGTGGCCTCGGATGCAAAAAGTGACAAATTGATTTTGGGCATCGTTTTGGACGATCCGTGAAAAACGAACAAACGCGAATATCGGGGGCTAAAATTTTCGGTTTTGAAATCTGAGACCATATTTGGATACCCATTTTGGAGATGCAAGCGTGGCCCCAGATGAACAAAGTGACGAATTGACTTCGGGACTCAATTCAGACGATCTGTGAAACATGAAAAGACGTGGATATCGGGGGCTGAAATTTTCGGTTTTGAAATCTGAGAGCATATTTGGATACCCATTTTGGAGATGCAAGCATGGTCTCGGATGCAAAAAGTGACAAATTGATTTTGGGCATCATTTTGGATGATCCGTGAAAACGAACAAACGCGGCTGATCGGGGGCTAAACTTTTCTGCTTTCAAATCCGAGAGCATATTCGATACCCATTTTGGAGATGAAAGCGTGGCCTCTGATGCACAAAGTGACAAATTGAGTTTAAAGCTCTATTTGACGATCCGGGAGAAAAACGACGTACGCGAATATCGGAGCTAAACTTTTCTGCTTTGAAATCTGAGAGCATATTTGGATACCCATTTTGGAGATGCAAAGGTGGCCCCGCATACACAGGCTGACGAATTGACTTCGGACTCAATTGATTCAAGACGATCCGTGAAAAATTAAAAGACGTGATATCTGGGCTGAAAATTTCATGAAATCTCAGAGCATATTTGGATACCCATTTTGGAGATGCAAGCGTGGCCACGCATTCACAAAGTGACAAATGGATTTCGTGACTCATTTCGGATGGTTCGTGAAAAAAGAACAGACGTGGAAGATGGGGCTAAACTTTTCGGTTTTGATATCCGAGAGCATATTTGGATACCCATTTTTGAGATGCAAGTGCGGCCCCAGATGCACAAAGTGACGAATTGAGTTCGGACCTCATTTCGGATGATCCGTGAAAAACAAACGCACGCGAATATCGAGGTCTAAACTTTTCGGTTTTAAAATCCGAGAGCATATTTGGATACCTATTATGGAGATGCAAGTGTGGCCCCGGATGCACAAAGTGACGAATTGATTTCGGGATTCATTTCAGACTATTTGTGAAAAATGAATGAACACAGATATCGGGGGCTGAACTTTTCGGTTTTGAAATATGAGAGCATATTTGGATACACTTTTAAAACGTTTTAAAATGCTTTACAAGTTTTTGAAAAGGATTTAAAAGCGTTTTAAAACATTTTAAACCTTTTTTAAGATATTGTAAAAGCTTTCTAAAAACATTTTTAAACCGTTTTAAAACACTTTTAAAACGTTTTAAAATGCTTTACAAGTTTTTTAAAAGGATTTAAAAACATTTTAAAACATTTTAAAAGTGTTTTGAAACATTTTAAAATAAATTTAAAACATTTTAGAAGTGTTTTGAAACATTTTAAAATAAATCTTAAAAGCATTTCAAAATATTTTAAAAGCGTTTAAGAATATCTTAAAAGTGTCTTGAAATATCTTGATAGTGTTTTACAATATTTTGAAATGTTATTAAAATCCTTTAAAACATTTTACAACTTTTGTAAAATATTTTAAAAGAGTTTCATAATGTCTTAAAAATATTTTTAACTTGTTTAAAATCATGTTATAGCATTTTAAAAAGTGTTTTATAATGTTTTTAAAAATATTATTTTTTACGATTTTATTAAAAAGATTTACTAAAAATGATTAAACGCTTTAAATATTTGATTTAAACATATTAATAAGAATTTGGAATAATTTATAAAAGGTTTAAACCATTTTTAAAACATTTATAAAAATTATTGACTGTCAGCTTTATAAGCTTAACTTTATGAAATATTTTGAAATATTTTGAAATGTTATAAAGATCCTCTAAAATATTTTACAAATTTTTTAAAAATATTTTAAAAGAGTTTTATGATGTGTTAGAAACATTTTAAACGTGTTTAAAAGCACATTATAACATTTTAAAAGGGTTTTATAATATTTTTAAAAACGTTTCTTTTTTTACGATTTTATTAAAAACATTTAATAAAAAGATTAAACGCTTTAAATATTTGATTTAAACATATTGAGAAGAATTTAGAATATTTTATAACAGATTTAAACCATTTACGAAACATTTATAAAAATTATTGCATGTTTATAATGTTAGCTTTATAAGCTTAACTTTTATTAAATTTTATTTAAAAACAAATAAATGCTTTCAAATATTTTTAATGTGTTTTGAAATGTTTTTCTAACATTGTAAAAGCATTCTGAAAACATTTAAAAACCATTTTAAAAAATTTTAAAATGTTTTGCAAGTTTTTAAAAAGGATTTAAATATGTTTTAAAACATTTTAAAAGTGTTTTGAAACATTTTAAAACAAATTTAAAACATTTTAAAAGTGTTTTGAAGCATTTTAAAAGTGTTTTGAAACATTTTAAAATAAATTTAAAACATTTTAAAAGGGTTTCAAAATATTTAAAAGTGTTCAAAAACATCTTAAGCGTTTGACAATATTTTGAAATATTTTGAAATTTTTAAAAATATTTTAAAACATTTTACAAATTTTTAAAAATATTTTAAAAGAGTCTTGTGATGTCTTCAAAACATTTTGAAAGCACATTATAACATTTTAAAAAGTGTTGTATAATGTTTCTAAAAACTTTCTTTTACGATTTTATTAAATGTGTTTATTTTAAAACACTTTTAATATAAATTTAAAATATTTTAGAAGTGTTTTGAAACATTTAAAAATAAATTTAAAACATTTTAAAATCGTTTCAAAATATTATACAAGTGTTTTAAAATATCTTGGAAGAATTTTTTACAACATTTTGAAATTTTTTGAAATGTTATAAAAATCATTTAAAACATTTTACAAATTTATAAAAATATTTTAAACGAGTTTTATAATGTCTTAAAAACATTTTAAATGTGTTTAAAAGCACGTTATAACATTTTAAAAGGTGTTTTATAATGTTTTTAAAAACGTTTTTTTGCGATTTTATCAAAAATGATTAAACGCTTTAAATATTTGATTTAAGCATATTAATAAGAATTTAGAATATTTTATAAAAGCTTTAAACCATTTATAAAACCTTTATAAAAATTATTAAATGTTTATAATGTCAACTTTATTAGTTTAACTTTTATTAAATGTTATTTATAAACATTTTTGAAAATGAAATAAATGTTTTTAAATATTTTAAAAGAATTTTAAAAGTGTTTTGAAATATTTTTAAAACATTGTAAAAGCTTTCTAAAAACATTTTTAAACCATTTTAAAACACTTTTAAAACATTTTAAAATGCTTCAAGAGTTCTTCAAGAGGTTCTGAAAACGTTTTAAAACATTTTAAAAGTGTTTTGAAACATTTTAAAATAAATTTAAAACGTTTTAGAAGTGTTTTGAAACATTTTAAAATAAATTTTTAAAGCGTTTCAAAATATTTTAGAAGCGTTTCAAAATATTTTAGAAGTGTTTCAAAATATTTTAAAAGTGTTTTAAAATATCTTGGAAGTGTTTTACAATATTTTGAAACGTTATAAAAATCCTTAAAAACATTTTACAAAATTTTTAAAATATTTTAAACGAGTTTTATAATGTGTTAAATACATTTAAATGTGTTTAAAACCACGCTCTAACAGTTTAAAAAGTTTTTTATAATGTTTTTAAAACAATTTTTTTTTACAATTTCATTAAAAACATTTACTAAAAATGATTAAACACTTTAAATGTTTGATTTAAACATATTAATAAAAATTTAGAATATTTTATAAAATCTTCGAACCATTTATAAAAATTATTGAATGTCAGATTTATAAGCTTAACTTGATAAGAGTTTTACAATATTTTGAAATATTTTAAAATATTTTGAAAGGTTATAAAAATCCTTTAAAATATTTTACAAAGTTTTTAAAATATTTTAAAAGAGCTTTATAATGTCTGAAAAAACATTCTAAACGTAGATAGTTCGTTAAAAAGGAATAGACGCAGGCTAAACTTTTCGGTTTTGATATCCGAGAGCATATTTGGATATCCATTTTGGAGATGCAAGCGTGGCCCCAAATGCACAAAGTGACGAATTGAGTTCGGACCTCATTTCGGATGATCTGTGAAAAACGAACGGATGCGACTATCGAGGGCTAAAATTTTCGGTTTAAAAATTCGAGAGCATATTTGGATACCCATTTTGGAGATGCAAGCGTGGCCCCACATGCACAAAGTGATGAATTGATTTAGGGACTCATTTTGAACGATCCATAAAAAACGAATAGACGCAGATATCGGGGTTGAAATTTTCATTTTTGAAATTCAAGAGAATATTTGGATACCCATTTTGGAGATGCAAGTGTGCCCCGGCATGAACAAAGTGACGAATTGATTTTGGGACTCATTTCGGACGATCTTTGAAAACTGAACGAAAGCGGATATTGGGGGTTGAACTTTTCAGCTTTGAAATTCGAGAGCATATTTGGATACCCATTTTGGAGATGCAAGCGTGGCCCCGCATGCACAAAGTGATGAATTTATTTCGGGACTGATTTCGGACTATCCGTGAAAAATGAACAGACGTGGATATCGGGGGCATAACTTTTCGGTTTTGAAATCCGAGAGCATATTTGGATACACATTTTGGAGATGCAAGCGTTTCCCCACATGCACAAAGTGACAAATTGATTTAAGGACTCATTTCGGATGATCCGTGAAAAACGAACATACGTGGATATCGGGGGCTAAACTTTTCAGTTTTGAAATCCGAGAGCATATTTGGATAACCATTTTGAAGATGCAAGCGTGGCCTCACATGCACAAAGTGACGAATTGATTTAGGGACTCATTTTGGATGATCCGTAAAAAACGAACGGACGCGGATGTCGGGGGCTAAAATTTTCGTTTTTGAAATCTGAGGGTATATCTGGATACCCATTTTGGAGATGCAAGTGTGCCCCCGCAGAAAAAGAATGACGAATTGATTTCGGGATTCATTTTGGATGATCCTTGAAAAATGTACAAATGCGGATATTGGGGGTTGAAATTTTCGGTTTTTAAATTCGAGAGCATATCTGGATACCCATTTTGGAGATGAAAGCGTGGCCCCGCATGCACAAAGTGACAAATTTATTTCGGAACTGATTTCAGACGATCCGTGAAAAACGAACGGACGCGGATATCAGGGGTTGAACTTTTTGGTTGGCTGAACTTTTGGTTTTGAAACTGAGCAGGGTGGTTATGTACTGAGCATATTTGGATACCCATTTTGGAGATGCAAGTGTGGCCCCTCATGCACAAAGTGACAAATTGATTTCGCGAATCATTTCGGATGATCCGTGAAAACGAATAGACGCAGATAACGGGGGCTGAAATTTTCGATTTTGAAAGAGGAGAGCATATTTGGATACCCATTTTGGAGATGAAAGCGTGGCCTCGGATGCAAAAAGTGACAAATTGATTTTGGGCATCATTTTGGATGATCCGTGAAAAACGAACAAACGCGAATATCGGGGGCTAAAATTTTCGGTTTTGAAATCTGAGACCATATTTGGATACCCATTTTGGAGATGCAAGCGTGGCCCCAGATGAACAAAGTGACGAATTGACTTCGGGACTCAATTCAGACGATCCGTGAAACATGAAAAGACGTGGATATCGGGGGCGAATCCTTTCGTTTTGAAATCCGAGAGCATATTTGGATACCCATTTTGAGATGTGAAGCATGACCCTGGATGCAAAGACAAATTGATTTTGGGCATCATTTTGGATGATCCGTGAAAACGAACAAACGCGAATATCTAAGCAAAACTTTTCTGTTTTGAAATCAGACAAATTTGGATACCCATTTCTGAGATGAAAGCGTGGCCTCGCGATGCACAAAGTGACAAATTGAGTCTGGGCCTCATTTTGGACGATCCGTTAAATACGAACGGACGCGAATATCGGGGGCTAAACTTTTCGGTTTTGAAATCTGAGAGCATATTTGGATACCCATTTTGGAGATGCAAACGTGGCCCCAGATGAACAAAGTGACGAATTGACTTCGGGACTCAATTCAGACGATCCGTGAAAAATGAAAAGACGTGGATATCGGGGGCTGAAATTTTCGGTTTTGAAATCTCAGAGCATATTTGGATACCCATTTTGGAGATGCAAGCGTGGCCACGCATTCACAAAGTGACAAATGGATTTCGGGACTCATTTCGGATGGTTCGTGAAAAAAGAACAGACGTGGAAGATGGGGCTAAAATTTTCGGTTTTGATATCCGAGAGCATATTTGGATACCCATTTTGGAGATGCAAGTGCGCCCCCAGATGCACAAAGGGACGAATTGAGTTCGGACCTCATTTCGGATGATCCGTGAAAAACAAACGCACGCTAATATCGAGGTCTAAACTTTTCGGTTTTAAAATCCGAGAGCATATTTGGATACCTATTTTGGAGATGCAAGTGTGGCCCCGGATGCACAAAGTGACGAATTGATTTCGGGATTCATTTCAGACGATTTGTGAAAAATGAATGAACACAGATATCGGGGGCTGAACTTTTCGATTTTGAAATATGAGAGCATATTTGGATACACTTTTAAAACGCTTTAAAATGCTTTACAAGTTTTTGAAAAGGATTTAAAAGCGTTTTAAAACATTTTAAACCTTTTTTAAAATATTGTAAAAGCTTTCTAAAAACATTTTTAAACCATTTTAAAACACTTTTAAAACGTTTTAAAATGCTTTACAAGTTTTTTAAAAGGATTTAAAAAGGTTTTAAAACATTTTAAAAGTGTTTTGAAACATTTTAAAATAAATTTAAAACATTTTAGAAGTGTTTTGAAACATTTTATAATAAATCTTAAAATCATTTCAAAATATTTTAAAAGCGTTTCAGAATATCTTAAAAGTGTCTTGAAATATCTTGATAGTGTTTTACAATATTTTGAAATGTTATAAAAATCCTTTAAAACATTTTACAACTTTTGTAAAATATTTTAAAAGAGTTTCATAATGTCTTAAAAACATTTTTAACTTGTTTAAAATCATGTTATAGCATTTTATAATGTTTTTAAAAATATTATTTTTTACGATTTTATTAAAAAGATTTACTAAAAATGATTAAACGCTTTAAATATTTGATTTAAACATATTAATAAGAATTTGGAATATTTTATAAAAGGTTTAAACCATTTTTAAAACATTTATAAAAATTATTGAATGTCAGCTTTATAAGCTTAACTTTATGAAATATTTTGAAATATTTTGAAATGTTATAAAAATCCTCTAAAATATTTTACAATTTTTTAAAAAATATTTTAAAAGAGTTTTATTATGTGTTAAAAACATTTTAAACGTGTTTAAAAGCACATTATAACATTTTAAAAAGGGTTTTATAATATTTTTAAAAACGTTTCTTTTTTTACGATTTTATTAAAAACATTTAATAAAAAGATTAAACGCTTTAAATATTTGATTTAAATATATTGAGAAGAATTTAAAATATTTTATAACAGATTAAAACCATTTATGAAACATTTATAAAAATTATTGGATGTTTATAATGTTAGCTTTATAAGCTTAACTTTTATTAAATTTTATTTAAAAACAAATAAATGCTTTCAAATATTTTAAATGTGTTTTGAAATGTTTTTCTAACATTGTAAAAGCATTCTGAAAACATTTAAAAACCATTTTAAAATGTTTTACAAGTTTTTAAAAAGGATTTAAATATGTTTTAAAACATTTTAAAAGTGTTTTGAAACATTTTAAAATAAATTTAAAACATTTTAAAAGTGTTTTGAAGCATTTTAAAAGTGTTTTGAAACATTTTAAAATAAATTTAAAACATTTTAAAAGGGTTTCAAAACATTTAAAAGTGTTCAAAAATATCTTAAGCGTTTGACAATATTTTGAAATTTATAAAAATATTTTAAAACATTTTACAAATTTTTAAAAATATTTTAAAAGAGTCTTATGATGTCTTCAAAACATTTTGAAAGCACGTTATAACATTTTAAAAAGTGTTGTATAATGTTTCTAAAAACTTTCTTTTACGATTTCATTAAATGTGTTTATTTTAAAACACTTTTAATATAAATTTAAAATATTTTAGAAGTGTTTTTAAACATTTAAAAATAAATTTAAAACATTTTAAAAGCATTTCAAAATATTTTACAAGTGTTTTAAAATATCTTGGAAGCGTTTTTTACAACTCTTGGAAGCGTTTTTTACAACATTTTGAAATTTTTTGAAATGTTATAAAAATCATTTAAAACATTTTGCAAATTTATAAAAATATTTTAAACGGGTTTTATAATGTCTTAAAAACATTTTAAATGTGTTTAAAATCACGTTATAACATTTGAAAAAGTGTTTTATAATGTTTTTAAAAACGTTTTTTCTTGCGATTTTATCAAAAATGATTAAACGCTTTAAATATTTGATTTAAGCATATTAATAAGAATTTAGAATATTTTATAAAAGCTTTAAACCATTTATAAAACCTTTATAAAAATTATTAAATGTTTATAATGTCAACTTTATTAGTTTAACTTTTATTAAATGTTATTTATAAACATTTTTAAAAATGAAATAAATGTTTTTAAATATTTTAAGAGAATTTTAAAAGTGTTTTTAAATATTTTAAGAGAATTTTAAAAGTGTTTTGAAATATTTTTAAAACATTGTAAAAGCTTTCTAAAAACATTTTTAAACCATTTTAAAACACTTTTAAAACATTTTAAAATGCTTCACGAGTTCTTCAAGAGGTTCTGAAAACGTTTTAAAACATTTTAAAAGTGTTTTTAAACATTTTAAAATAAATTTAAAACGTTTTAGAAGTGTTTTGAAACATTTTAA
Organism: Pinus albicaulis; assembly: GCA_034641835.2. Lineage (NCBI taxonomy): Eukaryota > Viridiplantae > Streptophyta > Pinopsida > Pinales > Pinaceae > Pinus > Pinus albicaulis. The sequence continues at coordinate 28,215 of JAXQQM020058733.1, forward strand.
AATAAATTTTAAAAGCGTTTCAAAATATTTTAGAAGCGTTTCAAAATATTTTATAAGTGTTTCAAAATATCTTGGAAGTGTTTTACAATATTTTGAAATGTTATAAAAATCCTTAAAAACATTTTACAAAATTTTTAAAATATTTTAAACGGGTTTTATAATGTGTTAAATACATTTAAATGTGTTTAAAAGCACGCTATAACAGTTTAAAAACTTTTTTATAATGTTTTTAAAACAATTTTTTTTTACAATTTCATTAAAAACATTTACTAAAAATGATTAAACACTTTAAATGTTTGATTTAAACATATTAATAAAAATTTAGAATATTTTATAAAATCTTCGAACCATTTATAAAAATTATTGAATGTCAGATTTATAAGCTTAACTTGATAAGAGTTTTACAATATTTTGAAATATTTTAAAATATTTTGAAAGGTTATAAAAATCCTTTAAAATATTTTACAAAGTTTTTAAAATATTTTAAAAGAGCTTTATAATGTCTGAAAAACATTCTAAACGTAGATAGTTCGTTAAAAAGGAATAGACGCAGGCTAAACTTTTCGGTTTTGATATCCGAGAGCATATTTGGATATCCATTTTGGAGATGCAAGCGTGGCCCCAGATGCACAAAGTGACGAATTGAGTTCGCACCTCATTTCGGATGATCTGTGAAAAACGAACGGATGCGAATATCGAGGTCTAAACTTTTCGGTTTAAAATTCGAGAGCATATTTGGATACCCATTTTGGAGATGCAAGCGTGGCCCCACATGCACAAAGTGATGAATTGATTTAGGGACTCATCTCGAACGATCCATAAAAAACGAACAAACGCAGATATCGGGGTTGAAATTTTCATTTTGAAATTCGAGAGCATATTTGGATACCGCTTTTGGAGATGCAAGTGTGCCCCCGCATGAACAAAGTGACGAATTGATTTTGGGACTCATTTCGGACGATCTTTGAAAACTGAACGAAAGCGGATATTGGGGGTTGAACTTTTCAGTTTGGAAATTCGAGAGCATATTTGGATACCCATTTTGGAGATCTGTGTGTGCCTTTCTATAAGTGATGAATTTGTTGGGACAGATTCGGACTATCAAGTGAAAAATGAGCAGACGTGGATCTCGGGGGCGGAACACTCAGTTTTGAAATCCAGAGCATATTTGGATACACATTTTGGAGATGCAAGCGTTTCCCCACATGCACAAAGTGACAAATTGATTTCAGGACTCATTTCGGATGATCCGTGAAAAACGAACATACGTGGATATCGGGGGCTAAAATTTTCAGTTTTGAAATCAGAGAGCATATTTGGATAACCATTTTGGAGATGCAAGCGTGGCCTCACATGCACAAAGTGACGAATTGATTTAGGGACTCATTTTGGATGATCCGTAAAAAACGAACGGACGCGGATGTCCGGGGCTAAAATTTTCGTTTTTGAAATCTGAGGGTATATTTGGATACCCATTTTGGAGATGCAAGTGTGCCCCCGCAGGAAAAGAATGACGAATTGATTTCGGGATTCATTTTGGATGATCCTTGAAAAATTTACAAATGCGGATATTGGGGGTTGAAATTTTTGGTTTTTAAATTCGAGAGCATATCTGGATACCCATTTTGGAGATGAAAGCGTGGCCCCGCATGCACAAAGTGACAAATTTATTTCGGAACTGATTTCAGACGATCCGTGAAAAACGAACGGACGCGGATATCAGGGGTTGAACTTTTTGGTTTTGAAATCCGAGAGCATATTTGGATACCCATTTTGGAGATGCAAGTGTGGCCCCTCATGCACAAAGTGACAAATTGATTTCGCGAATCATTTCGGATGATCCGTGAAAAACGAATAGACGCAGATAACGGCGGCTGAAATTTTCGATTTTGAAATACGAGAGCATATTTGGATACCCATTTTGGAGATGAAAGCGTGGCCTCGGATGCAAAAAGTGACAAATTGATTTTGGGCATCATTTTGGATGATCCGTGAAAAACAAACAAACGCGAATATCGAGGGCTATAATTTTCGGTTTTGAAATCTGAGACCATATTTGGATACCCATTTTGGAGATGCAAGCGTGTCCCCAGATGAACAAAGTGACGAATTGACTTCGGGACTCAATTCAGACGATCCGTGAAACATGAAAAGACGTGGATATCGGGGGCTGAACTTTTCGGTTGTGAAATCTGAGGGCATATTTGGATACCCATTTTGGAGATGCAAGTGTGGCCCCGCATGCACATAGTGACAAATCGATTTCGCGACTCATTTCGGATGATCCGTGAAAAACGAATAGACGCAGATAACGGGGGCTGAAATTTTCGATTTTGAAATGCGAGAGCATATTTGGATACCCATTTTGGAGATGAAAGCGTGGCCTCGGATGCACAAAGTGACAAATTGAGTTTGGGCCTCATTTTGGACGATCCGTGAAAAACGAATGGACGCGAATATCGGGGGCTAAACTTTTCGGTTTTGAAATCTGAGAGCATATTTGGATACCCATTTTGGAGATGCAAGCGTGGCCCCAGATGAAAAAAGTGACGAATTGACTTCGGGACTCAATTCAGACGATCCGTGAAAAATTAAAAGACGTGGATATCGGGGGCTGAAATTTTCGGTTTTGAAATCTCAGAGCATATTTGGATACCCATTTTGGAGATGCAAGCGTGGCCACGCATTCACAAAGTGAAAAATGGATTTCGGGACTCATTTCGGATGGTTCGTGAAAAAAGAACAGACGTGGAAGATGGGGCTAAACTTTTCGGTTTTGATATCCGAGAGCATATTTGGATACCCATTTTGGACATTAAATGCAAGTAGCGGATGCAAAAGGGCCAATTGAGTTCGGACCTCATTTGAATGATCAGAAAAACAAACGCACGCGAATATAGGAGTCTAAACTTTTCGGTTTTAAAATCCGAGAGCATATTTGGATACTTATTTTGGAGATGCAAGTGTGGCCCCGGATGCACAAAGTGACGAATTGATTTCGGGATTCATTTCAGACGATTTGTGAAAAATGAATGAACACAGATATCGGGGGCTGAACTTTTCGGTTTTGAAATCTGAGAGCATATTTGGATACACTTTTAAAACGTTTTAAAATGCTTTGCAAGTTTTTGAAAAGGATTTAAAAACGTTTTAAAACATTTTAAACCTTTTTTAAAATATTGTAAAAGCTTTCTAAAAACATTTTAAAACCGTTTTAAAACACTTTTAAAACGTTTTAAAATGCTTTACAAGTTTTTTAAAAGGATTTAAAAAAGGTTTTAAAACATTTTAAAAGTGTTTTGAAACATTTTAAAATAAATTTAAAACATTTTAGAAGTGTTTTGAAACATTTTAAAATAAATCTTAAAAGCATTTCAAAATATTTTAAAAGCGTTTCAGAATATCTTAAAAATGTCTTGAAATATCTTGATAGTGTTTTACAATATTTTGAAATGTTATAAAAATCCTTTAAAACATTTTACAACTTTTGTAAAATATTTTAAAAGAGTTTCATAATGTCTTAAAAACATTTTTAACCTGTTTAAAATCATGTTATAGCATTTTAAAAAGTGTTTTATAATGTTTTTAAAAATATTATTTTTTACGATTTTATTAAAAAGATTTACTAAAAATGATTAAACGCTTTAAATATTTGATTTAAACATATTAATAAGAATTTGGAATATTTTATAAAGGTTTAAACCATTTTTAAAACATTTATAAAAATTATTGAATGTCAGCTTTATAAGCTTAACTTTATGAAATATTTTGAAATATTTTGAAATGTTATAAAAATCCTCTAAAATATTTTACAAATTTTTTAAAAATATTTTTAAAGAGTTTTATGATGTGTTAGAAACATTTTAAACGTGTTTAAAAGCACATTATAACATTTTAAAAAGGGTTTTATAATATTTTTAAAAACGTTTCTTTTTTTACGATTTTATTAAAAACATTTAATAAAAAGATTAAACGCTTTAAATAATTGATTTAAACATATTGAGAAGAATTTAGAATATTTTATAACAGATTTAAACCATTTATGAAACATTTATAAAAATTATTGCATGTTTATAATGTTAGCTTTATAAGCTTAACTTTTATTAAATTTTATTTAAAAACAAATAAATGCTTTCAAATATTTTAAATGTGTTTTGAAATGTTTTTCTAACATTGTAAAAGCATTATGAAAACATTTAAAAATCATTTTAAAACATTTTAAAATGTTTTACAAGTTTTTAAAAAGGATTTAAATATGTTTTAAAACATTTTAAAAGTGTTTTGAAACATTTTAAAATAAATTTAAAACATTTTAAAAGTGTTTTGAAGCATTTAAAAAGTGTTTTGAAACATTTTAAAATAAATTTAAAACATTTTAAAAGGGTTTCAAAATATTTAAAAGTGTTCAAAAACATCTTAAGCGTTTGACAATATTTTGAAATATTTTGAAATTTATAAAAATATTTTAAAACATTTTACAAATTTTTAAAAATATTTTAAAAGAGTCTTGTGATGTCTTCAAAACATTTTGAAAGCACGTTATAACATTTTCAAAAGTGTTGTATAATGTTTCTAAAAACTTTCTTTTACGATTTTATTAAATGTGTTTATTTTAAAACACTTTTAATATAAATTTAAAATATTTTAGAAGTGTTTTTAAACATTTAAAAATAAATTTAAAACATTTTAAAATCGTTTCAAAATATTTTACAAGTGTTTTAAAATATCTTGGAAGCGTTTTTTACAACATTTTGAAATTTTTTGAAATGTTATAAAAATCATTTAAAACATTTTGCAAATTTATAAAAATATTTTAAACGAGTTTTATAATGTCTTAAAAACATTTTAAATGTGTTTAAAAGCATGTTATAACATTTTAAAAAGTGTTTTATAATGTTTTTAAAAACCGTTTTTCTTATGATTTTATCAAAAATGATTAAACGCTTTAAATATTTGATTTAAGCATATTAATAAGAATTTAGAATATTTTATAAAAGCTTTAAACCATTTATAAAACCTTTATAAAAATTATTAAATGTTTATAATGTCAACTTTATTAGTTTAACTTTTATTAAATGTTATTTATAAACATTTTTAAAAATGAAATAAATGTTTTTAAATATTTAGATAATTTTAAAAGTGTTTTGAAATACTTTTAAAACATTGTAAAAGCTTTCTAAAAACATTTTTAAACCATTTTAAAACACTTTTAAAACATTTTAAAATGCTTTACGAGTTCTTCAAGAGGTTCTGAAAACATTTTAAAAATGTTTTGAAACATTTTAAAATAAATTTAAAACGTTTTAGAAGTGTTTTGAAACATTTTAAAATAAATTTTAAAAGCGTTTCAAAATATTTTAGAAGCGTTTAAAAATATTTTAGAAGTGTTTCAAAATATCTTGGAAGTGTTTTACAATATTTTGAAATGTTATAAAAATCCTTAAAAACATTTTACAAAATTTTTAAAATATTTTAAACGAGTTTTATAATGTGTTAAATACATTTAAATGTGTTTAAAACCACGCTATAACAGTTTAAAAAGTTTTTTATAATGTTTTTAAAACAATTTTTTTTTACAATTTCATTAAAAACATTTACTAAAAATGATTAAACACTTTAAATGTTTGATTTAAACATATTAATAAAAATTTAGAATATTTTATAAAATCTTCGAACCATTTATAAAAATTATTGAATGTCAGATTTATAAGCTTAACTTGATAAGAGTTTTACAATATTTTGAAATATTTTAAAATATTTTGAAAGGTTATAAAAATCCTTTAAAATATTTTACAAAGTTTTTAAAATATTTTAAAAGAGCTTAATAATGTCTGAAAAACATTTTAAACGTAGATAGTTCGTTAAAAAGGAATAGACACAGGCTAAACTTTTCGGTTTTGATATCCGAGAGCATATTTGGATATCCATTTTGGAGATGCAAGCGTGGCCCCAGATGCACAAAGTGACGAATTGAGTTCGGACCTCATTTCGGATGATCTGTGAAAAACGAACGGATGCGAATATCGAGGGCTAAAATTTTCGGTTAAAAAATTCGAGAGCATATTTGGATACCCATTTTGGAGATGCAAGCGTGGCCCCACATGCACAAAGTGATGAATTGATTTAGGGACTCATTTCGAACGATCCATAAAAAACGAATAGACGCAGATATCGGGGTTGAAATTTTCATTTTTGAAATTCGAGAACATATTTGGATACCGCTTTTGGAGATGCAAGTGTGCCCCCGCATGAACAAAGTGACGAATTGATTTTGGGACTCATTTCGGACGATCTTTGAAAACTGAACGAAAGCGGATATTGGGGGTTGAACTTTTCAGTTTTGAAATTCGAGAGCATATTTGGATACCCATTTTGGAGATGCAAGCGTGGCCCCGGATGCACAAAGTGATGAATTTATTTCGGGACTGATTTCGGACTATCCGTGAAAAATGAACATACGTGGATATCGGGGGCAGAACTTTTCGGTTTTGAAATCCGAGAGCATATTTGGACACACATTTTGGAGATGCAAGCGTTTCCCCACATGCACAAAGTGACAAATTGATTTCAGGACTCATTTCGGATGATCCGTGAAAAACGAACATACGTGGATATGGGGGGCTAAACTTTTCAGTTTTGAAATCCGAGAGCATATTTGGATAACCATTTTGGAGATGCAAGCGTGGCCTCACATGCACAAAGTGACGAATTGATTTAGGGACTCATTTTGGATGATTCGTAAAAAACGAACGGACGCGGATGTCGGGGGCTAAAATTTTCGTTTTTGAAATCTGAGAGTATATTTGGATACCCATTTTGGAGATGCAAGTGTGCCCCCGCAGGAAAAGAATGACGAATTGATTTCGGGATTCATTTTGGATGATCCTTGAAAAAATTACAAATGCGGATATTGGGGGTTGAAATTTTCGGTTTTTAAATTCGAGAGCATATCTGGATACCCATTTTGGAGATGAAAGCGTGGCCCCGCATGCACAAAGTGACAAATTTATTTCAGGACTGATTTCAGACGATCCGTGAAAAACGAACAGACGCGGATATCAGGGGTTGAACTTTTTGGTTTTGAAATCCGAGAGCATATTTGGATACCCATTTTGGAGATGCAAGTGTGGCCCCTCATGCACAAAGTGACAAAGTGATTTCGCGAATCATTTCGGATGATCCGTGAAAAACGAATAGACGCAGATAACGGGGGCTGAAATTTTCGATTTTGAAAAATACGAGCATATTTGGATACCCATTTTGGAGATGACGTGGCCTCGGTGCAAAAAGTGACAAATTGATTTTGGGCATCGTTTTGGATGATCCGTGAAAAACGAACAAACGCGAATATCGGGGGCTAAAATTTTCGGTTTTGAAATCTGAGACCATATTTGGATACCCATTTTGGAGATGCAAGCGTGGCCCCAGATGAACAAAGTGACGAATTGACTTCGGGACTCAATTCAGACGATCCGTGAAACATGAAAAGACGTGGATATCGGGGGCTGAACTTTTCGGTTTTGAAATCTGAGAGCATATTTGGATACCCATTTTGGAGATGCAAGCATGGTCTCGGATGCAAAAAGTGACAAATTGATTTTGGGCATCATTTTGGATGATCCGTGAAAAACGAATAGACGCAGATAACGGGGGCTGAAATTTTCGATTTTGAAATATGAGAGCATATTTGGATACCCATTTTGGAGATGAAAGCGTGGCCTCGGATGCACAAAGTGACAAATTGAGTTTGGGCCTCATTTTGGGCGATCCGTGAAAAACGAATGGACGCGAATATCGGGGGCTAAACTTTTGGGTTTTGAAATCTGAGAGCATATTTGGATACCCATTTCGGAGATGCAAGCGTGGCCCCAGATGAACAAAGTGACGAATTGACTTCGGGACTCAATTCAGACGATCCGTGAAAAATGAAAAGACGTGGATATCGGGGGCTGAACTTTTCGGTTGTGAAATCTGAGAGCATATTTGGATACCCATTTTGGGATGCGAGCGTGGCCACGCATTCAAGTGAAAAATGGATTTCGGGACTCATTTCGGATGGTTCGTGAAAAGAACGAGCGTGGAAGATGGGGCTAAACTTTTCGGTTTTGATATCCGAGAGCATATTTGGATACCCATTTTGGAGATGCGATGCGCCCAGGATGCCTGAGTGAGTTCGGACCTCATTTCGGATGATCGTGAAAAACAAACGCACGCGAATATCGAGGTCTAGCTTTTTCGGTTTTAAAATCCGAGAGCATATTTGGATACCTATTTTGGAAGAGATACGAAGTGTGGCCCAGGATGCCTGAAAGTGACGAATTGATTTCGGGATTCATTTGAGACTATTTGTGAAAAATGAATGGTTCCTGAGATATCAAGGCCGAACTTTCGTTTTGAAATGCGAGAGCATGTTTGGATACACTTTTAAGCAGTTTTTAAAATGCTTTAAAAAGTTTTTGAAAAGGATTTAAAAACGTTTTAAAACATTTTAAACCTTTTTTTAAAATATTGTAAAAGCTTTCTAAAAACATTTTTAAACCGTTTTAAAACACTTTTAAAACGTTTTAAAATGTTTTACAAGTTTTTTAAAAGGATTTAAAAACGTTTTAAAACATTTTAAAAGTGTTTTGAAACATTTTAAAATAAATTTAAAACATTTTAGAAGTGTTTTGAAACATTTTAAAATAAATCTTAAAAGCATTTCAAAATATTTTAAAAGCGTTTCCGAATATCTTAAAAGTGTCTTGAAATATCTTGATAGTGTTTTACAATATTTTGAAATGTTATAAAAATCCTTTAAAACATTTTACAACTTTTTAAAAATATTTAAAAAGAGTTTCATAATGTCTTAAAAACATTTTTAACTTGTTTAAAATCATGTTATAGCATTTTAAAAAGTGTTTTATAATGTTTTTAAAAATATTATTTTTTACGATTTTATTAAAAAGATTTACTAAAAATGATTAAAGGCTTTAAATATTTGATTTAAACATATTAATAAGAATTTGGAATATTTTATAAAAGGTTTAAACCATTTTTAAAACATTTATAAAAATTATTGAATGTCAGCTTTATAAGCTTAACTTTATGAAATATTTTGAAATATTTTGAAATGTTATAAAAATCCTCTAAAATATTTTACAAATTTTTTAAAAATATTTTAAAAGAGTTTTATGATGTGTTAGAAACATTTTAAACGTGTTTAAAAGCACATTATAACATTTTGAAAAGGGTTTTATAATATTTTTAAAAGCGTTTCTTTTTTTACGATTTTATTAAAAACATTTAATAAAAAGATTAAACGCTTTAAATATTTGATTTAAACATATTGAGAAGAATTTAGAATATTTTATAACAGATTTAAACCATTTATGAAACATTTATAAAAATTATTGCATGTTTATAATGTTAGCTTTATAAGCTTAACTTTTATTAAATTTTATTTAAAAGCGTTTTTAAAACCTAAATAAATGCTTTCAAATATTTTAAATGTGTTTTGAAATGTTTTTCTAACATTGTAAAAGCATTCTGAAAACATTTAAAAACCATTTAAAACATTTAAAATGTTTTACAAGTTTTTAAAAAGGATTTAAATATGTTTTAAAACATTTTAAAAGTGTTTTGAAACATTTTAAAACAAATTTAAAACATTTTAAAAGTGTTTTGAAGCATTTTAAAAGTGTTTTGAAACATTTTAAAATAAATTTAAAACATTTTAAAAGGGTTTCAAAATATTTAAAAGTGTTCAAAAACATCTTAAGCGTTTGAAAATATTTTGAAATATTTTGAAATTTATAAAAATATTTTTGGTATTTCCTAAATTTTAAAAATATTTTAAAGAGTCTTGTGATGTCTTGAAAACATTTTGAAAGCCGCGTTATAACATTTTCAAGTGTTGTATAATGTTTCTCAAAACTTTCTTTACGATTTTCTTAAATGTGTTTATTTTAAAACACTTTTAATATAAATTTAAATATTTTAAGTGTTTTGAAACATTTAAAAATAAATTTAAAACATTTTAAAATCGTTTCAAAATATTTTACAAGTGTTTTAAAATATCTTGAAAGCGTTTTTTACAATATTTTGAAATTTTTGAAATGTTATAAAAATCATTTAAAACATTTTGCAAATTTATAAAAATATTTTAAAGGTTTTTATAATGTCTTAAAAACATTTTAAATGTAGTTTAAAAGCACGTTATAACATTTTAAAAAGTGTTTTATAATGTTTTTAAACGTTTTTCTTGCCGATTTTATCAAAAATGATTAAACGCTTTAAATATTTGATTTAAGCATATTAATAAAAATTTAGAGTATTTTATAAAAGCTTTAAACCATTTATAAAACCTTATAAAAATTATTAAATGTTTATAATGTCAACTTTATTAGTTTAACTTTTATTAAATGTTATTTATAAACATTTTTAAAAATGAAATAAATGTTTTTAAATATTTTAGGAGAATTTTAAAAGTGTTTTGAAATATTTTTAAAACATTGTAAAAGCTTTCTAAAAACATTTTAAAACCATTTTAAAACACTTTTAAAACATTTTAAAATGCTTCACGAGTTCTTCAAGAGGTTCTGAAAACGTTTTAAAACATTTTAAAAGTGTTTTGAAACATTTTAAAATAAATTTAAAACGTTTTAGAAGTGTTTTGAAACATTTTAAAATAAATTTTAAAAGCGTTTCAAAATATTTTAGAAGCGTTTCAAAATATTTTAGAAGTGTTTCAAAATATCTTGGAAGTGTTTTACAATATTTTGAAATGTTATAAAAATCCTTAAAAACATTTTACAAAATTTTAAAAATATTTTAAACGAGTTTTATAATGTGTTAAATACATTTAAATGTGTTTAAAAGCACGCTATAACAGTTTAAAAAGTTTTTTATAATGTTTTTAAAACAATTTTTTTTATGATTTCATTAAAAACATTTACTAAAAATGATTAAACGCTTTAAATATTTGATTTAAACATATTAATAAAAATTTAGAATATTTTATAAAATCTTCGAACCATTTATAAAAATTATTGAATGTCAGATTTATAAGCTTAACTTGATAAGCGTTTTACAATATTTTGAAATATTTTAAAATATTTTGAAAGGTTATAAAAATTCTTTAAAATATTTTACAAAGTTTTTAAAATATTTTAAAAGAGCTTTATAATGTCTGAAAAACATTTTAAACGTAGATAGTTCGTTAAAAAGGAATAGACGCAGGCTAAAATTTTCGGTTTTGATATCCAAGAGCATATTTGGATATCCATTTTGGGGATGCAAGCGTGGCCCCAGATGCACAAAGTGACGAATTGAGTTCGGACCTCATTTCGGATGATCTGTGAAAAACGAACGGATGCGAATATCGAGGGCTAAACTTTTCGGTTTAAAAATTAGAGAGCATATTTGGATACCCATTTTGGAGATGCAAGCGTGGCCCCACATGCACAAAGTGATGAATTGATTTAGGGACTCATTTCGAACGATCCATAAAAGACGAATAGACGCAGATATCGGGGTTGAAATTTTCATTTTTGAAATTCGAGAGCATATTTGGATACCGCTTTTGGAGATGCAAGTGTGCCCCCGCATGAACAAAGTGACGAATTGATTTTGGGACTCATTTTGGACGATCTTTGAAAACTGAACGAAAGCGGATATTGGGGGTTGAACTTTTCAGTTTTGAAATTCGAGAGCATATTTGGATACCCATTTTGGAGATGCAAGCGTGGCCCCGCATGCGCAAAGTGATGAATTTATTTCGGGACTGATTTCGGACTATCCGTGAAAAATGAACGGACGTGGATATCGGGGGCAGAACTTTTCGGTTTTGAAATCCGAGAGCATATTTGGACACACATTTTGGAGATGCAAGCGTTTCCCCACATGCACAAAGTGAAAAATTGATTTCAGGGCTCATTTCGGATGATCCGTGAAAAACGAACATACATGGATATCGGGGGCTAAACTTTTCAGTTTTGAAATCCGAGAGCATATTTGGATAACCATTTTGGAGAATCTGACGTGGCCTCACATGCCTGAAAGTGGCCAATTGATTTAGGGACTCATTTTGGATGATCCGTAAAAAACGAACGGACGCAGATGTCGGGGGCTAAAATTTCCGTTTTTGAAATCTGAGAGTATATTTGGATACCCATTTTGGAGATGCAAGTGTGCCCCCGCAGGAAAAGAATGACGAATTGATTTCGGGATTCATTTTGGATGATCCTTGAAAAATGTACAAATGCGGATATTGGGGGTTGAAATTTTTGGTTTTTAAATTCGAGAGCATATCTGGATACCCATTTTGGAGATGAAAGCGTGGCCCCGCATGCACAAAGTGACAAATTTATTTCGGGACTGATTTCAGACGATCCGTGCAAAACGAACGGACGCGGATATCAGGGGTTGAACTTTTTGGTTTTGAAATCCGAGAGCATATTTGGATACCCATTTTGGAGATGCAAGTGTGGCCCCTCATGCACAAAGTGACAAATTGATTTCGCGAATCATTTCGGATGATCAGTGAAAAACGAATAGACGCAGATAACGGGGGCTGAAATTTTCGATTTTGAAATAGGAGAGCATATTTGGATACCCATTTTGGAGATGAAAGCGTGGCCTCGGATGCAAAAAGTGACAAATTGATTTTGGGCATCATTTTGGATGATACGTGAAAAACGAACGAACGCGAATATCGGGGGCTAAAATTTTCGGTTTTGAAATCTGAGACCATATTTGGATACCCATTTTGGAGATGCAAGCGTGGCCCCAGATGAACAAAGTGACGAATTGACTTCGGGACTCAATTCAGACGATCCGTGAAACATGAAAAGACGTGGATATCGGGGGCTGAACTTTTCGGTTTTAAAATCTGAGAGCATATTTGGATACCCATTTTGGAGATGCAAGCATGGTCTCGGATGCAAAAAGTGACAAATTGATTTTGGGCATCATTTCGGATGATCCGTGAAAAACGAATAGACGCAGATAACGGGGGCTGAAATTTTCGATTTTGAAATATGAGAGCATATTTGGATACCCATTTTGGAGATGAAAACGTGGCCTCGGATGCACAAAGTGACAAATTGAGTTTGGGCCTCATTTTGGACGATCCGTGAAAAACGAATGGACGCGAATATCGGGGGCTAAACTTTTCGGTTTTGAAATCTGAGAGCATATTTGGATACCCATTTTGGAGATGCAAGCGTGGCCCGAGATGAAAAAAGTGACGAATTGACTTCGGGACTCAATTCAGACGATCCGTGAAAAATTAAAAGACGTGGATATCGGGGGCTGAACTTTTCGGTTTGGAAATATGAGAGCATATTTGGATACCCATTTTGGAGATGCAAGCGTGGCCCCGCATGCACAAAGTGACAAATTGATTTCGGGACTCATTTTGGATGGTTCGTGAAAAAAGAACAGACGTGGAAGATGGGGCTAAACTTTTCGGTTTTGATATCCGAGAGCATATTTGGATACCCATTTTGGAGATGCAAGTGCGCCCCCAGATGCACAAAGGGACGAATTGAGTTCGGACCTCATTTTGGATGATCCGTGAAAAACAAACGCACGCGAATATCGAGGTCTAAACTTTTCGGTTTTAAAATCTGAGAGCATATTTGGATACCTATTTTGGAAATGCAAATGTGGCCCCGGATGCACAAAGTGACGAATTGATTTCGGGATTCATTTCAGACTATTTGTGAAAAATGAATGAACATAGATATCGGGGGCTGAACTTTTCGGTTTTGAAATCTGAGAGCATATTTGGATACACTTTTAAAACGTTTTAAAATGCTTTACAAGTTTTTGAAAAGGATTTAAAAGCGTTTTAAAACATTTTAAACCTTTTTTAAAATATTGTAAAAGTTTTCTAAAAACATTTTTAAACCGTTTTAAAACACTTTTAAAACGTTTTAAAACACTTTTAAAACGTTTTAAAATGCTTTACAAGTTTTTTAAAAGGATTTAAAAAGGTTTTAAAACATTTTAAAAGTGTTTTGAAACATTTTAAAATAAATTTAAAACATTTTAGAAGTGTTTTGAAACATTTAAAAATAAATCTTAAAAGCATTTCAAAATATTTTAAAAGCGTTTAAGAATATCTTAAAAGTGTCTTGAAATATCTTGATAGTGTTTTACAATATTTTGAAATGTTATAAAAATCCTTTAAAACATTTTACAACTTTTTAAAAATATTTTAAAAGAGTTTCATAATGTCTTAAAAAACATTTTTAACTTGTTTAAAATCATGTTATAGCATTTTAAAAAGTGTTTTATAATGTTTTTAAAAATATTATTTTATACGATTTTATTAAAAAGATTTACTAAAAATGATTAAACGCTTTAAATATTTGATTTAAACATATTAATAAGAATTTGGAATATTTTATAAAAGGTTTAAACCATTTTTAAAACATTTATAAAATTTATTGAATGTCAGCTTTATAAGCTTACCTTTATGAAATATTTTGAAATGTTATAAAAATCCTCTAAAATATTTTACAAATTTTTTAAAAATATTTTAAAAGAGTTTTATGATGTGTTAGAAACATTTTAAACGTGTTTAAAAACACATTATAACATTTTAAAAAGGGTTTTATAATATTTTAAAAACGTTTCTTTTTTTACGATTTTATTAAAAACATTTAATAAAAGGATTAAACGCTTTAAATATTTGATTTAAACATATTGAGAAGAATTTAGAATATTTTATAACAGATATAAACCATTTATGAAACATTTATAAAAATTATTGCATGTTTATAATGTTAGCTTTATAAGCTTAACTTTTATTAAATTTTATTTAAAAACAAATAAATGCTTTCAAATATTTTAAATGTGTTTTGAAATGTTTTTTCTAACATTGTAAAAGCATTCTGAAAACATTTAAGAACCATTTTAAAACATTTTAAAATGTTTTACAAGTTTTTAAAAAGGATTTAAATATGTTTTAAAACATTTTAAAAGTGTTTTGAAACATTTTAAAACAAATTTAAAACATTTTAAAAGTGTTTTGAAGCATTTTAAAAGTGTTTGAAACATTTTTAAAATAAATTTAAAACATTTTAAAGGGTTTCAAAATATTTAAGTGTTAACATCTTAGCGTTTGACAATATTTTGAAATATTTTGAAATTTATAAAAATATTTTAAAACATTTCTAAATTTTAAAAATATTTTAAAAGAGTCTTGTGATGTCTTCAAAACATTTTGAAAGCACGTTATAACATTTTAAAAAGTGTTGTATAATGTTTCTAAAAACTTTCTTTTACGATTTTATTAAATGTGTTTATTTTAAAACACTTTTAATATAAATTTAAAATATTTTAGAAGTGTTTTTAAACATTTAAAAATAAATTTAAAACATTTTAAAAGCGTTTCAAAATATTTTACAAGTGTTTTAAAATATCTTGGAAGCATTTTTTACAACATTTTGAAATTTTTTGAATGATTTTGAAATATTTTGAAATGTTATAAAAATCATTTAAAACATTTTACAAATTTATAAAAATATTTTAAACGAGGTTTATAATGTCTTAAAAACATTTTAAATGTGTTTAAAAGCACGTTACAACATTTTAAAAAGTGTTTTATAATGTTTTTAAAAACGTTTTTTCTTGCGATTTTATCAAAAATGATTAAACGCTTTAAATATTTGATTTAAGCATACTAATAAGAATTTAGAATATTTTATAAAAGATTTAAACCATTTATAAAACCTTTATAAAAATTATTAAATGTTTATAATGTCAACTTTATTAGTTTAACTTTTATTAAATGTTATTTATAAACATTTTTAAAAATGAAATAAATGTTTTTAAATATTTTAAGAGAATTTTAAAAGTTTTTTGAAATATTTTTAAAACATTGTAAAAGCTTTCTAAAAACATTTTTAAACCATTTTAAAACACTTTTAAAACATTTAAAAATGCTTTCTGAATTCTTCAAGAGGTTCTGAAAACGTTTTAAAACATTTTAAAAGTGTTTTGAAACATTTTAAAATAAATTTTAAAAGCGTTTCAAAATATTTTAGAAGCGTTTCAAAATATTTTAGAAGTGTTTCAAAATATTTTAAAAGTGTTTTAAAATATCTTGGAGGTGTTTTACAATATTTTGAAATGTTATAAAAATCCTTAAAAACATTTTACAAAATTTTTAAAATATTTTAAACGAGTTTTATAATGTGTTAAATACATTTAAATGTGTTTAAAAGCACACTATAACAGTTTAACAAGTTTTTTATAATGTTTTTAAAACAATTTTTTTTACAATTTCATTAAAAACATTTACTAAAAATGATTAAACACTTTAAATGTTTGATTTAAACATATTAATAAAAATTTAGAATATTTTATAAAATCTTCGAACCATTTATAAAAATTATTGAATGTCAGATTTATAAGCTTAACTTGATAAGCGTTTTACAATATTTTGAAATATTTTAAAATATTTTGAAAGTTTATAAAAATCCTTTAAAATATTTTACAAATTTTTTAAAATATTTTAAAAGAGCTTTATAATGTCTGAAAAACATTCTAAACGTAGATAGTTCGTTAAAAAGGAATAGACGCAGGCTAAACTTTTCGGTTTTGATATCCGAGAGCATATTTGGATATCCATTTTGGAGATGCAAGCGTGGCCCCAGATGCACAAAGTGACGAATTGAGTTCGCACCTCATTTCGGATGATATGTGAAAAACGAACGGATGCGAATATCGAGGGCTAAACTTTTCGGTTAAAAAATTCGAGAGCATATTTGGATACCCATTTTGGAGATGCAAGCGTGGCCCCACATGCACAAAGTGATGAATTGATTTAGGGACTCATTTCGAACGATCCATAAAAAACGAATAGACGCAGATATCGGGGTTGAATTTTTCATTTTTGAAATTCGAGAGCATATTTGGATACCGCTTTTGGAGATGCAAGTGTGCCCCCGCATGAACAAAGTGACGAATTGATTTTGGGACTCATTTCGGACGATCTTTGAAAATTGAACGAAAGCGGATATTGGGGGTTGAACTTTTCAGTTTTGAAATTCGAGAGCATATTTGGATACCCATTTTGGAGATGCAAGCGTGGCCCCGCATGCACAAAGTGATGAATTTATTTCGGGACTGATTTCGGACTATCCGTGAAAAATGAACAGACGTGGATATCGGGGGCAGAACTTTTCGGTTTTGAAATCCGAGAGCATATTTGGACACACATTTTGGAGATGCAAGTGTTTCCCCACATGCAAAAAGTGACAAATTAATTTCAGGACTGATTTCGGATGATCCGTGAAAAACGAACATACGTGGATATCGGGGGCTAAAATTTTCAGTTTTGAAATCCGAGAGCATATTTAGATAACCATTTTGGAGAAGCAAGCGTGGCCTCACATGCACAAAGTGACGAATTGATTTAGGGACTCATTTTGGATGATCAGTAAAAAACGAACGGACGTGGATGTCGGGGGCTAAAATTTTCGTTTTTGAAATCTGAGAGTATATTTGGATACCCATTTTGGAGATGCAAGTGTGCCCCCGCAGGAAAAGAATGACGAATTGATTTCGGGATTCATTTTGAATGATCCTTGAAAAATGTACAAATGCGGATATTGGGGGTTGAAATTTTCGGTTTTTAAATTCGAGAGCATATCTGGATACCCATTTTGGAGATGAAAGCGTGGCCCCGCATGCACAAAGTGACAAATTTATTTCGGGACTGATTTCGGACGATCCGTGAAAAACGAACGGACGCGGATATCAGGGGTTGAACTTTTTGGTTTTGAAATCCGAGAGCATATTTGGATACCCATTTTGGAGATGCAAGTGTGGCCCCTCATGCACAAAGTGACAAATTGATTTCGCGAATCATTTCGGATGATCCGTGAAAAATGAATAGACGCAGATAACGGGGGCTGAAATTTTCGATTTTGAAATACGAGAGCATATTTGGATACCCATTTTGGAGATGAAAGTGTGGCCTCGGATGCAAAAAGTGACAAATTGATTTTGGGCATCGTTTTGGATGATCCGTGAAAAACGAACAAACGCGAATATCGGGGGCTAAAATTTTCGGTTTTGAAATCTGAGACCATATTTGGATACCCATTTTGGAGATGCAAGCGTGGCCCCAGATGAACAAAGTGACGAATTGACTTCGGGACTCAATTCAGACGATCCGTGAAACATGAAAAGACGTGGATATCGGGGGCTGAACTTTTCGGTTTTGAAATCTGAGAGCATATTTGGATACCCATTTTGGAGATGCAAGCATGGTCTCGGATGCAAAAAGTGACAAATTGATTTTGGGCATCATTTTGGATGATCCGTGAAAAACGAACAAACGCGAATATCGGGGCTAAACTTGGGGTTTGAAATATGAGAGCATATTTGGATACCCATTTTGGAGATGAAAGCGTGGCCTCGGATGCACAAAGTGACAAATTGAGTTTGGACCTCATTTTGGACGATCCGTGAAAAACGAACGGACGCGAATATCGGGGGCTAAACTCTTCGGTTTTGAAATCCGAGAGCATATTTGGATACCCATTTTGGAGATGCAAGCGTGGCCCCAGATGAAAAAAGTGACGAATTGACTTCGGGACTCAATTCAGACGATCCGTGAAAAATTAAAAGACGTGGATATCGGGGGCTGAAATTTTCGGTTTTGAAATCTCAGAGCATATTTGGATACCCATTTTGGAGATGCAAGAGTGGCCACGCATTCACAAAGTGACAAATGGATTTCGGGACTCATTTCGGATGGTTCGTGAAAAAAGAACAGACGTGGAAGATGGGGCTAAACTTTTCGGTTTTGATATCCGAGAGCATATTTGGATACCCATTTTGGAGATGCAAGTGCGCCCCCAGATGCACAAAGGGACGAATTGAGTTCGAACCTCATTTCGGATGATCCGTGAAAAACAAACGCATGCGAATATCGAGGTCTAAACTTTTCGGTTTTAAAATCTGAGAGCATATTTGGATACCTATTTTGGAGATGCAAGTGTGGCCCCGGATGCACAAAGTGACGAATTGATTTCGGGATTCATTTCAGACGATTTGTGAAAAATGAATGAACACAGATATCGGGGGCTGAACTTTTCGGTTTTGAAATCTGAGAGCATATTCGGATACACTTTTAAAACGTTTTAAAATGCTTTACAAGTTTTTGAAAAGGATTTAAAAGCGTTTTAAAACATTTTAAACCTTTTTTAAAATATTGTAAAAGCTTTCTAAGAACATTTTTAAACCGTTTTAAAACACTTTTAGAACGTTTTAAAATGCTTTACAAGTTTTTTAAAAGGATTTAAAACGGTTTTAAAACATTTTAAAAGTGTTTTGAAACATTTTAAAATAAATTTAAAACATTTTAGAAGTGTTTTGAAACATTTTAAAATAAATCTTAAAAGCATTTCAAAATATTTTAAAAGCGTTTCGGAATATCTTAAAAGTGTCTTGAAATATCTTGATAGTGTTTTACAATATTTTGAAATGTTATAAAAATCCTTTAAAACATTTTACAACTTTTTAAAAATATTTTAAAAGAGTTTCATAATGTCTTAAAAACATTTTTAACTTGTTTAAAATCATGTTATAGCATTTTAAAAGTGTTTTATAATGTTTTTAAAAATATTATTTTTTACGATTTTATTAAAAAGATTTACTAAAAATGATTAAACGCTTTAAATATTTGATTTAAACATATTAATAAGAATTTGGAATATTTTATAAAAGGTTTAAACCATTTTTAAAAAATTTATAAAGAATTATTGAATGTCAGCTTTATAAGCTTAACTTTATGAAATATTTTGAAATGTTATAAAAATCCTCTAAAATATTTTACAAATTTTTTAAAAATATTTTAAAAGAGTTTTATGATGTGTTAGAAACATTTTAAACGTGTTTAAAAACACATTATAACATTTTAAAAAGGGTTTTATAATATTTTTAAAAACGTTTCTTTTTTTACGATTTTATTAAAAACATTTAATAAAAAGATTAAACGCTTTAAATATTTGATTTAAACATATTGAGAAGAATTTAAAATATTTTATAGCAGATTTAAACCATTTATGAAACATTTATAAAAATTATTGCATGTTTATAATGTTAGCTTTATAAGCTTAACTTTTATTAAATTTTATTTAAAAACAAATAAATGCTTTCAAATATTTTAAATGTGTTTTGAAATGTTTTTCTAACATTGTAAAAGCATTCTGAAAACATTTAAAAACCATTTTAAAACATTTTAAAATGTTTTACAAGTTTTTTAAAAGGATTTAAATATGTTTTAAAACATTTTAAAAGTGTTTTGAAACATTTTAAAATAAATTTAAAACATTTTAAAAGTGTTTTGAAGCATTTAAAAAGTGTTTTGAAACATTTTAAAATAAATTTAAAACATTTTAAAAGGGTTTCAAAATATTTAAAAGTGTTCAAAAATATCTTAAGCGTTTGACAATATTTTGAAATATATAAAAATATTTTAAAACATTTTACAAATTTTTAAAAATATTTTAAAAGAGTTTTGTGATGTCTTCAAAACATTTTAAAAGCACATTATAACATTTTAAAAAGTGTTGTACAATGTTTCTAGAAACTTTTTTTTACGATTTTATTAAATGTGTTTATTTTAAAACACTTTTAATATAAATTTAAAATATTTTAGAAGTGTTTTGAAAAATTTAAAAATAAATTTAAAACATTTTAAAAGTGTTTCAAAATATTTTACAAGTGTTTTAAAATATCTTGGAAGCGTTTTTTACAACATTTTGAAATTTTTTGAAATGTTATAAAAATCATTTAAAACATTTTACAAATTTATAAAAATATTTTAAACGAGTTTTATAATGTCTTAAGAACATTTTAAATGTGTTTAAAAGCACGTTACAACATTTTAAAAAGTGTTTTATAATGTTTTTAAAAACCTTTTTTTTGCGATTTTATCAAAAATGATTAAACGCTTTAAATATTGGATTTAAGCATATTAACAAGCATTTAGAATATTTTATAAAAGCTTTAAACCATTTATAAAACCTTTATAAAAATTATTAAATGTTTATAATGTCAACTTTATTAGTTTAACTTTTATTAAATGTTATTTAAAAACATTTTTAAAAATGAAATAAATGTTTTTAAATATTTTAAGAGAATTTTAAAAGTGTTTTGAAATATTATTAAAACATTGTAAAAGCTTTCTAAAAACATTTTTAAACCATTTTAAAAAACTTTTAAAACATTTTAAAATGCTTCACGAGTTCTTCAAGAGGTTCTGAAAACGTTTTAAAACATTTTAAAAGTGTTTTGAAACCTTTTAAAATAAATTTAAAACGTTTTAGAAGTGTTTTGAAACATTTTAAAATAAATTTTAAAAGCGTTTCAAAATATTTTAGAAGCGTTTCAAAATATTTTAGAAGTGTTTAAAAATATCTTGGAAGTGTTTTACAATATTTTGAAATGTTATAAAAATCCTTAAAAACATTTTACAAAATTTTTAAAATATTTTAAACGAGTTTTATAATGTGTTTAAAAGCACGCTATAATAGTTTAAAAAGTTTTTTATAATGTTTTTAAAACAATTTTTTTTTACGATTTCATTAAAAACATTTACTAAAAATGATTAAACACTGTATCTTTGATTTAAACATATTAATAAAAATTTAGAATATTTTATAAAATCTTCAGACCATTTATAAAAATTATTGAATGTCGATTTATAAGCTTAACTTGATAAGCGTTTTACAATATTTTGAAATATTTTAAAATATTTTGAAATGTTATAAAAATCCTTTAAAATATTTTACAAAGTTTTTAAAATATTTTAAAAGAGCTTTATAATGTCTGAAAAACATTTTAAACGTAGATAGTTCGTTAAAAAGGAATAGACGCGGGCTAAAATTTTCGGTTTTGATATCCGAGAGCATATTTGGATATCCATTTTGGAGATGCAAGCGTGGCCCCAGATGCACAAAGTGACGAATTGAGTTCGGACCTCATTTCGGATGATCTGTGAAAAACGAACGGATGCGAATATCGGGGGCTAAAATTTTCGGTTTAAAAATTCGAGAGCATATTTGGATACCCATTTTGGAGATGCAAGCGTGGCCCCACATGCACAAAGTGATGAATTGATTTAGGGACTCATTTCGAACGATCCATAAAAAATGAATAGACGCAGATATCGGGGTTGAAATTTTTATTTTTGAAATTCGAGAGCATATTTGGATACCGCTTTTGGAGATGCAAGTGTGCCCCCGCATGAACAAAGTGACGAATTGATTTTGGGACTCATTTTGGACGATCTTTGAAAACTGAACGAAAGCGGATATTGGGGGTTGAACTTTTCAGTTTTGAAATTCGAGAGCATATTTGGATACCCATTTTGGAGATGCAAGCGTGGCCCCGCATGCACAAAGTGATGAAATTATTTCGGGACCGATTTCGGACTATCCGTGAAAAATGAACAGACGTGGATATCGGGGGCAGAACTTTTCGGTTTTGAAATCCGAGAGCATATTTGGATACACATTTTGGAGATGCAAGCGTTTCCCCACATGCACAAAGTGACAAATTGATTTCAGGACTCATTTCGGATGATCCGTGAAAAACGAACATACGTGGATATCGGGGGCTAAACTTTTTAGTTTTGAAATCCGAGAGCATATTTGGATAACCATTTTGGAGATGCAAGCGTGGCCTCACATGCACAAAGTGACGAATTGATTTAGGGACTCATTTTGGATGATCCGTAAAAAACGAACGGACGCGGATGTCGGGGTCTAAAATTTTCGTTTTTGAAATCTGAGAGTATATTTGGATACCCATTTTGGAGATGCGAGTGTGCCCCCGCAGGAAAAGAATGACGAATTGATTTCGGGATTCATTTTGGATGATCCTTGAAAAATGTACAAATGCGGATATTGGGGGTTGAAATTTTCGGTTTTAAAATTCGAGAGCATATCTGGATACCCATTTTGGAGATGAAAGCGTGACGCGTGCCTCGAAGTGAATTTATTTCGGATTCGGTTCGGACGTCCCCAAGTCTGACAACGGGCGCGCGGATGTAAGGGGTTGAATTTTTGGTTTTGAAATCCGAGAGCATATTTGGATACCCATTTTGGAGATGCAAGTGTGGCCCCACATGCACAAAGTGACAAATCGATTTCGCGACTCATTTCGGATGATCCGTGAAAAATGAATAGACGCAGATAATGGGGGCTGAAATTTTTTATTTTGAAATATGAAAGCATATTTGGATACCCATTTTGGAGATGAAAGCGTGGCCTCAGATGCACAAAGTGACAAATTGAGTTTGGGCCTCATTTTGGACGATCCGTGAAAAACGAACGGACGCGAATATTGGGGGCTAAAATTTCCGGTTTTGAAATCTGAGAGCATATTTGGATACCCATTTTGGAGATGCAAGCGTGGCCCCAAATGAACAAAGTGACGACTTGACTTCGGGACTCAATTCGGACGATACGTGAAAAAATGAAAGAACGTGCTGGAGGATATCGGGGGCTAAACTTTTCGGTTTTGAAATCTGAGAGCATATTTGGATACCCATTTTGGAGATGCAAGCATGGCCTCGGATGCAAAAAGTGAAAAATTGATTTTGGGCATCATTTTGGATGATCCGTGAAAAATGAACAAACGCGAATATCGGGGGCTAAACTTTTCGGTTTTGAAATCTGAGAGCATATTTGGATACCCATTTTGGAGATGCAAGCGTGGCCTCGGATGCAAAAAGTGACAAATTGATTTTGGGCATCATTTTGGACGATCCGTGAAAAACGAACAAACGCGAATATCGGGGGCTAAACATTTCGGTTTTGAAATCTGAGAGCATATTTGGATACCCATTTTGGAGATGCAAGCGTGGCCCCAGATGAAAAAAGTGACGAATTGATTTCGGGACTCAATTCAGACGATCCGTGAAAAATTAAAAGACGTGGATATCGGGGGCTGAACTTTTCGGTTTGGAAATATGAGAGCATATTTGGATACCCATTTTGGAGATGCAAGCGTGGCCCCGCATGCACAAACTAACAAATTGATTTCGGGACTCATTTCGGATGGTTCGTGAAAAAAGAACAGACGTGGAAGATGGGGCTAAACTTTTCGGTTTTGATATCTGAGAGCATATTTGGATACCCATTTTGGAGATGCAAGTGCGGCCCCAGATGCACAAAGTGACGAATTGAGTTCGGACCTCATTTCGGATGATCCGTGAAAAACAAACGCACGCGAATATCGAGGTCTAAACTTTTCAGTTTTAAAATCCGAGAGCATATTTGGATACCTATTTTGGAGATGCAAGTGTGGCCTCAGATGCACAAAGTGACGAATTGATTTCGGGATTCATTTCAGACGATTTGTGAAAAATGAATGAACACAGATATCGGGGGCTGAACTTTTCGGTTTTGAAATCTGCGAGCATATTTGGATACACTTTTAAAACGTTTTAAAATGCTTTACAAGTTTTTGAAAAGGATTTAAAAACGTTTTAAAACATTTTAAACCTTTTTTAAAATATTGTAAAAGCTTTCTAAAAACATTTTAAAACCGTTTTAAAACACTTTTAAAACCTTTTAAAATGCTTTACAAGTTTTTTAAAAGGATTTAAAACGTTTTAAAACATTTTAAAAGTGTTTTGAAACATTTTAAAATAAATTTAAAACATTTTAGAAGTGTTTTGAAACATTTTAAAATAAATCTTAAAAGCATTTCAAAATATTTTAAAAGCGTTTTAGAATATCTTAAAAGTGTCTTGAAATATCTTGATAGTGTTTTACAATATTTTGAAATGTTATAAAAATCCTTTAAAACATTTTACAACTTTTTAAAATATTTTAAAAGAGTTTCATAATGTCTTAAAAACATTTTTAACGTGTTTAAAATCATGTTATAGCATTTTAAAAAGTGTTTTATAATGTTTTTAAAAATATTGTTTTTTACGATTTTATTAAAAGGATTTACTAAAAATGATTAAACGCTTTAAATATTTGATTTAAACATATTAATAAGAATTTGGAATATTTTATAAAAGGTTTAAAACATTTTTAAAAAATTTATAAAAATTATTGAATGTCAGCTTTATAAGCTTAACTTTATGAAATATTTTGAAATGTTATAAAAATCCTCTAAAATATTTTACAAATTTTTTAAAAATATTTTAAAAGAGTTTTATGATGTGTTAAAAACATTTTAAACATGTTTAAAAGCACATTATAACATTTTAAAAAGGGTTTTATAATATTTTTAAAAATGTTTCTTTTTTTACGATTTTATTAAAAACATTTAATAAAAAGATTAAACGCTTTAAATATTTGATTTAAACATATTGAGAAGAATTTAGAATATTTTATAACTGATTTAAACCATTTATGAAACATTTATAAAAATTATTGCATGTTTATAATGTTAGCTTTATAAGCTTAACTTTTATTAAATTTTATTTAAAAACGTTTTTAAAACCTAAATAAATGCTTTCAAATATTTTAAATGTGTTTTGAAATGTTTTTCTAACATTGTAAAAGCATTTTGAAAACATTTAAAAACCATTTTAAAACACTTTTAAAACATTTTAAAATGTTTTACAAGTTTCTAAAAAGGATTTAAATATGTTTTAAAACATTTTAAAAGTGTTTTGAAACATTTTAAAATAAATTTAAAACATTTTAAAAGTGTTTTGAAGCATTTTAAAAGTGTTTTGAAACATTTTAAAATAAATTTAAAACATTTTTAAAGGGTTTCAAAATATTTAAAAGTGTTCAAAAATATCTTAAGCGTTTGACAATATTTTGAAATATTTTGAAATTTATAAAAATATTTTAAAACATTTTACAAACTTTTAAAAATATTTTAAAAGAGTTTTATGATGTCTTCAAAACATTTTAAAAGCACATTATAACATTTTAAAAAGTGTTGTATAATGTTTCTAAAAACTTTTTTTTACGATTTTATTAAATGTGTTTATTTTAAAACACTTTTAATATAAAATTTAAAATATTTTGGAAGTGTTTTGAAACATTTAAAAATAAATTTAAAACATCTTAAAAGTGTTTCAAAATATTTTACAAGTGTTTTAAAATATCTTGGAAGCGTTTTTTACAACATTTTGAATTTTTTTGAATGATTTTGAAATGTTATAAAAATCATTTAAAACATTTTACAAATTTATAAAAATATTTTAAACGAGTTTTATAATGTCTTAAAAACATTTTAAATGTGTTTAAAAGCACGTTATAACGTTTTAAAAAGTGTTTTATAATGCTTTTAAAAACGTTTTTTTGCGATTTTATCAAAAATGATTAAACGCTTTAAATATTTGATTTAAGCATATTAATAAGAATTTAGAATATTTTATAAAATGACGCAGGCCTAGCCTGCAAACCCAGAATCTTTAAACATCTGTGCATATCAACGTGCATCTCAACTTTTTTGTCAGATCAAAACTTCAATAGTTGGCAAATTCATACAATACCATTATTATGTGGAAGCCGTCAACATAAATCCCATAAACTCACCCATCGCTTCCTATTTCATTTATTTCAATTCAGCAACATGAGTATATAGGATCCCATAATAGTGTGAGTTCAATATTCCATAATTTGAATAAAAACCAATTAGACCATGCGCTCATGGTCTTCCCATGCTTGATTCTACAAAACAAGCATTATAAAAAAATTCCACCTTTGAACTCAATATGAACCTCAGTCACAACTTATTATGCCAGCGCTATTCAAACTAATTCCATTCGGTTTAAACATACCTGGGTTATCAAACCTCAACACTGGTCCATACAATTACTTCATTCAGGATTCAATCCATAACTTTACTGCGCCCTTCAATCTTTAACAATCTAGCAGATGTATCAGTTCATAAAACTTACAACTTCTGAATGTGTTCAAAGCTTAACACATTACACTCGAGCTGTATGAATATCGCTTCAGTTCAATACTGACAAGATTTAAAACTCAACGCAAAGTCTATTTCTTCAACACTTTAATACACTTACCATTAAACGATGTGCCTACTCTACGTTAACCATTTGTGACAACCCAAATCAATTGAACAACGTCTTCTTCACATTCATCAACTGGCGCTTCCAAAATCATTTAAAACATTTTACAAATTTATAAAAATATTTTAAACGAGTTTTATAATGTCTTAAAAACATTTTAAATGTGTTTAAAAGCACGTTATAACATTTTAAAAAGTGTTTTATAATGTTTTTAAAAACGTTTTTTTTTGCGATTTTATCAAAAATGATTGAACGCTTTAAATATTTGATTTAAGCATATTAATAAGAATTTAGAATATTTTATAAAAGCTTTAAACCATTTATAAAACCTTTATAAAAATTATTAAATGTTTATAATGTTTATTAAGTGATGAATTTATTTCGGGACTGATTTCGGACTATCCGTGAAAAATGAACAGACGTGGATATCGGGGACAAAACTTTTCGGTTTTGAAATCCGAGAGCATATTTGGATACACATTTTGGAGATGCAAGCGTTTCCCCACATACACAAAGTGACAAATTGATTTCAGGACTCATTTCGGATGATCCGTGAACAACGAACATACGTGGATATCGGGGGCTAAACTTTTTAGTTTTGAAATCCGAGAGCATATTTGGATAACCATTTTGGAGATGCAAGCGTGGCCTCACATGCACAAAGTGACGAGTTGATTTAGGGACTCATTTTGGATGATCCGTAAAAAACGAACGGACGCGGATGTCGGGGGCTAAAATTTTCGTTTTTGAAATCTGAGTGTATATTTGGATACCCATTTTGGAGATGCAAGTGTGCCCCCGCAGGAAAAGAATGACGAATTGATTTCGGGATTCATTTTGGATGATCCTTGAAAAATGTACAAATGCAAATATTGGGGGTTGAAATTTTTGGTTTTTAAATTCGAGAGCATATCTGGATACCCATTTTGGAGATGAAAGCGTGGTCCCGCATGCACAAAGTGACAAATTTATTTCGGGACTGATTTCAGACGATCCGTGAAAAACGAACGGACGCGGATATCAGGGGTTGAACTTTTTGGTTTTGAAATGCGAGAGCATATTTGGATACCCATTTTGGAGATGCAAGTGTGGCCCCTCATGCACAAAGTGAAAAATTGATTTCGCGACTCATTTCGGATTATCCGTGAAAAACGAATAGACGCAGATAACGGGGGCAGAAATTTTCGATTTTGAAATATGAGAGCATATTTGGATACCCATTTTGGAGATGAAAGCGTGGCCTCGGATGCACAAAGTGACAAATTGATTTTGGGCCTCATTTTGGACGATCCGTGAAAAACGAATGGACGCGAATATCGGGGGCTAAACTTTTCGGTTTTGAAATCTGAGAGCATATTTGGATACCCATTTTGGAGATGCAAGCGTGGCCCCAGATGAAAAAAGTGACAAATTGACTTCGGGACTCAATTCAGACGATCCGTGAAAAATTAAAAGACGTGGATATCGGGGGCTGAACTTTTCGGTTTTGAAATCTGAGAGCATATTTGGATACCCATTTTGGAGATGCAAGCGTGGCCCCGCATGCAGAAAGTGACAAATTGATTTCGGGACTCATTTCGGATGGTTCGTGAAAAAAGAACAGACGTGGAAGATGGGGCTAAACTTTTCGGTTTTGATATCCGAGAGCATATTTGGATACCCATTTTGGAGATGCAAGTGCGGCCCCAAATGCACAAAGTGACGAATTGAGTTCGGACCTCATTTTGGATGATCCGTGAAAAATAAACGCACGCGAATATCGAGGTCTAAACTTTTCGGTTTTAAAATCCAAGAGCATATTTGGATACCTATTTTGGGGATGCAAGTGTTTCAAAACATTTTACAAGTGTTTCAAAATATTTTACAAGTGTTTTAAAATATCTTGGAAGCGTTTTTTACAACATTTTGAAATTTTTTGAATGATTTTGAAATATTTTGAAATGTTATAAAAATCATTTAAAACATTTTACAAATTTATAAAAATATTTTAAACGAGTTCTATAATGTCTTAAAAACATTTTAAATGTGTTTAAAAGCACGTTATAACATTTTAAAAAAGTGTTTTATAATGTTTTTAAAAACGTTTTTTTTGCGATTTTATCAGAAATGATTAAACGCTTTAAATATTTGATTTAAGCATATTAATAAGAATTTAGAATATTTTATAAAAGCTTTAAACCATTTATAAAACCTTTATAAAAATTATTAAATGTATATAATGTCAACTTTATTAGTTTAACTTTTATTAAATGTTATTTATAAACATTTTTAAAAATGAAATAAATGTTTTTAAATATTTTAGAAGAATTTTAAAAGTGTTTTGAAATATTTTTAAAACATTGTAAAAGCTTTCTAAAAACATTTTAAAACCATTTTAAAACACTTTTGAAACATTTTAAAATGCTTTACGAGTTCTTCAAGAGGTTCTGAAAACGTTTTAAAACATTTTAAGAGTGTTTTGAAACATTTTAAAATAAATTTTAAAAGCGTTTCAAAATATTTTAGAAGTGTTTCAAAATATTTTAAAAGTGTTTTAAAATATCTTGGAAGTGTTTTACAATATTTTGAGATGTTATAAAAATCCTTAAAAACATTTTACAAAAATTTTAAAATATTTTAAACGAGTTTTATAATGTGTTAAATACATTTAAATGTGTTTAAAAGCATGCTATAACAGTTTAAAAAGTTTTTTATAATGTTTTTAAAACAATTTTTTTTACGATTTCATTAAAAACATTTACTAAAAATGATTAAACACTTTAAATATTTGATTTAAACATATTAATAAAAATTTAGAATATTTTATAAAATCTTCGAACCATTTATAAAAAATTATTGAATGTCGATTTGTCGCTTAAATTGATAAGCGTTTTACAATATTTTGAAAATATTTTGAAATGTTATAAAAATACTTTAAAATGTTATAAAAATCCTTTAAAATATTTTAAAAGAGCTTTATAATGTCTGAAAAACATTTTAAACGTAGATAGTTCTTTAAAAAATAATAGACGCAGGCTAAAATTTTCGGTTTTGATATCCGAGAGCATATTTGGATACCCATTTTGGAGATGCAAGCGTGGCCCCAGATGCACAAAGTGACGAATTGAGTTCGGACCTCATTTCGGATGATCCGTGAAAAAAAACGGATGCGAATATCGAGGGCTAAACTTTTCGTTTTAAAAATTCGAGCACATATTTGGATACCCATTTTGGAGATGCAAGCGTGGCCCCACATGCATAAAGTGATGAATTGATTTAGGGACTCATTTCGAACGATCCATAAAAAACAAACAGACGCAGATATCGGGGTTGAAATTTTCATTTTTGAAATTCGAGAGCATATTTGGATACCCATTTTGGAGATGCAAGTGTGCCCCCGCATGAACGAAGTGACGAATTGATTTTGGGACTCATTTCGGACGATCTTTGAAAACTGAACGAAAGCAGATATTGGGGGTTGAAATTTTCAGTTTTGAAATTCGAGAGCATATTTGGATACCCATTTTGGAGATGCAAGCGTGGCCCCGCATGCACAAAGTGATGAATTTATTTCGGGACTGATTTCGGACTATCCGTGAAAAATGAACGAACGTGGATATCGGGGGCAGAACTTTTCAGTTTTGAAATCCGAGAGCATATTTGGATACACATTTTGGAGATGCAAGCGTTTCCCCACATGCACAAAGTGACAAATTGATTTCAGGACTCATTTCGGATGATCTGTGAACAACGAACATACGTGGATATCGGGGGCTAAACTTTTCAGTTTTGAAATCCGAGAGCATATTTGGATAACCATTTTGGGGATGCAAGTGTGGCCTCACATGCACAAAGTGACGAATTGATTTAGGGACTCATTTTGGATGATCCGTAAAAAACGAACGGACGCGAATGTCGGGGGCTAAAATTTTCGTTTTTTAAATCTGAAAGTATATTTGGATACCCATTTTGGAGATGCAAGTGTGCCCCCGCAGGAAAAGAATGACGAATATTTTTAAATGTGTTTTGAAATGTTTTTCTATCATTGTAAAAGCATTCTGAAAACATTTTAAAACACTTTTAAAACATTTTAAAATGTTTTACAAGTTTTTAAAAAGGATTTAAATATGTTTTAAAACATTTTAAAAGTGTTTTGAAACATTTTAAAAAAAATTTAAAACATTTTAAAAGTGTTTTGAAGCATTTTAAAAGTGTTTTGAAACATTTTAAAATAAATTTAAAACATTTTAAAAGGGTTTCAAAATATTTAAAAGTGTTAAAAAATATCTTAAGCGTTTGACAATATTTTGAAATATTTTGAAATTTATAAAAATATTTTAAAACATTTTACAAATTTTTAAAAATATTTTAAAACAGTTTTATGATGTCTTCAAAACATTTTAAAAGCACATTATAACATTTTAAAAAGTGTTGTATAATGTTTCTAAAATTTTTTTTTTACGATTTTATTGAATGTGTTTATTTTAAAACACTTTTAATATAAAATTTAAAATGTTTTAGAAGTGTTTTGAAACATTTAAAAATAAATTTAAAACATTTTAAAAGCGTTTCAAAATATTTTACAAGTGTTTTAAAATATCTTGGAAGCGTTTTTTATAACATTTTGAAATTTTTTGAATGATTTTGAAATATTTTGAAATGTTATAAAAATCATTTAAAACATTTTACAAATTTATAAAAATATTTTAAACGAGTTTTATAATGTCTTAAAAACATTTTAAATGTGTTTAAAAGCGCGTTATAACATTTTAAAAAGTGTTTTATAATGTTTTTAAAAACGTTTTTTTTTTTGCGATTTTATCAAAAATGATTAAACGCTTTAAATATTTGATTTAAGCATCTTAATAAGAATTTAGAATATTTTATAAAAGCTTTAAACCATTTATAAAACCTTTATAAAAATTATTAAATGTTTATAATGTCAACTTTATTAGTTTAACTTTTATTAAATGTTATTTATAAACATTTTTAAAAATGAAATAAATGTTTTTAAAAATTTTAAAAGAATTTTACAAGTGTTTAAAAGCACGCTATAACAGTTTAAAAAGTTTTTTATAATAAGAATTTTTTTAAGTTTGATTTAAACATATTAATAAGAATTTGGAATATTTTATAAAAGGTTTAAACCATTTTTAAAACATTTATAAAAATTATTGAATGTCAGCTTTATAAGCTTAACTCTATGAAATATTTTGAAATGTTATAAAAATCCTCTAAAATATTTTACAAATTGTTTAAAAATATTTTAAAAGAGTTTTATGATGTGTTAGAAACATTTTAAACGTGTTTAAAAGCACATTATAACATCTTAAAAAGGGTTTTATAATATTTTTAAAAACGTTTCCTTTTTTACGATTTTATTAAAAACATTTAATAAAAAGATTAAACGCTTTAAATATTTGATTTAAACATATTGAGAAGAATTTAGAATATTTTATAAACGATTTAAACCATTTATGAAACATTTAGAAAAATTATTGCATGTTTATATGTTTAGCTATAGCTTAACTTTTTAGTTTTTTTATTTAAAAGCGTTTTTAAAACCTAAATAAATGCTTTCAAATATTTTAAATGTGTTTTGAAATGTTTTCTAACATGCAAAGCATTAGAAAACATTTAAAAACCATTTTAAAACACTTTTAAAACATTTTAAAATGTTTTACAAGTTTTAAAAGGATTTAAATATGTTTTAAAACATTTTGTAAAAGTGTTTTGAAACTTGCTTTAAAATAATTCAAAACATTTAAAAGGGTTTCAAAATATTTAAAAGTGTTCAAAAATATCTTAGCGTTTGAAATTATTTTGAAATATTTTGAAGTTTATAAAAATCTTTTAAAACATTTTACAAATTTTTAAAAATATTTTAAAAGAGTTTTATGATGTCTTCAAAACATTGTAAAAGCACATTATAACATTTTAAAAAGTGTTTTATAATGTTTCTAAAAACGTTTTTTTCACGATTTTATTAAATGTGTTTATTTTAAAACACTTTTAATATAAATTTAAAATATTTTAGAAGTGTTTTGAAACATTTAAAAATAAATTTAAAACATTTTAAAAGCGTTTCAAAATATTTTACAAGTGTTTTAAATATCTTGAAAGTGTTTTTTACAATATTTTGAAATTTTTTGAATGATTTTGAAATTTTTTGAAATGTTATAAAAATCATTTAAAACATTTTACAAATTTGTAAAAATATTTTCGCGAGTTTTATAATGTCTTAAAAACATTTAAATGTGTTTAAAAGCGCGTTATAACATTTTAAAAGTGTTTTATAATGTTTTTAGCGTTTTTTGGGAATTTTATAAAAATTGTCAGCGACTTTAAATATTTGATTTAAACATATTAATAAGAATTTGGAATATTTTATAGAAGGTTTAAACCATTTTATAAATACTTTATAAAAATTATTAAATGTTTATAATGCTCGACTTTATTAGTTTAACTTTTTATTAAATGTGACATTTATAAACATTTTTAAAAAATGAAATAAATGTTTTTAAATATTTTAAAAGAATTTTACAAGTGTTTTGAAATATTTTTAAAACATTGCTCTTTCTAAAAACATTTCTAAGCGATTTTAAAACACTTTTAAAACCTTTTAAAAGTGTTTTGAAACATTTTTAAAATAAATTTAAAGTTTTAGAAGTGTTTTGAAACATTTAAAATAAATTTTAAAAGCGTTTCAAAATATTTTAGAAGCGTTCAAAATATTTAGAAGTGTTTCAAAATATTTTAAAGTGTTTAAAATATCTTGGAAGTGTTTTACAATATTTTGAAATGTTATAAGTAAAAACATTTTACAAAAAATTTTAAAATATTTTAAACGAGTTTTATAATGTGTTAAATACATTTAAATGTGTTTAAAAGCACGCTATAACAGTTTAAAAAGTTTTTTATAATGTTTTTAAGACAATTTTTTTTTACGATTTCATTAAAAACATTTACTAAAAATTATTAAACACTTTAAATATTTGATTTAAACATATTAATAAAAATTTAGAATATTTTATAAAATCTTCGAACCATTATAAAAATTATTGAATGTCAGATTTATAAGCTTAACTTGATAAGCGTTTCACAATATTTTGAAATATTTCAAAATATTTTGAAATGTTATAAAAATCCTTTAAAATATTTTACAAAGTTTTTAAAATATTTTAAAAGAGCTTTATAATGTCTGAAAAACATTTTAAACGTAGATAGTTCGTTAAAAAGGAATAGATGCATGCTAAACTTTTCGATTCTGATATCCGAGAGCATATTTGGATGTCCATTTTGGAGATGCAAGCGTGGCCCCAGATGCACAAAGTGACGAATTGAGTTCGGACCTCATTTCGAATGGTCTGTGAAAAACGAACGGATGCAAATATCGAGGGCTAAACTTTTCGGTTTAAAAATTCGAGAGCATATTTGGATACCCATTTTAGAGATGGAAGCATCGCCCCACATGCACAAAGTGATGAATTGATTTAGGGACTCATTTCGAACGATCTAGAAAAAATGAGTAGATGCAGATATCGGGGTTGAAATTTTCATTTTTGAAATTCAAGAGCATATTTGGATACCACTTTTGGAGATGCAAGTGTGCCCCCAAATGAACAAAGTGACGAATTGATTTTGGGACTCATTTCGGACGATCTTTGAAAACTGAACGAAAGCGGATATTGGGGGTTGAACTTTTTAGTTTTGAAATTTGAGAGCACATTTGGATACCCATTTTGGAGATGCAAGCGTGGCCCCGCATGCACAAAGTGATGAATTTATTTCGGGACTGATTTCGGACTATCCGTGAAAAATGAGCAGAGACGTGGATATCGGGGCATAACTTTTCAGTTTTGAAATCCGAGCATATTTGGATACACATTTTGGAGATGCAAGCGTTTCCCCACATGTACAAAGTGACAAATTGATTTCAGGACTCATTTAGGATGATCCGTGAAAAACGAACATACGTGGATATCGGGGGCTAAACTTTTCAGTTTTGAAATCCGAGAGCATATTTGGATAACCATTTTGGAGATGCAAGCGTGGCCTCTCATGCACAAAGTGACTAATTGATTTAGGGACTCATTTTGGATGATCCGTAAAAAACGAACAGACGCGAATGTCGGGGCTAAAATTTTCGTTTTTGAAATCTGAGAGTATATTTGGATACCCATTTTGGAGATGCAAGTGTGCCCCCGCAGGAAAAGAATGACGAATTGATTTCGGGATTCATTTTGGATGATCCTTGAAAAATGTACAAATGCGGATATTGGGGGTTGAAATTTTCGGTTTTTAAATTCGAGAGAATATCTAGATACCCATTTTGGAGATGAAAGCGTGGCCCCGCATGCACAAAGTGACAAATTTATTTCGGGACTGATTTCAGACGATTCGTGAAAAACGAACGGACGCGGATATCAGGGGTTGAACTTTTTGGTTTTGAAATCCGAGAGCATATTTGGATACCCATTTTGGAGATGCAAGTGTGGGCCCTCATGCACAAAGTGACAAATTGATTTCGCGACTCATTTCGGATGATAAACTGAAAAACGAATAGGCAGAATAATGAAATTTGAAATTTTGATTTGAAATATGAGAGCATATTTGGATACCCATTTTGGAGATGAATGCATGGCCTCGAATGCACGGTAATAATTGATTTTAGGCATAGTTTTGGATGATCGTGAAAAACCGCTACTTCGCGAATATCGGGGCTAAACTTTTCGGTTTTGAAATCTGAGAGCATATTTGGATACCCATTTTGGAGATGCAAGCATGGCCCCAGATGAACAAAGTGACGAATTGACTTCGGGACTCAATTCAGACAATCCGTGAAAAATGAAAAGACGTGGATATCAGGGGCTGAACTTTTCGGTTTTGAAATCTGAGAGCATATTTGGATACCCATTTTGGAAATGCAAGTGTGGCCCCACATGCACATAGTGAAAAATCGATTTCGCGACTCATTTCGGATGATCCGTGAAAAACGAATAGACGCAGATAACGGGGGCTGAAATTTTCGATTTTGAAATATGAGAGCATATTTGGATACCCATTTTGGAGATGAAAGCGTGGCCTCGAATGCACAAAGTGACAAATTGAGTTTGCGCCTCATTTTGGACGATCCGTGAAAAACGAACGGACGCGAATATCGGGGGCTAAACTTTTCGGTTTTGAAATCTGAGAGCATATTTGGATACCCATTTTGGAGATGCAAGCGTGGCCCCAGATGAAAAAAGTGACCAATTGACTTCGGGACTCAATTCAGACGATCCGTGAAAAATTAAAAGACGTGGATATCGGGGGCTGAACTTTTCGGTTTGGAAATATGAGAGCATATTTGGATACCCATTTTGGAGATGCGACGTGGCCCGCATGCACAAAGTGACAAATTGATTTCGGGACTCATTTCGGATGTTTCGTGAAAAAAGAACAGACGTGGAAGATGGGGCTAAAATTTTCGGTTTTGATATCAGAGAGCATATTTGGATACCCATTTTGGAGATGCAAGTGCGGCCCCAGATGCACAAAGTGACGAATTGAGTTCGGACCTCATTTCGGATGATCCGTGAAAAACAAACGCACGCGAATATCGAGGTCTAAACTTTTCGATTTTAAAATCCGAGAGCATATTTGGATACCTATTTTGGAGATGCAAGTGTGGCCCCGGATGCACAAAGTGACGAATTGATTTCGGGATTCATTTCAGACGATTTGTGAAAAATGAATGAACACAGATATCGGGGGCTGAACTTTTCGGTTTTGAAATCTGAAAGCATATTTGGATACACTTTTAAAACGTTTTAAAATGCTTTACAAGTTTTTGAAAAGGATTTAAAAACGTTTTAAAACATTTTAAACCTTTTTTAAAATATTGTAAAATCTTTCTAAAAACATTTTTAAACCGTTTTAAAACACTTTTAAAACGTTTTAAAATGCTTTACAAGTTTTTTAAAAGGATTTAAAAACGTTTTAAAACATTTTAAAATAAATTTAAACATTTTAGAAGTGTTTTTTACCATTTTAAAATAAATCTTAAAAGCATTTCAAAATATTTTAAAAGCGTTTCAGAATATCTTAAAAGTGTCTTGAAATATCTTGATAGTGTTTTACAATATTTTGAAATGTTATAAAAATCCTTTAAAACATTTTACAACTTTTTAAAAATATTTTAAAAGAGTTTCGTAATGTCTTAAAAACATTTTTAACGTGTTTAAAATCATGTTATAGCATTTTAAAAAGTGTTTTATAATGTTTTTAAAAATATTATTTTTTACGATTTTATTAAAAATATTTACTAAAAATGATTAAACGCTTTAAATATTTGATTTAAACATATTAATAAGAATTTGGAATATTTTATAAAAGGTTTAAACCATTTTTAAAGCATTTATAAAAATTATTGAATGTCAGCTTTATAAGCTTAACTTTATGAAATATTTTGAAATATTTTGAAATGTTATAAAAATCCTCTAAAATATTTTACAAATTTTTTAAAAGAGTTTTATGATGTGTTAGAAACATTTTAAACGTGTTTAAAAGCACATTATAACATTTTAAAAAGGGTTTTATAATATTTTTAAAAACGTTTCTTTTTTTACGATTTTATTAAAAACATTTAATAAAAATATTAAACGCTTTAAATATTTGATTTAAACATATTGAGAAGAATTTAGAATATTTTATAACAGATTTAAACCATTTATGAAACATTTATAAAAATTATTGCATGCTTATAATGTTAGCTTTATAAGCTTAACTTTTATTAAATTTTATTTAAAAACGTTTTTAAAACCTAAATAAATGCTTTCAAATATTTTAAATGTGTTTTTAAATGTTTTTCTAACATTGTAAAAGCATTCTGAAAACATTTAAAAACCATTTTAAAACACTTTTAAAACATTTTAAAATGTTTTACAAGTTTTAAAAAGGATTTAAATATGTTTTAAAACATTTTAAAAGTGTTTTGAAACATTTTAAAATAAATTTAAAACATTTTAAAAGTGTTTTGAAGCATTTTAAAAGTGTTTTGAAACATTTTAAAACAAATTTAAAACATTTTAAAAGTGTTTCAAAATATTTAAAAGTGTTCAAAAATATCTTAAGCGTTTGACAATATTTTGAAATATTTTGAAATTTATGAAAATCTTTTAAAACATTTTACAAATTTTTAAAAATATTTTAAAAGAGTTTTATGATGTCTTCAAAACATTTTAAAAGCACATTATAACATTTTAAAAAGTGTTTTATAATGTTTCTAAAAACGTTTTTTTACGATTTTATTAAATGTGTTTATTTTAAAACACTTTTAATATAAATTTAAAATATTTTAGAAGTGTTTTGAAACATTTAAAAATAAATTTAAAACATTTTAAAAGCGTTTCAAAATATTTTACAATTGTTTTAAAATATCTTGGAAGCGTTTTTTACAACATTTTGAAATTTTTTGAATGATTTTGAAATATTTTGAAATGTTATAAAAATCATTTAAAACATTTTACAAATTTATAAAAATATTTTAAGCGAGTTTTATAATGTCTTAAAAACATTTTAAATGTGTTTAAAAGCACGTCATAACATTTTAAAAAGTGTTTTATAATGTTTTTAAAAACGTTTTTTGCGATTTTATGAAAAATGATTAACGCTTTAAATATTTGATTTAAGCATATTAATAAGAATTTAGAATATTTTATAAAAGCTTTAAACCATTTATAAAACCTTTATAAAAAATTATTAAATGTTTATAATGTCAACTTTATTAGTTTAACTTTTATTAAATGTTATTTATAAACATTTTTAAAAATGAAATAAATGTTTTTAAATATTTTAAAAGAATTTTAAAAAGTGTTTTGAAATATTTTTAAAACATTGTAAAAGCTTTCTAAAAACATTTTTAAACCGTTTTAAAACAGTTTTAAAACGTTTTAAAATGCTTTACAAGTTTTTTAAAAGGATTTAGAAACGTTTTAAAACATTTTAAAAGTGTTTTGAAACATTTTAAAATAAATTTAAAACATTTTAGAAGTGTTTTGAAACATTTTAAAATAAATCTTAAAAGCATTTGAAAATATTTTAAAAGCGTTTCAGAATATCTTAAAAGTGTCTTGAAATATCTTGATAGTGTTTTACAATATTTTGAAATGTTATAAAAATCCTTTAAAACATTTTACAACTTTTTAAAAATATTTTAAGCGAGTTTTATAATGTGTTAAATACATTAAATGTCGTTCATGCGCTATAGCAGTTTAAAGTTTTATAATGTTTTTAAAACAATTTTTTTTGCGATTTCATTAAAAACATTTACTAAAAATGATTAAACACTTTAAATATTTGATTTAAACATATTAATAGAAATTTAGAATATTTTATAAAATCTTCGAACCATTTATAAAAATTATTGAATGTCAGATTTATAAGCTTAAATTGATAAGCGTTCTACAATATTTTGAGATATTTTAAAATATTTTGAAATGTTATAAAATCCTTTAAAATATTTTACAAAGTTTTTAAAATATTTTAAAAGAGCTTTATAATGTCTGAAAAAACATTTTAAACGTAGATAGTTCGTTAAAAAGGAATAGACGCAGGCTAAACTTTTCGGTTTTGATATCCGAGAGCATTGGATATCCATTTTGGAGATACGACGTGGTCCCAGTGCCTGAAGTGGCCAATTGAGTTCGGACCTCATTTCGGATGATGCGTGAAAAACGACGGATGCCGAATATATCGAAATTTAAACTTTCGGTTTAAGAATTCGAGAGTATTTGGATACCCATTTTGGAGATACGAGAAGCATGGCCCCACATGCGCAAAGTGATGAATTGATTTAGGGACTCATTTCGAACGATCATAAAACGCAAGCCTTGAATGTCAGGTTGAAATTTTCATTTTGAGATTCGAGCATGTTGGATCTAGCTTTTGGAGATGCGAGTGTGCCCCGCATGAAAAGTGACAATTGATTTTGGGACTCATTTCGGACGATCTTTGAGAGCGAGGCAGAAAGTGGATATTGGGGAGTTGAACTTTTCGGTTTTGAAATCTGAGAGCATATTTGGATACCCATTTTGGAGATGCAAACGTGGCCTCGGATGCAAAAAGTGACAAATTGATTTTGGGCATCATTTTGGATGATCCGTGAAAAACGAACAAACGCGAATATCGGGGGCTAAACTTTTCGGTTTTGAAATCTGAGAGCATATTTGGATACCCATTTTGGAGATGCAAGCGTGGCCCCAGATGAACGAAGTGACGAATTGACTTCGGGACTCATTGGCTCATTTCGGATGATCAGTGAAAAAACGAACAGATGCGGATAAAGTGGGCTGAAATTTTCGATTTTGAAATATGAGAGCATATTTGGATACCCATTTTGGAGATGAAAGCGTGGCCTCAGATGCACAAAGTGACAAATTGAGTTTGGGCCTCATTTTGGACGATCTGTGAAAAACGAACGGACGCGAATATCGGGGACTAAACTTTTCGGTTTTGAAATCTGAGAGCATATTTGGATACCCATTTTGGAGATGCAAGCGTGGCTCCAGATGAAAAAAGTGACGAATTGACTTCGGGACTCAATTTAGACGATCCGTGAAAAATGTACAAATGCGGATATTGGGGGTTGAAATTTTTGGTTTTTAAATTCGAGGGCATATCTGGATACTCATTTTGGAGATGAAAGCGTGGCCTCGCATGCACAAAGTGACAAATTTATTTCGGGACTGATTTCAGACGATTCGTGAAAAACGAACGGACGTGGTTATCAGGGGTTGACCTTTTTGGTTTTGAAATCCAAGAGCATATTTGGATACCCATTTTTGAGATGCAAGTGTGGCCCCTCATGCACAAAGTGACAAATTGATTTCGCGACTCATTTCGGATGATCCGTGAAAAACGAATAGACGCAGATAACGGGGGCTGAAATTTTCGATTTTGAAATATGAGAGCGTATTTGGATGCCCATTTTGGAGATGAAAGCGTGGCCTCGGATGCACAAAGTAACAAATTGATTTTGGGCATCATTTTGGATGATCCATGAAAAACGAACAAATGCGAATATCGGGGGCTAAACTTTTCGGTTTTGAAATCTGAGAGCATATTTGGATACCCATTTTGGAGATGCAAGCGTGGCCCCAGATGAACAAAGTGACGAATTGACTTCGGGACTCAATTCAGACGATCCGTGAAAAATGAAAAGACATGGATATCGGGGGCTGAACTTTTCGGTTGTGAAATCTGAGAGCATATTTGGATACCCATTTTGGAGATGCAAGTGTGGCCCCGCATACACATAGTGACAAATCGATTTCGCGACTCATTTCGGATGATCCGTGAAAAACGAATAGACCCAGATAACGGGGGCTGAAATTTTCGATTTTCAAATATGAGAGCATATTTAGATACCCATTTTGGAGATGAAAGCGTGGCCTCGGATGCACAAAGTGACAAATTGAGTTTGGGCCTCATTTTGGACGATCCGTGAAAAACGAACGGACGCAAATATCGGGGGCTAAACTTTTCGGTTTGACATATGAGAGCATATACCCATTTGGAGATGCGAAGCATGGCTCCCGGATGAAACCTGTGGCAGATTGACTTGAGGTAAACGGACGATCCGTGAAAAATTAAAAGACGTGGATATCGGGGTTGAAATTTTCGGTTTTGAAATGCGAGACATATTTCAATACCCATTCTGGAGATCTGAGCGTGGCCTAGCATGCCTGAGGCGCAAATCGATTTCGCGAATCATTTCAGATGGTTCGTGAGAAAAGAACAGACGTGGAAGATGGGGCTAAAATTTTCGGTTTTGATATCCGAGAGCATATTTGGATACCCATTTTGGAGATGCAAGTGCGGCCCCAGATGCACAAAGTGACGAATTGAGTTCGTACCTCATTTCGGATGATCCGTGAAAAACAAATGCACGCGAATATCGAGGTCTAAACTTTTCGGTTTTAAAATCCGAGAGCATATTTGGATACCTATTTTGGAGATGCAAGTGTGGCCCCGGATGCACAAAGTTACGAATTGATTTCGGGATTCATTTCAGACGATTTGTGAAAAATGAATGAACACAGATATCGGGGGCTGAACTTTTCGGTTTTGAAATCTGAGAGCATATTTGGATACACTTTTAAAACGTTTTAAAATGCTTTACAAGTTTTTGAAAAGGATTTAAAAATGTTTTAAAACATTTTAAACTTTTTTTAAAATATTGTAAAAGCTTTCTAAAAACATTTTTAAACCATTTTAAAACACTTTTAAAACGTTTTAAAATGCTTTACAAGTTTTTTAAAAGGATTTTAAAACGTTTTAAAACATTTTAAAAGTGTTTTGAAACATTTTAAAATAAATTTAAAACATTTTAGAAGTGTTTTGAAACATTTTAAAATAAATCTTAAAAGCATTTCAAAATATTTTAAAAGAGTTTCAGAATATCTTAAAAGTGTCTTGAAATGTCTTGATAGCGTTTTACAATATTTTGAAATGTTATAAAAATCCTTTAAAACATTTTACAACTTTTTTAAAATATTTCAAAAGAGTTTCATAATGTCTTAAAAACATTTTTAACGTGTTTAAAATCATGTTATAGCATTTTAAAAAGTGTTTTATAATGTTTTTAAAAATATTATTTTTTACGATTTTATTAAAAAGATTTAATAAAAATGATTAAACGCTTTAAATATTTGATTTAAACATATTAATAAGAATTTGGAATATTTTATAAAAGGTTTAAACCATTTTTAAAACATTTATAAAAATTATTGAATGTCAGCTTTATAAGCTTAACTTTATGAAATATTTTGAAATGTTATAAAAATCCTCTAAAATATTTTATAAATTTTTTAAAAGAGTTTTATGATGTGCTAGAAACATTTTAAACGTGTTTAAAAGCACATTATAACATTTTAAAAAGGGTTTTATAATATTTTTAAAAACGTTTCTTTTTTTACGATTTTATTAAAAACATTTAATAAAAAGATTAAACGCTTTAAATATTTGATTTAAACATATTGAGAATAATTTAGAATATTTTATAACAGATTTAAACCATTTATGAAACATTTATAAAAATTATTGCATGTTTATAATGTTAGCTTTATAAGCTTAACTTTTATTAAATTTTATTTAAAAACGTTTTTAAAACCTAAATAAATGCTTTCAAATATTTTAAATGTGTTTTTAAATGTTTTTCTAACATTGTAAAAGCATTCTGAAAACATTTAAAAACCATTTTAAAACACTTTTAAAACATTTTAAAATGTTTTACAAGTTTTTAAAAAGGATTTAAATATGTTTTAAAACATTTTAAAAGTGTTTTGAAACATTTTAAAATAGATTTAAAACATTTTAAAAGTGTTGTGAAGCATTTTAAAAGTGTTTTGAAACATTTTAAAATAAATTTAAAACATTTTAAAAGGGTTTCAAAATATTTAAAAGTGTTCAAAAATATCTTAAGCGTTTGACAATATTTTGAAATATTTCGAAATTTATAAAAATATTTTAAAACATTTTACAAATTTTTAAAAATATTTTGAAAGAGTTTTATGATGTCTTCAAAACATTTTAAAAGCACATTATAACATTTTAAAAAGTGTTGTATAATGTTTCTAAAAACTTTTTTTTACGATTTTATTAAATGTGTTTATTTTAAAACACTTTTAATATAAAATTTAAAATATTTTAGAAGTTTTTTGAAACATTTAAAAATAAATTTGAAACATTTTAAAAGCGTTTCAAAATATTTTACAAGTGTTTTAAAATATCTTGGAAGCGTTTTTTACAACATTTTGAAATTTTTTGAATGATTTTGAAATATTTTGAAATGTTATAAAATCATTTAAAACATTTT
Source organism: Pinus albicaulis (assembly GCA_034641835.2). Classification (NCBI taxonomy): domain Eukaryota; kingdom Viridiplantae; phylum Streptophyta; class Pinopsida; order Pinales; family Pinaceae; genus Pinus; species Pinus albicaulis. The sequence continues at coordinate 72,074 of JAXQQM020058733.1, forward strand.
ACAAATTTATAAAAATATTTTAAACGAGTTTTATAATGTCTTAAAAACATTTTAAATGTGTTTAAAAGCACATTATAACATTTTAAAAAGTGTTTTATAATGTTTTTAAAAACGTTTTTTTTTTTGCGATTTTATCAAAAATGATTAAACGCTTTAAATATTTGATTTAAGCATATTAATAAGAATTTAGAATATTTTATAAAAGCTTTAAACCATTTATAAAACCTTTATAAAAATTCTTAAATGTTTATAATGTCAACATTATTAGTTTAACTTTTATTAAATGTTATTTATAAACATTTTTTAAAATGAAATAAATGTTTTTAAATATTTTAAAAGAATTTTAAAAGTGTTTTGAAATATTTTTAAAACATTGTAAAAGCTTTCTAAAAACATTTTTAAACCATTTTAAAACACTTTTTAAAACATTTTAAAATACTTGAGTTCTTCAAGAGGTTAGAAAGAAAGCGTTTTTAAAACATTTTAAAGTGTTTTTGAAACATTTTAAAATAAATTGAAAACGTTTTAGAAGTGTTTTGAAACATTTTAAAATAAAACCGTTCAAATATTTAAAAACGTTCAAAATATTTTAGAAGTGTTTCAAAATATTTTAAAAGTGTTTTAAAATATCTTGGAAGTGTTTTACAATATTTTGAAATGTTATAAAAATCCTTAAAAACATTTTACAAAATTTTTAAAATATTTTAAACGAGTTTTATAATGTGTTAAATACATTTAAATGTGTTTAAAAGCACGCTATAACAATTTAAAAAGTTTTTTATAATGTTTTTAAAACAATTTTTTTTACGATTTCATTAAAAACATTTACTAAAAATGATTAAACACTTTAAATATTTGATTTAAACATATTAATAAAAATTTAGAATATTTTATAAAATCTTCGAACCGTTTATAAAAATTATTGAATGTCAGATTTATAAGCTTAACTTGATAAGCGTTTTATAATATTTTGAAATATTTTGAAATGTTATAAAAATCCTTTAAAATATTTTACAAAGTTTATAAAATATTTTAAAAGAGCTTTAAAATGTCTGGAAAACATTTTGAACGTAGATAGTTCGTTAAAAAGGAATAGACGCAGGCTAAAATTTTTAGTTCTGATATCCGAGAGCATATTTGGATATCAATTTTGGAGATGCAAGCGTGGCCCCAGATGCACAAAGTGACGAATTGAGTTCGGACCTCATTTCGGATGATCTGTGAAAAACGAAAGGATGCAAATATCGAGGGCTAAACTTTTTGGTTTAAAAATTCAAGAGCATATTTGGATACCCATTTTGGAGATGCAAGTGTGGCCCCACATGCACAAAGTGATGAATTTATTTAAGGACTCATTTCGAACAATCCATAAAAAATGAATAGACGCAGATATAGGGGTTGAAATTTTCATTTTTGAAATTCGAGAGCATATTTGGATACCGCTTTTGGAGATGCAAGTGTGCCCCTGCATGAACAAAGTGACGAATTGATTTTGGGACTCATTTCGGACGATCTTTGAAAACTGAACGAAAGCGGATATTGGGGGTTGAACTTTTCGGTTTTGAAATTCGAGAGCATATTTGGATACCCATTTTGGAGATGCAAGCGTGGCCCCGCATGCACAAAGTGACAAATTTATTTCGGGACTGATTTCGGAGCACGATCCGTGAAAAACGAACGGACGCGGATATCGGGGTTGAACTTTTGGTTTTGAAATCCGAGAGCATATTTGGATACCCATTTTGGAGATGCAAGTGTGGCCCCTCATGCACAAAGTGACAAATTGATTTCGCGACTCATTTCGGATGATCCGTGAAAAACGAATAGACGCAGATAACGGGGGCTGAATTTTTTTATTTTGAAATATGAGAGCATATTTGGATACCCATTTTGGAGATGAAAGAGTGGCCTCGGATGCACAAAGTGACAAATTGATTTTTGGCATAATTTTGGATGATCCGTGAAAAACGAACAAACACGAATATCGGGGGCTAAACTTTTAGGTTTTGAAATCTGAGAGCATATTTGGATACCCATTTTGGAGATGCAAGCGTGGCCCCAGATGAAAAAAGTGACGAATTGACTTCGGGACTCAATTCAAACGATTCGTGAAAAATTAAAAGACGTGGATATCGGGGGCTGAACTTTTCGGTTTTGAAATCTGATAGCATATTTGGATACCCATTTTGGAGATGCAAGCGTGGCCCCGCATGCACAAAGTGACAAATTGATTTCGGGACTCATTTCGGATGGTTCGTGAAAAAAGAACAGACGTGGAAGATGGGGCTAAACTTTTCGGTTTTGATATCCGAGGGCATATTTGGATATCCATTTTGGAGATGCAAGTGCGGCCCCAGATGCACAAAGTGACGAATTGAGTTCGGACCTCATTTCGGATGATCCGTGAAAAACAAACGCACGCGAATATCGAGGTCCAAACTTTTCAGTTTTAAAATCCGAGAGCATATTTGGATACCTATTTATGAGATGCAAGTGTGGCCCCGGATGCACAAAGTGACGAATTGATTTCGGGATTCATTTCAGACGATTTGTGAAAAATGAATGAACACAGATATCGGGGGCTGAACTTTTCGGTTTTCAAATCTGAGAGCATATTTGGATACACTTTTAAAACGTTTTAAAATGCTTTACAAGTTTTTGAAAAGGATTTAAAAACGTTTTAAAACATTTTAAACCTTTTTTAAAATATTGTAAAAACTTTCTAAAAACATTTTTAAAAAGTTTTAAAACACTTTTAAAACGTTTTAAAATGCTTTACAAGTTTTTTAAAAGGATTTAAAAACGTTTTAAAACATTTTAAAAGTGTTTTGAAACATTTTAAAATAAATTTCAAACATTTTAGAAGTGTTTTGAAACATTTTAAAATAAATCTTAAAAGCGTTTCAAAATATTTTAAAAGCGTTTCAGAATATCTTAAAAGTGTCTTGAAATATCTTGATAATGTTTTACAATATTTTGAAACGTTATAAAAATCCTATAAAACATTTTACAACTTTTTTAAAATATTTTAAAAGAGTTTCATAATGTCTTAAAAACATTTTTAACGTGTTTAAAATCATGTTATAGCATTTTAAAAAGTGTTTTATAATTTTTTTAAAAATATTATTTTTTACGATTTTATAAAAAAGATTTACTAAAAATCATTAAACGCTTTAAATATTTGATTTAAACATATTAATAAGAATTTGGAATATTTTATAAAAGGTTTAAACCATTTTTAAAACATTTATAAAAATTATTGAATGTCAGCTTTATAAGCTTAGCTTTATGAAATATTTTGAAATATTTTGAAATGTTATAAAATTCCTCTAAAATATTTTACAAATTTTTTAAAAATATTTTAAAAGAGTTTTATGATGTGTTAGAAACATTTTAAACGTGTTTAAAAGCACATTATAACATTTTAAAAAGGGTTTTATAATATTTTTAAAAACGTTTCTTTATAATGTTAAAAAGTTAAAAGCACGCTATAACAGGTTAAAAAGTTTTTTATAATGTTTTTAAAACAATTTTTTTATGATTTCATTAAAAGAATTTACTAAAAATGATTAAACACTTTAAATATTTGATTTAAACATATTAATAAAAATTTAGAATATTTTATAAAATCTTCGAACCATTTATAAAAAATATTGAATGTCAGATTTATAAGCTTAACTTGATAAGCGTTTTACAATATTTTGAAATATTTTGAAATATTTTGAAATGTTATAAAAATCCCTTAAAATATTTTACAAAGTTTTTAAAATATTTTAAAAGAGCTTTATAATGTCTGAAAAACATTTTAAACGTAGATAGTTCGTTAAAAAGGAATAGACGCAGGCTAAACTTTTCGGTTTTGATATCCGAGAGCATATTTGGATATCCATTTTCGAGATGCAAGCGTGGCCCCAGATGCACAAAGTGACGAATTGAGTTCGGACCTCATTTCGGATGATCTGTGAAAAACGAACGGATGCGAATATCGAGGGCTAAACTTTTCGGTTTAAAAATTCGAGAGCATATTTGGATACCCCATTTTGGAGATGCAAGTGTGCCCTGCACCGATAGAAGTGACGAATTGATTTTGGGACTCATTTCGACGGACGATCTTTGAGAAAAGCCAAGACGAAAGCGGATGTTGGGGGCTAAACTTTTCGGTTTTGAAATCTGAGAGCATATTTGGATACCCATTTTGGAGATACAAGCGTGGCCCCAGATGAAAAAAGTGACGAATTGACTTCGGGACTCAATTCAGACGATCCGTGAAAAATTAAAAGACGTGGATATCGGGGGCTGAACTTTTCGGTTTTGAAATCTGAGAGCATATTTGGATACCCATTTTGGAGATGCAAGCGTGGCCCCGCATGCACAAAGTGACAATTGATTTCGGGACTCATTTCGGATGGTTCGTGAAAAAAGAACAGACGTGGAAGATGGGGCTAAACTTTTCGGTTTTGATATCCGAGAGCATATTTGGATAACCATTTTGGAGATGCAAGCGTGGCCCCACATGCACAAAGTGACGAATTGATTTAGGGACTCATTTTGGATGATCCGCAAAAAACGAACGGACGCGGATGTCGGGGGCTAAAATTTTCGTTTTTGAAATCTGAGAGTATATTTGGATACCCATTTTGGAGATGCAAGTGTGCCCCCGCAGGAAAAGAATGACGAATTGATTTCGGGATTCATTTTGGATGATCCTTGAAAAATGTACAAATGCGGATATTGGGGGTTGAAATTTTCGGTTTTTAAATTCGAGAGCATGTCTGGATACCCATTTTGGAGATGAAAGCGTGGCCCCGCATGCACAAAGTGACAAATTTATTTCGGGACTGATTTCAGACGATCCGTGAAAAAAGAACGGACGCGGATATCAGGGGTTGAACTTTTTGGTTTTGAAATCAGAGAGCATATTTGGATACCCATTTTGGAGATGCAAGTGTGGCCCCTCATGCAAAAAGTGACAAATTGATTTCGCGACTCATTTTGGATGATCCGTGAAAAATGAATAGACGCAGATAACGGGGCCTGAAATTTCCGATTTTGAAATATGATAGCATATTTGGATACCCATTTTGGAGATGAAAGCGTGGCCTCGGATGCACAAAGTGACAAATTGATTTTGGGCATCATTTTGGATGATCCGTGAAAAAGGAACAAACACGAAAATCGGGGGCTAAACTTTTCGGTTTTGAAATCTGAGAGCATATTTGGATACCCATTTTGGAGATGCAAGCGTGGCTCCAGATGAAAAAAGTGACGAATTGACTTCGGGACTCAATTCAGACGATCCGTGAAAAATGAAAAGACGTGGATATCGGGGGCTGAACTTTTCGGTTTTGAAATCCGAGAGCATATTTGGATACCCATTTTGGAGATGCAAGGGAGGCCCCAGATGCACAAAGTGACGAATTGAGTTCGGACCTCATTTCAGATGATCCGTGAAAAACAAACGCACGTGAATATCGAGGTCTAAAATTTTCAGTTTTAAAATCCGAGACCATATTTGGATACCTATTTTGGAGATGCAAGTGTGGCCCCGGATGCACAAAGCGACGAATTGATTTCGGGATTCATTTCAGACGATTTGTGAAAAATGAATGAACACAGATATCGGGGGCTGAACTTTTCGGTTTTGAAATCTGAGAGCATATTTGGATACACTTTTAAAACGTTTTAAAATGCTTTACAAGTTTTTTAAAAGGATTTAAAAACGTTCTAAAACATTTTAAAAGTGTTTTGAAACATTTTAAAATAAATTTAAAACATTTTAGAAGTGTTTTGAAACATTTTAAAATAAATCTTAAAAGCATTTCAAAATATTTTAAAGGCGTTTCAGAATATCTTAAAAGTGTCTTGAAATATCTTGATAGTGTTTTACAATATTTTGAAATGTTATAAAAATCCTTTAAAACATTTTACAACTTTTTTGAAATATTTTAAAAGAGTTTCATAATGTCTTAAAAACATTTTTAACTTGTTTAAAATCATGTTATAGCATTTTAAAAAGTGTTTTATAATGTTTTTAAAAATATTATTTTTTACGATTTTATTAAAAAGATTTACTAAAAATGATTAAACGCTTTAAATATTTGATTTAAACATAATAATAAGAATTTGGAATATTTTATAAAAGGTTTAAACCATTTTTAAAACATTTATAAAAATTATTGACTGTCAGCTTTATAAGCTTAACTTTATGAAATATTTTGAAATATTTTGAAATGTTATAAAAATCCTCTAAAATATTTTACAAATTTTTTAAAAATATTTTAAAGGAGTTTTATGATGTGTTAGAAACATTTTAAACGTGTTTAAAAGCACATTATAACATTTTAAAAAGGGTTTTATAATATTTTAAAAAACGTTTCTTTTTTTACGATTTTATTAAAAACATTTAATAAAAAGATTAAACGCTTTAAATATTTGATTTAAACATATTGAGAAGAATTTAGAATATTTTTTAATAGATTTAAACCATTTATTAAACATTTATAAAAATTATTGCATGTTTATAATGTTAGCTTTATAAGCTTAACTTTTATTAAATTTTATTTAAAAACGTTTTTAAAACCTAAATAAATGCTTTCAAATATTTTAAATGTGTTTTGAAATGTTTTTCTAACATTGTAAAAGCATTCCGAAAACATTTAAAAACCATTTTAAAACACTTTTAAAACATTTTAAAATGTTTTACAAGTTTTTAAAAAGGATTTAAATATGTTTTAAAACATTTTAAAAGTGTTTTGAAACATTTTAAAATAAATTTAAAACATTTTAAAAGGGTTTAAAAATATTTAAAAGTGTTCAAAAATATCTTAAGCGTTTGACAATATTTTGAAATATTTCGAAATTTATAAAAATATTTTAAAACATTTTACAAATTTTTAAAAATATTTTAAAAGAGTTTTATGATGTCTTCAAAACATTTTAAAAGCACATTATAACATTTTAAAAAGTGTTGTATAATGTTTCTAAAAACTTTTTTTTACGATTTTATTAAATGTGTTTATTTTAAAACACTTTTAATATAAAATTTAAAATATTTTAGAAGTGCTTTGAAACATTTAAAAATAAATTTAAAACTTAAAAGCGTTTCAAAATATTTTACAAGTGTTTTAAAATATCTTGGAAGCGTTTTTTACAACATTTTGAAAATTTTTGAATGATTTTGAAATATTTTGAAATGTTATAAAAATCATTTAAAACATTTTACAAATTTATAAAAATATTTTAAGCAAGGTTTTATAATGTCTCTTAAAAACATTTTAAATGTGTTTAAAAGCACGTTATAACATTTTAAAAAGTGTTTTATAATGTTTTTAAAAACGATTTTTTTGCGATTTTATCAGAAATGATTAAACGCTTTAAATATTTGATTTAAGCATATTAATAAGAATTTAGAATATTTTATAAAAGCTTTAAACCATTTATAAAACCTTTATAAAAAGTATTAAATGTTTATAATGTCAACTTTATTAGTTTAACTTTTATTAAATGTTATTTATAAACATTTTTTAAAATGAAATAAATGTTTTTAAATATTTTAAAAGTGTTTTGAAATATTTTTAAAACATTGTAAAAGCTTTCTAAAATCATTTTTAAACCATTTTAAAACACTTTTAAAACATTTTAAAATGCTTTACGAGTTCTTCAAGAGGTTCTGAAAACGTTTTAAAACATTTTAAAGTGTTTTGAAACATTTAAAAATAAATTTAAAACGTTTACGAAGTGTTTTGAAACATTTTAAAATAAATTTTAAGCGTTTCAAAATATTTTAGAAGCGTTTCAAAATATTTTAGAAGTGTTTTCAAAATATTTTAGTGTCTTACAATATTTTGAAATATTTTAAAATATTTTGAAATGTTATAAAAATCCTTTAAAATATTTTACAAAGTTTTTAAAATATTTTAAAAGAGCTTTATAATGTCTGAAAAACATTTTAAACGTAGATAGTTCGTTAAAAGGAATAGACGCAGGCTAAACTTTTCGGTTTTGATATCCGAGAGCATATTTGGATATCCATTTTGGAGATGCAAGCGTGGCCCCAGATGCACAAAGTGACGAATTGAGTTCGGACCTCATTTCGGATGATCTGCGAAAAACGAACGGATGCGAATATCGAGGGCTAAACTTTTCGGTTTAAAAATTCGAGAGCATATTTGGATACCCATTTTGGAGATGCAAGCGTGGCCCCACATGCACAAAGTGATGAATTGATTTAGGGACTCATTTCGAACGATCCATAAAAAATGAATAGACGCAGATATCGGGGTTGAAATTTTCATTTTTGAAATTCGAGAGCATATTTGGATACCGCTTTTGGAGATGCAAGTGTGCCCCTGCATGAACAAAGTGACGAATTGATTTTGGGACTCATTTCGGACGATCTTTGAAAACTGAACGAAAGCGGATATTGGGGATTGAACTTTTCAGTTTTGAAATTCGAGAGCATATTTGGATACCCATTTTGGAGATGCAAGCGTGGCCCCGCATGCACAAAGTGATGAATTTATTTCGGGACTGATTTCGGACGATGTGAAAGAGCAGCAGGACGCGCATATGGGGGGTTGAACTTTTGGTTTTGAAATCAGAGGCATATTTGGATACCCATTTTGGAGATGCAAGTGTGGCCCCTCATGCACAAAGTGACAAATTGATTATACGACTCATTTCGGATGATCCGTGAAAAACGAATAGACGCAGATAACGGGGGCTGAAATTTTTTATTTTGAAATATGAGAGCATATTTGGATACCCATTTTGGAGATGAAAGAGTGGCTTCGGATGCACAAAGTGACAAATTGATTTTAGGCATAATTTTGGATGATCCGCGAAAAACGAACAAACACGAATATCGGGGGCTAAACTTTTCGGTTTTGAAATCTGAGAGCATATTTGGATACCCATTTTGGAGATGCAAGCATGGCCCCAGATGAACAAAGTGACGAATTGACTTTGGGACTAAATTTAGACGATCCGTGAAAAATGAAAAGATGTGGATATCGGGGGCTGAACTTTTCGGTTGTGAAATCTGAGAGCATATTTGGATACCCATTTTGGAAATGCAAGTGTTGCCCCGCATGCACATAGTGACAAATCGATTTCGCGACACATTTCGGATGATCCGTGAAAAACGAATAGATGCAGATAACGGGGGCTGAAATTTTCGATTTTGAAATATGAGAGCATATTTGGATACCCATTTTGGAGATGAAAGCATGGCCTCAGATGCAGAAAGTGAAAAATTGAGTTTGGGCCTCATTTTGGACGATCCGTGAAAAACGAACGGACGCGAATATCGGGGGCTAAACTTTTCGGTTTTGAAATCTGAGAGCATATTTGGATACCCATTTTGGAGATGCAAGCGTGGCCCCAGATGAAAAAAGTGACGAATTGACTTCGGGACTCAATTCATACGATCCGTGAAAAATTAAAAGACGTGGATATCGGGGGCTGAACTTTTTGGTTTTGAAATCTGAGAGCATATTTGGATACCCATTTTGGAGATGCAAGCGTGGCCCTGCATGCACAAAGTGACAAATTGATTTCAGGACTCATTTCGGATGGTTCGTGAAAAAAGAACAGACGTGGAAGATGGGGCTAAACTTTTCGGTTTTGATATTCGAGGGCATATTTGGATACCCATTTTGGAGATGCAAGTGCGGCCCCAGATGCATAAAGTGACGAATTGAGTTCGGACCTCATTTCGGATGATCCGTGAAAAACAAACGCACGCGAATATCGAGGTCTAAACTTTTCGGTTTTAAAATCCGAGAGCATATTTGGATACCTATTTATGAGATGCAAGTGTGGCCCCGAATGCACAAAGTGAAGAATTGATTTCGGGATTCATTTCAGACGATTTGTGAAAAATGAATGAACACAGATATCGGGGGCTGAACTTTTCGGTTTTGAAATCTGAGAGCATATTTGGATACACTTTTAAAATGTTTTAAAATGCTTTATAAGTTTTCGAAAAGGATTTTAAAATGTTTTAAAACATTTTAAACCTTTTTTAAAATATTGTAAAAGCTTTCTGAAAACATTTTTAAACCGTTTTAAAACACTTTTAAAACATTTTAAAATGCTTTACAAGTTTTTTAAAAGGATTTAAAAACGTTTTAAAACATTTTAAAAGTGTTTTGAAACATTTTAAAATAAATTTAAAACATTTTAGAAGTGTTTTGAAACATTTTAAAATAAATCTTAAAAGCATTTCAAAATATTTTAAAAGCGTTTCAGAATATCTTAAAAGTGTCTTGAAATATCTTGATAGTGTTTTACAATATTTTGAAATGTTATAAAAATCCTTTAAAAAATTTTACAACTTTTTAAAAATATTTTAAAAGAGTTTCATAATGTCTTAAAATCATTTTTAACGTGTTTAAAATCAAGTTATAGCATTTTAAAAAGTGTTTTATAATGTTTTTAAAAATATTATTTTTTACGATTTTATTAAAAATATTTACTAAAAATGATTAAACGCTTTAAATATTTGATTTAAACATATTAATAAGAATTTGGAATATTTTATAAAAGGTTTAAACCATTTTTAAAACATTTATAAAAATGATTGAATGTCAGCTTTATAAGCTTAACTTTATGAAATATTTTGAAATGTTATAAAAATCCTTTAAAATATTTTACAAATTTTTTAAAAATATTTTAAAAGAGTTTTATGATGTGTTAGAAACATTTTATACGTGTTTAAAAGCACATTATAACATTTTAAAAAGGGTTTTATAATATTTTTAAAAACGTTTCTTTATAATGTTAAAAAGTTAAAAGCACGCTATAACAGGTTAAAAAGTTTTTTATAATGTTTTTAAAACAATTTTTTTTACGATTTCATTAAAAACATTTACTAAAAATGATTAAACACTTTAAATATTTGATTTAAACATATTAATAAAAATTTAAAATATTTTATAAAATCTTCGAACCATTTATAAAAAATATTGAATGTCAGATTTATAAGCTTAACTTGATAAGCGTTTTACAATATTTTGAAATATTTTGAAATATTTCGAAATGTTATAAAAATCCTTTAAAATATTTTACAAAGTTTTTAAAATATTTTAAAAGAGCTTTATAATGTCTGAAAAACATTTTAAAGGTAGATAGTTCGTTAAAAAGGAATAGACGCAGGCTAAACTTTTCGGTTCTGATATCCGAGAGCATATTTGGATATCCATATTGGAGATGCAAGCGTGGCCCCAGATGCACAAAGTGACGAATTGAGTTCGGACCTCATTTCGAATGATCTGTGAAAAACGAACGGATGCGAATATCGAGGGCTAAACTTTTCGGTTTAAAAATTCGAGAGCATATTTGGATACCCATTTTTGGATATGCAAGCGTGGCCCCACATGCACAAAGTGATGAATTGATTTAGGGACTCATTTCGAACGATCCATAAAAAACGAATAGACGCAGATATCAGGGTTGAAATTTTCATTTTTGAAATTCGAGAGCATATTTGGATACCGCTTTTGGAGATGCAAGTGTGCCCCCGCATGAACAAAGTGACGAATTGATTTTGGGACTCATTTCGGACGATCTTTGAAAGCGGAACGAAAGCGGATATTGGGGGGTTGAACTTTTCAGTTTTGAAATTCGAGAGCATATTTGGATATCCATTTTGGAGATGCAAGCGTGGCCCACGCTGCACAAAGATGCCTATTTATTTCGGGACTGATTTCGAAATATCCGTGAAAAATGAACGGACGTGGACATCGGGGGCAGAACTTTTCGGTTTTGAAATCCGAGAGCATATTTGGATACACATTTTGGAGATGCAAGCGTTTCCCCACATGCACAAAGTGAGAAATTGATTTCAGGACTCATTTCGGATGATCCGTGAAAAACGAACATACGTGGATATCGGGGGCTAATCTTTTCAGTTTTGAAATCCGAGAGCATATTTGGATAACCATTTCGGAGATGCAAGTGTGGCCTCACATGCACAAAGTGACGAATTGATTTACGGACTCATTTTGGATGACCCGTAAAAAACGAACGGACGCGGATGTCGAGGGCTAAAATTTTCGTTTTTGAAATCTGAGAGTATATTTGGATACCCATTTTGGAGATGCAAGCGTGCCCCCGCAGGAACAAAATGACGAATTGATTTCGGGATTCATTTTGGATGATCCTTGAAAAGTGAACAAATGCGGACATTGGGGGTTGAAATTTTCGGTTTTTAAATTCGAGAGCATATCTGGATACCCATTTTGGAGATGAAAGCGTGGCCCCGCATGGGCAAAGTGACAAATTTATTTCGGGACTGATTTCAGACGATCCGTGAAAAACGAACGGACGCGGATATCAGGGGTTGAACTTTTTGGTTTTGAAATCCGAGAGCATATTTGGATACCCATTTTGGAGATGCAAGTGTGGCCCCTCATGCACAAAGTGACAAATTGATTTCGCGACTCATTTCGGATGATCCGTGAAAAACGAATAGACGCAGATAACGGGGCCTGAAATTTTCGATTTTGAAATATGAGAGCATATTTGGATACCCATTTTGGAGATGAAAGCGTGGCCTCGGATGCACAAAGTGACAAATTGATTTTTGGCATCATTTTGGATGATCCGTGAAAAACGAACAAACGCGAATATCGGGGGCTAAAATTTTCGGTTTTGAAATCTGAGAGCATATTTGGATACCCATTTTGGAGATGCAAGCGTGGCTCCAGATGAAAAAAGTGACGAATTGGCTTCGGGACTCAATTCAGACGATCCGTGAAAAATGAAAAGACGTGGATATCGGGGGCTGAACTTTTCGGTTTTCAAATCTGAGAGCATATTTGGATACCCATTTTGGAGATGCAAGCGTGGCCCCGCATGCACAAAGTGACAAATTGATTTTGGGACTAATTTCGGATGGTTCGTGAAAAAACAACACACGTGGAAGATGGGGCTAAACTTTTCGGTTTTGATATCCGAGAGCATATTTGGATACCCATTTTGGAGATGCAAGTGTGGCCCGAGATGCACAAAGTGACGAATTGAGTTCGGACCTCATTTCGGATGATCCGTGAAAAACAAACGGATGTGAATATCGAGGGCTAAAATTTTCGGTTTTAAAATCCGAGAGCATATTTGGATACCTATTTTGGCGATGCAAGTGTGGCCCCGGATGCACAAAGTGACGAATTGATTTCGGGATTCATTTCAGACGATTTGTGAAAAATGAATGAACACAGATATCGGGGGCTGAACTTTTCGGTTTTGAAATCTGAGAGCATATTTGGACACACTTTTAAAACGTTTCAAAATGCTTTACAAGTTTTTGAAAAGGATTTAAAAACTTTTTAAAACATTTTAAACCTTTTTAAAAATATTGTAAAAGCTTTCTAGAAACATTTTTAAACCATTTTAAAACACTTTTAAAACGTTTTAAAATGCTTTACAAGTTTTTTGAAAGGATTTAAAAATTTTTTAAAACATTTTAAAAGTGTTTTGAAACATTTTAAAATAAATTTAAAACATTTTAGAAGTGTTTTGAAACATTTTAAAATAAATCTTAAAAGTATTTCAAAATATTTTAAAAGTGTTTCAGAATATTTTAAAAGTGTTTTGAAATATCTTGAAAGTGTTTTACAATATTTTGAAATGTTATAAAAATCCTTTAAAACATCTTACAACTTTTTTAAAATATTTTAAAAGAGTTTCATAATGTCTTAAAAACATTTTTAACGTGTTTAAAATCATGTTATAGCATTTTAAAAAGTGTTTTATAATGTTTTTAAAAATATTATTTTTTACTATTTTATTAAAAAGATTTACTAAAAATGATTAAACGCTTTAAATATTTGATTTAAACATATTAATAAGAATTTGGAATATTTTATAAAAGGTTTAAACCATTTTTAAAACATTTATAAAAATTATTGAATGTCAACTTTATAAGCTTAACTTTATGAAATATTTTGAAATGTTATAAAAATACTCTAAAATATTTTACAAATTTTTTAAAAATATTTTGAAAGAGTTTTATGATGTGTTAAAAACATTTTAACCGTGTTTAAAAGCACATTATAACATTTTAAAAAAGGTTTTATAATATTTTTAAAAACGTTTCTTTTTTTACGATTTTATTAAAAAGATTTAATAAAAAGATTAAACGCTTTAAATATTTGATTGAAACATATTGAGAAGATTTTAGAATATTTTATAAAAGATTTAAACCATTTATGAAACATTTATAAAAATTATTGCATGTTTATAATGTTAGCTTTATAAGCTTAACTTTTATTAAATTTTATTTAAAAATGTTTTTAAAACCTAAATAAATGCTTTCAAATATTTTAAATGTGTTTTGAAATGTTTTTCTAACATTGTAAAAGCATTCTGAAAACATTTAAAAACCATTTTAAAATGTTTTACAAGTTTTTAAAAAGGATTTAAATATGTTTTAAAACATTTTAAAAGTGTTTTGAAACATTTTAAAATAAATTTAAAGCATTTTAAAAGTGTTTTGAAACATTTTAAAATAAATTTAAAACATTTTAAAAGGGTTTCAAAATATTTAAAAGTGTTCAAAAATATCTTAAGCATTTGACAATATTTTGAAATATATAAAAATATTTTAAAACATTTTACAAATTTTTAAAAATATTTTAAAAGAGTTTTATGATGTCTTCAAAACATTTTAAAAGCACATTATAACATTTTAAAAAGTGTTGTATAATGTTTCTAAAAACTTTTTTTTTACCATTTTATTAAATGTGTTTATTTTAAAACACTTTTAATATAAATTTAAAATATTTTAGAAGTGTTTTGAAACATTTAAAAATAAATTTAAAACATTTTAAAAGCGTTTCAAAATATTTTACAAGTGTTTTAAAATATCTTGGAAGCGCTTTTTACAACATTTTGAAATTTTTTCAATGATTTTGAAATATTTTGAAATGTTATAAAAATCATTTAAAACATTTTACAAATTTATAAAAATATTTTAAACGAGTTTTATAATGTCTTAAAAACATTTTAAATGTGTTTAAAAGCACGTTATAACATTTTAAAAAGTGTTTTTATAATGTTTTTAAAAACGTTTTTTTTGCGATTTTATCAAAAATGATTAAACGCTTTAAATATTTGATTTAAGCATATTAATAAGAATTTAGAATATTTTATAAAAGCTTTAAACCATTTATAAAACCTTTATAAAAATTATTAAATGTATATAATGTCAACTTTATTAGTTTAACTTTTATTAAATGTTATTTATAAACATTTTTAAAAATGAAATAAATGTTTTTAAATATTTTAAAAGAATTTTAAAAGTGTTTTGAAATATTTTTAAAACATTGTAAAAGCTTTCTAAAAACATTTTAAAGCCATTTTAAAACATTTTAAAATGCTTTACGAGTTCTTCAAGAGGTTCCGAAAACGTTTTAAAACATTTTAAAAGTGTTTTGAAACATTTTAAAATAAATTTAAAACGTTTTAGAAGTGTTTTGAAACATTTTAAAATAAATTTTAAAAGCGTTTCAAAATATTTTAGAAGCATTTCAAAATATTTTAGAAGTGTTTCAAAATATTTTAGAAGTGTTTTAAAATATCTTGGAAGTGTTTTACAATATTTTGAAATGTTATAAAAATCCTTTAAAACATTTTACAAATTTTTTAAAATATTTTAAACGATTTTTATAATGTCTTAAATACATTTAAATGTGTTTAAAAGCACGCTATAACATTTTTAAAAAAAAAATTATAATGTTTAAAAAAAAAAAAAAATTACGATTCCATTAAAAACATTTACTAAAAATGATTAAACGCTTTAAATATTTGATTTAAACATATTAATAAAAATTTAGAATATTTTATAAAAGCTTTAAACCATTTATAAAAATTATTGAATGTCAGATTTATAAGCTTAACTTGATAAGCGTTTTACAATATTTTTAAATGTTATAAAAATCCTTTAAAATATTTTAAAAGAACTTTATAATGTCTGAAAAAAACATTTTAAACGTAGATAGTTCGTTAAAAAAGAATAGACGCAGGCTAAACTTTTCGGTTTTGATATCCGAGAGCATATTTGGGTACCCATTTTGGAGATGCAAGCGCAGCCCCAGATGCACAAAATGACGAATTGAGTTTGGACCTCATTTCGGATGATCCGTGAAAAACGAACGAATGTGAATATCGAGGGCTAAAATTTTCGGTTTTGAAATCCGAGACTGATTTCGGACTATCCGTGAAAAATGAACGGACGTGGATATCGGGGGCAGAATTTTTCGGTTTTGAAATCTGAGAGCATATTTGGATACACATTTTGGAGATGCAAGCGTTTCCCCACATGCACAAAGTGAAAAATTGATTTCAGGAGTCATTTCGGATGATCCGTGAAAACAAACATACGTGGATATCGGGGGCTAAACTTTTCAGTTTTGAAATCCGAGAGCATATTTGGATAACCATTTTGGAGATGCAAGCGTGGCCTCACATGCACAAAGTGACGAATTGATTTAGGGACTCATTTTGGATGATCCGTAAAAAACGAACGGACGTGGATGTCGCGGGCTAAAATTTTCGTTTTTGAAATCCGAGAGTATATTTGGATACCCATTTCGGGAGAAACAAGCAAGTCTCCACAGAACAAAACTATTTAATTGATCTCGGGATTCATTTTGGATGATCCTCGAAAAATGTACAAATGCGGATATTGGGGGTTGAAATTTTCGGTTTTTAAATTCGAGAGCATATCTGGATACCCATTTTGGAGATGGAAGCGTGGCCTCGCATGCACAAAGTGAAAAATTTATTTCGGGACTGATTTCAGACGATCCGTGAAAAACGAACGGACGCGGATATCAGGGGTTGAACTTTGGTTTTGAACCGAGAGCATATTTGACTATTTAGATGTGGCGGGGTCCCAGATGCACGGCGACAATTCGATTACGACTATTTCTGAGAACACTAAAACTAATAGATGGAAGAGGACTCAATGAATTTTTCTGATTTTGAAATATGAGCATATTTGGATACCATTGAGATGAAAGTGGCCTCTGATGCACAAAGTGAAAATTGAGTTTGGCTCATTTGGACGATCCAAGAAAACTGAACGGGACGCTAATATCGCACAACTTTTTCAAAAGAAATCGAGATATTTGGATACCCATTTTGGATGCAAGCGTGGCCCGCCTCAGATGAAAAAAGTGACAAATTGACTCTGACTGAATTAACCAGAAAATGAAAGACGGATATCAAATAAACTTTTTCGTAAAGTCCAGAGCATATTTGGATACCCATTTTGGAGATGCAAGCGTGGCCTCGGATGAAAAAAGTGACAAATTGATTTTGGGCATCATTTTGGATGATCCGTGAAAAACGAACAAACGCGAATATCGGGGGCTAAACTTTTCGGTTGATATCCCGAGAGCATATTTGGATACCCATTTTTAGATGGTGGTGGTTCCAGATCCACAAGACGACTGAGTTCGACCATTTCGATGATCCCATAAACAACCATGAATAACAGGGATTAAATGCCATTTAAAATCCGAGAGCATTTTGATACCTATTTTGAGACGGTGGCCCTGATGCATAATGTGGATTAATGATTTCGGATCTATTAGGGTTTAGATTTGTGTAAAATGAATGAACGCAGATATCGGGGGCTGAACTTTTCGGTTTTGAAATCTGAGAGCATATTTGGATACACTTTTAAAACGTTTTAAAATGCTTTACAAGTTTTTGAAAAGGATTTAAAAACATTTAAAAACATTTTAAACCTTTTTTAAAATATTGTAAAAGCTTTCTAAAAACATTTTAAAACCATTTTAAAACACTTTTAAAACGTTTTAAAATGCTTTACAAGTTTTTTAAAAGGACTTAAAAACGTTTTAAAACATTTTAAAAGTGTTTTGAAACATTTTAAAATAAATTTAAAACATTTTATAAGTGTTTTGAAACATTTTAAAATAAATCTTAAAAGCATTTCAAAATATTTTAAAAGCGTTTCAGAATATCTTAAAAGTGTTTTGAAATATCTTGAAAGTGTTTTACAATATTTTGAAATGTTATAAAAATCCTTTAAAACATTTTACAACTTTTTAAAAATATTTTAAAAGAGTTTCATAATGTCTTAAAAACATTTTTAACGTGTTTAAAAGCATGTTATAGCATTTTAAAAAGTGTTTTATAATTTTTTTAAAAATATTATTTTTTACGATTTTATTAAAAAGATTTACTAAAAATGATTAAACGCTTTAAATATTTGATTTAAACATATTAATAAGAATTTGGAATATTTTATAAAAGGTTTAAACCATTTTTAAAACATTTATAAAAATTATTGAATGTCAACTTTATAAGCTTAACTTTATGAAATATTTTGAAATATTTTGAAATGTTATAAAAATACGCTAAAATATTTTACAAATTTTTAAAAAATATTTTAAAAGAGTTTTATGATGTGTTGAAAACATTTTAAACGTGTTTAAAAGCACATTATAACATTTTAAAAAGGGTTTTATAATATTTTTAAAAACGTTTCTTTTTTTACGATTTTATTAAAAACATTTAATAAAAAGATTAAACGCTTTAAATATTTGATTTAAACATATTGAGAAGAATTTAGAATATTTTATAACAGATTTAAAACATTTATGAAACATTTATAAAAATTATTGCATGTTTATAATGTTAGCTTTATAAGCTTAACTTTTATTAAATTTTATTTAAAAACGTTTTTAAAACCTAACTAAATGCTTTCAAATATTTTATATGTGTTTTGAAATGTTTTTCTAACATTGTAAAAACATTCTGAAAACATTTAAAAACCATTTAAAAACACTTTTAAAACGTTTTAAAATGTTTTACAAGTTTTTAAAAAGGATTTAAATATGTTTTAAAACATTTTAAAAGTGTTTTGAAGCATTTTAAAAGTGTTTTGGAACATTTTAAAATAAATTTAAAACATTTTAAAAGCGTTTCAAAATATTTAAAAGTGTTCAAAAATATTTCAAGCGTTTGACAATATTTTGAAATTTATAAAAATGTTTTAAAACATTTTACAAATTTTTAAAAATATTTTAAAAGAGTTTTATGATGTCTTCAAAACATTTTAAAAACACATTATAACATTTTAAAAAGTGTTTTATAATGTTTCTAAAAACGTTTTTTTTACGATTTTATTAAATGTGTTTATTTTTAAAACACTTTTAATATAAATTTAAAATATTTTAGAAGTGTTTTGAAACATTTAAAAATAAATTTAAAACATTTTAAAAGCATTTCAAAATATTTTACAAGTGTTTTAAAATATCTTGAAAGCGTTTTTTATCATATTTTGAAATTTTTTGAATGATTTTGAAATATTTTGAAATGTTATAAAAATCATTTAAAACATTTTACAAATTTATAAAAATATTTTAAACGAGTTTTATAATGTCTTAAAAACATTTTAAATGTGTTTAAAAGCACGTTATAACATTTTAAAAAGTGTTTTATAACTTTTTTAAAAACGTTTTTTTTTTTTGCGATTTTATCAAAAATGATTAAACGCTTTAAATATTTGATTTAAGCATATTAATAAGAATTTAGAATATTTTATAAAAGCTTTAAACCATTTATAAAACGTTTATAAAAATTATTAAATGTTTATAATGTCAACTTTATTAGTTTAACTTTTATTAAATGTTATTTATAAACATTTTTTAAAAAGAAATAAATGATTTTAAATATTTTAAAAGAATTTTAAAAGTGTTTTTAAATGTTTTTAAAAAATTTTAAAAGCTTTCTAAAAACATTTTAAAACCATTTAAAAACACTTTTAAAACATTTTAAAATGCTTTACAAGTTCTTCAAGAGGTTCTGAAAACGTTTTAAAACATTTTAAAAGTGTTTTGAAACATTTTAAAATAAATTTAACACATTTTAGAAGTGTTTTGAAACATTTTAAAATAAATTTTAAAAGCATTTCAAAATATTTTAGAAGCATTTCAAAATATTTTAGAAGTGTTTCAAAATATCTTAAAAGTGTTTTAAAATATCTTGGAAGTGTTTTACAATATTTTGAAATGTTATAAAAATCCTTTAAAACATTTTACAAATTTTTTAAAATATTTTAAACGAGTTTTATAATGTCTTAAATACATTTAAATGTGTTTAAAAGCACGCTATAACATTTAAAAAAAAAAATTATAATGTTTAAAAAAAAAAAATTACGATTCCATTAAAAACATTTACTAAAAATGATTAAACGCTTTAAATATTTGATTTAAACATATTAATAAATATTTAGAATATTTTATAAAAGCTTTAAACCATTTATAAAAATTATTGAATGTCAGATTTATAAGCTTAACTTGATAAACGTTTTACAATATTTTGAAATGTTATAAAAATCCTTTAAAATATTTTACAAAGTTTTTAAAATATTTTAAAAGAGCTTTATATTGTTTGAAAAACATTTTAAACGCAGATAGTTCGTTAAAAAAGAATAGAGGCAGGCTAAACTTTTCGGTTTTGATATCCGAGAGCATATTTGGGTACCCATTTTGGAGATGCAAGCGAAGCCCCAGATGCACAAAGTGACGAATTGAGTTTGGACCTCATTTCGGATGATCCGTGAAAAACGAACGAATGTGAATATCGAGGGCTAAAATTTTCGGTTTAAAAATTCGAGAGTATATTTGGATACCCATTTTGGAGATGCAAGCGTGGCCCCACATGCACAAAGTGATGAATTTATTTAGGGACTCATTTCAAACGATCCATAAAAAACGAACAGACGCAGATATCGGGGTTGAAATTTTCATTTTTGAAATTCGAGAGCATATTTGGATACCCATTTTGGAGATGCAAGTGTGCCCCTGCATGAACAAAGTGACGAATTGATTTTGGGACTCATTGCGGACGATCTTTGAAAACTGAACGAAAGCGGATATTGGGGGTTGAACTTTTCAGTTTTGAAATTCTAGAGCATATTTGGATACCCATTTTGGAGATGCAAGCGTGGCCCCGCATGCACAAAGTGATGAATTTATTTCGGGACTGATTTCGGACTATCCGTGAAAAATGAACAAGCGTGGATATCGGGGGCAGAACTTTTCAGTTTTGAAATCCGAGAGCATATTTGGATACACATTTTGGAGATGCAAGCGTTTCCCCACATGCACAAAGTGAAAAATTGATTTCAGGACTCATTTCGGATGATCCGTGAAAAACGAACATATGTGGATATCGGGGGCTAAAATTTTCAGTTTTGAAATCCGAGAGCATATTTGGATAACCATTTTGGAGATGCAAGCGTGGCCTCACATGCACAAAGTGACGAATTGATTTAGGGACTCATTTTGGATGATCCGTAAAAAAACAAACGGAGGCGGATGTCGGGGGCTAAAATTTTCGTTTTTGAAATCTGAGAGTATATTTGGATACCCATTTTGGAGATGCAAGTGTGCCCCCGCAGGAACAAAACGACGAATTGATTTCGGGATTCATTTTGGATGATCCTTGAAAAATGAACAAATGCGGATATTGGGGGTTGAAATTTTCGGTTTTTAAATTCGAGAGCATATCTGGATATCCATTTTGGAGATGAAAGCGTGGCCCCGCATGCACAAAGTGACAAATTTATTTCGGGACTGATTTCAGACGATCCGTGAAAAACGAACGGATGCGGATATCAGAGGTTGAAATTTTTGGTTTTGAAATCCAAGAGCATATTTGGATACCCAGTTTGGAGATGCAAGTGTGGCCCCGCATGCACGAAGTGACAAATCGATTTCGCGACTCATTTCGGATGAGCCGTCAAAAACGAATAGACGCAGATAACGGGGGCTGAAATTTTCGATTTTGAAATATGAGAGCATATTTGGATACCCATTTTGGAGATGAAAGCGTGGCCTCGGATGCACAAAGTGACAAATTGAGTGTGGGCCTCATTTTGGACGATCCGTGAAAAATGAACGGACGCGAATATCGGGGGCTAAACTTTTCGGTTTTGAAATCTGAGAGCATATTTGGATACCCATTTTGGAGATACAAGCGTGGCCCTAGATGAACAAAGTGACGAATTGACTTCGGGACTCAATTCAGACGATCCGTGAAAAATGAAAAGACGTGGATATCGGGGGCTGAAATTTTCGGTTGTGAAATCTCAGAGCATATTTGGATACCGATTTTGGAGATGCAAGCGTGGCCCCGCATGCACAAAGTGACAAATTGATTTCGGAACTCATTTCGGATGGTTCGTGAAAAAAAAACAGACGTGGAATATGGGGCTAAACTTTTCGGTTTTGATATCCGAGAGCATATTTGGATACCCATTTTGGAGATGCAAGTGTGGCCCCAGATGCACAAAGTGACGAATTGAGTTCGGACCTCATTTGGGATGATGCATGTGACCACATAAGATATCGAGGAGCTAAAATTTGAATTTTGGTTTTGAAATTCGAGAGCATATTTGGATACCGCTTTTGGAGATGCAAGTGTGCCCCCGCATGAAAAGAATGACGAATTGATTTAGGGATTCATTTAGAACCGATTTGTGAAAAATGAATGAACAGAGATATCGATGGTGAACTTTCGGTTTTTGAAATATGAGAGCATATTTGGATACACTTTTAAAACGTTTTAAAATGCTTTACAAGTTTTTGAAAAGGATTTAAAACGTTTTAAAACATTTTAAACCTTTTTTAAAATATTGTAAAAGCTTTCTAAAAACATTTTTAAACCGTTTTAAAACACTTATAAAACGTTTTAAAATGCTTTACAAGTTTTTAAAAGGATTTAAAAACGTTTTAAAACATTTTAAAAGTGTTTTGAAACATTTTAAAATAAATTTAAAACATTTTAGAAGTGTTTTGAAACATTTTAAAATAAAGCTTAAAAGCATTTCAAAATATTTTAAAAGCGTTTCAGAATATCTTAAAAGTGTTTTGAAATTTCTTGAAAGTGTTTTACAATATTTTGAAATGTTATAAAAATCCTTTAAAACATTTTACAACTTTTTAAAAATATTTTAAAAGAGTTTCATAATGTCTTAAAAACATTTTTAACGTGTTTAAAATCATGTTATAGCATTTTAAAAAGTGTTTTATAATGTTTTTAAAAATATTATATTTTACGATTTTATTAAAAAGATTTACTAAAAATGATTAAACACTTTAAATATTTGATTTAAACATATTAATAAGAATTTGGAATATTTTATAAAAGGTTTAAACCATTTTTAAAACATTTATAAAAATTATTGAATATCAACTTTATAAGCTTAACTTTATGAAATATTTTGAAATGTTATAAAAATACTCTAAAATATTTTACAAATTTTTTAAAAATATTTTAAAAGAGTTTTATGATGTGTTCAAAACATTTTAAACGTGTTTAAAAGCACATTATAACATTTTAAAAAGGGTTTTATAATATTTTTAAAAACGTTTCTTTTTTTACGATTTTATTAAAAACATTTAATAAAAAGATTAAACGCTTTAAATATTTGATTTAAACATATTGAGAAGATTTTAGAATATTTTATAAAAGATTTAAACCATTTATGAAACATTTATAAAAATTATTGCATGTTTATAATGTTAGCTTTATAAGCTTAGCTTTTATTAAATTTTATTTAAAAATGTTTTTGAAACCTAAATAAATGCTTTCAATTATTTTAAATGTGTTTTGAAATGTTTTTCTAACATTGTAAAAGCATTCTGAAAACATTTAAAAACCATTTAAAAACACTTTTAAAACGTTTTAAAATGTTTTACAAGTTTTTAAAAAGGATTTCAATATGTTTTAAGACATTTTAAAAGTGTTTTGAAACATTTTAAAAGTGTTTTGAAGCATTTTAAAAGTGTTTTGGAACATTTTAAAATAAATTTAAAACATTTTAAAAGCGTTTCAAAATATTTAAAAGTGTTCAAACATATCTCAAGCATTTGACAATATTTTGAAATTTATAAAAATGTTTTAAAACATTTTACAAATATTTAAAAATATTTTAAAAGAGTTTTATGATGTCTTCAAAACATTTTAAAAAGTGTTTTATAATGTTTCTTTTACGATTTTATTAAATGTGTTTATTTTAAAACACTTTTAATATAAATTTAAAATATTTTAGAAGTGTTTGGAAACATTTAAAAATAAATTTAAAACATTTTAAAAGCGTTTCAAAATATTTTACAAGTGTTTTAAAATATCTTGGAAGCGTTTTTTACAACATTTTGAAATTTTTTGAATGATTTTAAAATATTTTGAAATGTTATAAAAATCGTTTAAAACATTTTACAAATTTATAAAAATATTTTAAACGAGTTTTATAATGTCTTAAAAACATTTTAAATGTGTTTAAAAGCACGTTATAACATTTTAAAAAGTGTTTTATAATGTTTTTAAAAACGTTTTTTTTTTTTGCGATTTTATTAAAAATGATTAAACGCTTTAAATATTTGATTTAAGCATATTAATAAGAATTTTGAATATTTTATAAAAACTTTAAACCATTTATAAAACGTTTATAAAAATTATTAAATGTTTATAATGTCAACTTTATTAGTTTAACTTTTATTAAATGTTATTTATAAACATTTAAAAAAAAGAAATAAATGCTTTTAAATATTTTAAAAGAATTTTAAAAGTGTTTTGAAATGTTTTTAAAACATTGTAAAAGCTTTCTAAAAATATTTTAAAACCATTTTAAAACATTTTAAAATGCTTTACAAGTTCTTCAAGAGGTTCTGAAAACGTTTTAAAACATTTTAAAAGTGTTTTGAAACATTTTAAAATAAACTTAAAACATTTTAGAAGTGTTTTGAAACATTTTAAAATAAATTTTAAAAGCGTTTCAAAATGTTTTGGAAGCATTTCAAAATATTTTAGAAGTGTTTCAAAATATTTTAAAAGTGTTTTAAAATATCTTGGAAGTGTTTTACAATATTTTGAAATGTTATCAAAATCATTTAAAACATTTTACAAATTTTTTAAAATATTTTAAACGAGTGTAATAATGTCTTAAATGCATTTAAATGTGTTTAAAAGCACGCTATAACATTTTTAAAAAAAAATTATAATGTTTTTAAAAAAAAAAAATTTACGATTCCATTAAAAACATTTACTAAAAATGATTAAACGCTTTAAATATTTGATTTAAACATATTAATAAAAATTTAGAATATTTTATAAAAGCTTTAAACCATTTATAAAAATTATTGAATGTCAGATTTATAAGCTTAACTTGATAAGCGTTTTAGAATATTTTTAAATGTTATAAAAATCCTTTAAAATATTTTACAAAGTTTTTAAAATATTTTAAAAGAGCTTTATAATGTCTGAAAAAAATTTTAAACGTAGATAGTTCATTAAAAAAGAATAGACGCAGGCTAAACTTTTCGGTTTTGATATCCGAGAGCATATTTGGGTACCCATTTTGGAGATGCAAGCGCAGCCCCAGATGCACAAAGTGACGAATTGAGTTTGGACCTCATTTCGGATGATCCGTGAAAAACGAACGAATGTGAATATCGAGGGCTAAAATTTTCTGTTTAAAAATTCGAGAGCATATTTGGATACCCATTTTTGAGATGCAAGCGTGGCCCCACATGCACAAAGTGATGAATTGATTTAGGGACTCATTTCGAACGATCCATAAAAAATGAACAGACGCAGATATCGGGGTTGAAATTTTCATTTTTGAAATTCGAGAGCATATTTGGATACCCATTTTAGAGAAGCAAGTGTGCCCCCACATGAACAAAGTGACGAATTGATTTTGGGAGTCATTGCAGACGATCTTTGAAAACTGAACGAAAGCGGATATTGTGGGTTGAAATTTTCAGTTTTGAAATTCGAGAGCATATTTGGATACCCATTTTGGAGATGCAAGCTTGGCCCCGCATGCACAAAGTGATGAATTTATTTCGGGACTGATTTCAGACTATCCGTGAAAAATGAACGGACGTGGATATCGGGGGCAGAACTTTTCGGTTTTGAAATCCGAGAGCATATTTGGACACACATTTTGGAGATGCAAGCGTTTCCCCACATGCACAAAGTGAAAAATTGATTTCAGGGCTCATTTCGGATGATCCGTGAAAAACAAACATACGTGGATATCGGGGGCTAAACTTTTCAGTTTTGAAATCCGAGAGCATATTTGGATAACCATTTTGGAGATGCAAGCGTGGCCTCACATGCACAAAGTGACAAATTGAGTGTGGGCCTCATTTTGGATGATCCGTGAAAAACAAACGGACGCGAATATCGGGGGCTAAACTTTTCGGTTTTGAAATCTGAGAGCATATTTGGATACCGATTTTGGAGACGCAAGCGTGGCCCCAGATGAACAAAGTGACGAATTGACTTCGGGACTCAATTCAGACGATCCGTGAAAAATGAAAAGACGTGGATATCGAGGGCTGAAATTTTTGGTTGTGAAATCTGAGAGCATATTTGGATACCCATTTTGGAGATGCAAGCGTGGCCCCGGATGCACAAAGTGACAAATTGATTTCGGAACTCATTTCGGATGGTTCGTGAAAAAAGAACAGACGTGGAAGATGGGGCTAAACTTTTTGGTTTTGATATCCAAGAGCATATTTGGATACCCATTTTGGAGATGCAAGTGTGGCCCCAGATGCACAAAGTGACGAATTGAGTTCGGACCTCATTTCGGATGATCCGTCAAAAACAAACGGATGCGAATATGGAGGGCTAAAATTTTCGGTTTTAAAATCCGAGAGCATATTTGGATACCTATTTTGGAGATGCAAGTGTGGCCCCGGATGCACAAAGTGACGAATTGATTTCGGGATTCATTTCAGACGATTTGTGAAAAATGAATGAACACACATATCGGGGGCTGAACTTTTCGGTTTTGAAATATGAGAGCATATGTGGATAGACTTTTAAAACGTTTTAAAATGCTTTACAAGTTTTTGAAAAGGATTTAAAAATGTTTTAAAACATTTTAAACCTTTTTTAAAATATTGTAAAAGCTTTCTAAAAACATTTTTAAACCATTTTAAAACACTTTTAAAATGTTTTAAAATGCTTTACAAGTTTTTTAAAAGGATTTAAAAACGTTTTAAAACATTTTAAAAGTGTTTTGAAACATTTTAAAATAAACTTAAAACATTTTAGAAGTGTTTTGAAACATTTTAAAATAAATCTTAAAAGCATTTCAAAATATTTTAAAAGCGTTTCAGAATATCTTAAAAGTGTTTTGAAATATCTTGAAATTGTTTTACAATATTTTGAAATGTTATAAAAATCCTTTAAAACATTTTACAACTTTTTAAAAATATTTTAAAAGAGTTTCATAATGTCTTAAAAACATTTTTAGCGTGTTTAAAATCATGTTATAGCATTTTAAAAAGTGTTTTATAATGTTTTTAAAAATATTATTTTTACGATTTTATTAAAAAGATTTACTAAAAATGATTAAACGCTTTAAATATTTGATTTAAACATATTAATAAGAATTTGGAATATTTTATAAAAGGTTTAAACCATTTTTAAAACATTTATAAAAATTATTAAATGTCAACTTTATAAGCTTAACTTTATGAAATATTTCGAAATATTTTGAAATGTTATAAAAATACTCTAAAATATTTTACAAATTTTTTAAAAATATTTTACAATTTTTTAAAAATATTTTAAGAAGTTTATAATTGTGTTGAAAACATTTTAAACGTGTTTAAAAGCACATTATAACATTTTAAAGGGTTTTATAATATTTTTAAGTTTCTTTTTTGATTTATTAAAAACATTTAATAAAAAGATTAAACGCTTTAGCTCTTTGATTTAAACATATTGAGAAGATTTTAGAATATTTTATAACAGATTTAAACCATTTATGAAACATTATAAAAATTATTGCATGTTTATAATGTTAGCTTTATAAGCTTAACTTTTATTAAATTTTATTTAAAAACGTTTTTAAAACCTAAATAAATGCTTTCGGATATTTTAAATTTGTTTTGAAATGTTTTTCTAACATTGTAAAAGCATTCTGAAAACATTTAAAAACCATTTAAAACATTTTAAAATGTTTTACAAGTTTTTAAAAAGGATTTAAATATGTTTTAAAACATTTTAAAAGTGTTTTAAAACATTTTAAAAGTGTTTTGAAGCATTTTAAAAGTGTTTTGAAACATTTCAAAATAAATTTAAAACATTTTAAAAGGGTTTCAAAATATTTAAAAGTGTTCAAAAATATCTTAAGCGTTTGACAATATTTTGAAATATATAAAAATATTTTAAAACATTTTACAAATTTTTAAAAATATTTTAAAAGAGTTTTGTGATGTCTTCAAAACATTTTAAAAGCACATTATAACATTTTAAAAAGTGTTTTATAACGTTTCTAAAAACGTTTCTTTTACGATTTTATTAAATGTGTTTATTTTAATACACTTTTAATATAAATTTAAAATATTTTAGAAGTGTTTTGAAACATTTAAAAATAAATTTAAAACATTTTAAAAGAGTTTCAAAATATTTTACAAGTGTTTTAAAATATCTTGGAAGCGTTTTTTACAACATTTTGAAATTTTTTGAATGATTTTGAAATATTTTGAAATGTTATAAAAATCATTTAAAACATTTTACAAATTTATAAAAAAAATTTAAACGAGTTTTATAATGTCTTAAAAACATTTTAAATGTGTTTAAAAGCACGTTATAACATTTTAAAAAGTGTTTTATAATGTTTTTAAAAACGTTTTTTTTTGCGATTTTATTAAAAATTATTAAACGCTTTAAATATTTGATTTAAGCATATCAGTAAGAATTTAGAATATTTTATAGAAGCTTTAAACCATTTATAAAACCTTTATAAAAATTATTAAATGTTTATAATGTCAACTTTATTAGTTTAACTTTTATTAAATGTTATTTATAAACATTTTTAAAAATGAAATAAACGCTTTTAAATATTTTAAAAGAATTTTAAAAGTGTTTTGAAATGTTTTTAAAACATTGTAAAAGCTTTCTAAAAACATTTTTAAACCATTTTAAAACACTTTTAAAACATTTTAAAATGCTTTACAAGTTCTTCAAGAGGTTCTGAAAACGTTTTAAAACATTTTAAAAGTGTTTTGAAACATTTTAAAATAAATTTAAAAATTTTAGAAGTGTTTTGAAACATTTTAAAATAAATTTTAAAAGCGTTTCAAAATATTTTAGAAGCATTTCAAAATATTTTAGAAGTGTTTCAAAATATTTTAAAAGTGTTTTCAAATATCTTGGAAGTGTTTTACAATATTTTGAAATGTTATAAAAATCCTTTAAAGCATTTTACAAATTTTTTAAAATATTTTAAACGAGTTTTATAATGTCTTAAATACATTTAAATGTGTTTAAAAGCACGCTATAACATTTAAAAAAAAAAATTATAATGTTTTTAAAAAAAAAAAAATTATGATTCCATTAAAAACATTTACTAAAAATGATTAAACGCTTTAAATATTTGATTTAAACATATTAATAAAAATTTAGAATATTTTATAAAAGCTTTAAACCATTTATAAAAATTATTGAATGTCAGATTTATAAGCTTAACTTGATAAGCATTTTACAATATTTTGAAATATTTTAAAATATTTTGAAATGTTATAAAAATCCTTTAAAATATTTTACAAAGTTTTTAAAATATTTTAAAAGAGCTTTATAATGTTTGAAAAACATTTTAAACGTAGATAGTTCGTTAAAAAGGAATAGACGCAGGCTAAACTTTTCGGTTTTGATATCCGAGAGCATATTTGGATATCCATTTTGGAGATGCAAGCGTGGCCCCAGATGCACAAAGTGACGAATTGAGTTCGGACCTCATTTCGGATGATCTGTGAAAAACGAACGGATGTGAATATCGAGGGCTAAAATTTTCGGTTTAAAAATTCGAGAGCATATTTGGATACCCATTTTGGAGATGCAAGCGTGGCCCCACATGCACAAAGTGATGAATTGATTTAAGGACTCATTTCGAACGATCCATAAAAAACGAACAGACGCAGATATCGAGGTTGAAATTTTCATTTTTTTGAAATTAGCGGTTATTTGACACCATTTCGAGATGGCGTTGTATTTCATACGCACAAAGTGACTAATTGATTTAGGGACCCATTGATGATCCGTAGTGTCCAACGGACGCGGATGTGTTGTAAATAAAATTTTCGTTTTTGAAATCCTAGGCATATCGAATGTATTTTGAAGATGCGGCGGTGTTCCTCACAGAAAGAATTAACAATTGATTTCGTGATTCATTTTGGATGATCCTTTAAAAATGTACAAATGCGGATATTGAAGTTAAATGGTTTAAATTGTAGAGCATATCTGGATCGCATTTTGGAGATGAAAGCTATTCTTACGCACAAAGGTGACAAATTTATTTTAATTGATTTTAGACTATCCGGTGAAAAACTAACTATCATGATATCAAAGTTGAACTTTTGGTTTCAAACTGAGACATTGGATACCCATTTTGGAGATGTATGGTGGCCCCTCGCGCATGGAAGACAAATCATTTCTATGACCATTTTACGATCCTACAGAAAAACGTATTAGACGAGATAATTCGTAATGAAATTTTCATTTGAAATATGAGAGCATATTCGGATACCCATTTGGAGATGTAGTGTTATTTTGTCATATGACAATTGATTTTTTGCATCATTTAATCATCCATGAAAACGAACAAACGCCAACATTTGAAGCAAACGTTTTGAAATTCATATTTGGATACCTATTTTGAGATGTGTTGGCCCGATGAACAAAGTGAGCTAATTGATTCCCTGGACTCAATTCATTTATCCAGAAAATGAAAGACGTGGACATTTAGGCTTCAACTTTTCACAGAAACCGAGACATATTTGGACACCCAAGCCTTGAGACGGGTGTGGCCTCGCACACATATGACAAATCGATTTCGTTAATTATTTTCTGGATGATCCGGTGTCTAGAACAGATTATAATGGGGTTTGGTCATTTCAAATATGAGAGCATATTTGGATACCCATTTTGGAGATGAAAGTATTTTTGATGCAAACAGACAAACTGAGTTTGGGCTCTATTTTGGACGATCCGTGAAATGTAATGATGAATATCGGGGCCTAAAATTTTTCAGTTTTGAAATTTGAGACATATTTAATACCCATTTTAGAGATGCCAACTCGTATTAGTGCGAGACGAATTGACTTCGGACCAACGATTGATCTCGTGAAAATGAAAAGACGTGATATCGGGTTGAACTTTTCGTTTTGGAACCGAGACATATTTGGAGAATTTTTTAAAATCGCTAAAAAATGTTTATGTTTTTTAAATGTTGATTTTAAATGCTTTTAAAATATTTTAGAAATTTTTAAAATATTAAAAGTTTTTTAAAATATTTTTAAACTGCTTTAAAACACTTGAAAACATTTTAAAGCTTTACAAGTTTTTTAAAAGGATTTAAAACGTTTTAAAACATTTTAGTTGTTTTTAAACATTTTAAAACAATGAAACATTTTAGAAGGTTTATATTTTAAATAAATTTAAAAGCATTTTAAAATATTTTAAAGCGTTTGTATTGATTCAAAAAGGTCTTAAATAATCTTATAGTTGTTTTACAATATTTTGAAACGTTATAAATCCTTTAAAAACATTTTACAACTTTTTAAAAATATTTTAAAAGAGTTTGCACACCTGAAAAATATTTAACGTGTTTAAAATCACATTACAGCATTTTAAAAAAGTGTTTTATAATGTTTTAAAATATTATTTTTACCATTTTATTAAAAAGATTTTACTAAAATGATTAAACTTTTTAAATATTTAGATTAAACATATTAATAAGAATTAAATATTTATAAAATATATTAAATGTATTTTTAAAACATTTATAAAAATTATTAACGTCACTTTATAAGCTTATAACTTTAGAAATATTTTGAAATATTTTAAAATGTTATAAAACTCTCTAAAATATTTTACAAATTCTTTAAAAAATATTTGAAAATATTTTATGATGTACATAAAACATTTTAAATGTGTTTAAAAGGTATTTTATAAATATTTTAAAAAGGGAGTTTTATAATATTTTTAAAAACGTTTTTTAACATTTTATTAAAAACATTTAATAAAATATTAAAACGCTTAAATAATGATTTAAAACATATTGAGAAGAATTCTGGGAATTTTTATAATAGATTCAAATCATTTATGAAACATTTATAAAAATTATTTATTACTATAATGTTAGCTTTATGTTTTTATTCTTTTAAGTAAATTTTTATTTAAAAACGTTTTTAGAACCCAAATAAAATAACAAATATTTTAAATGTGTTTTAAACATACCAGTAAAAGTATTCTAAAATATTTAAAACACTTTCCAGCCACTTAAAATATTTAAAATGTTGACAACATTTTTAAAAAGGATTGAAGCATGTTTTAAAAACATTTTAAAAGTGTTTTAAAACATTTTAAAATAAATTTATGAAACATTTGAAAAGTGCTGAAGCATTTTAAAAGTGTTTAAATATTTTTAAATAAATTTAAAACATTTTAAAGGAAGCCCAAAATATTTAGAAAAGGAACTAAAAACATTTTAAGCGCTGGACAATATTTTTTGAAATATATAAAAATATTTTTTAAAACATTTTACAAATTTTTTTTAAAAATATTTTTAAAAAGAGTTTAATGTCTTCAACATTTTAAAGCACATTATAACATTTTAAAAAGTGTTGTACAAATGTTTCTAGAAACTTTATTTTACGATTTTATTAAATGTGTTTATTTTAAAACACTTTTAATATAAATTTAAAATAT
This sequence comes from Pinus albicaulis, assembly GCA_034641835.2. Taxonomy (NCBI): domain Eukaryota; kingdom Viridiplantae; phylum Streptophyta; class Pinopsida; order Pinales; family Pinaceae; genus Pinus; species Pinus albicaulis. Next base: position 104,849 of record JAXQQM020058733.1, read on the forward strand.
TTTAATAATGTTTTGAAATATTTAAAATAAATTTAAAACATTTAGAAAGCGTTTAAAATATTTTACAAGTGTTTTAAAACATTTGCCGCTACAACATTTTGAAATTTTTTAAATGATTTTGAAATATTTTGAAATGTTAAAAATCATTTAAAACATTTACAAATTTACAAAAATATTTTTAAATGAGTTTTATAACAATCTTAAAACATTTTAAATGTGTTTAAAACATTTTCTAACATTTTAAAAAGCCAGGAATGTTTTTTTTATGCAACGTTTTTTTGCGATTTAACAAAAATGATTAAACGCTTTAAATATTTGATTAAGCAACATTATAATAAATTAAATATTTATAAAGTTTAAGTTACTTATAAAACCTTTTAGAAAATTATTAAAATGTTTATAACAACAACTTTATTAGTTAACTACATGAATGTTATTTATAAACATTTTTAAAATGAAATAAACGTTTTTAAATATTTTAAAAGTGTTTTAAAATATTTTTAAAACATTGTAAAATCTTTCAAAAACATTTTAAACCATTTTAAAACACTTTAAAACATTTAAAAATGTCATTGTTCTTTCAATATGTTCCAAAACATTTGTATATTTTAAAACATTTTGAAAATAATTTAAATGCTTAGGAAGTGTTTTGAAAACATTTTAAAATAAATTTTAAAAGCGTTTGTGTATTTTTAGAAGCGTCTTAGAAACATTTCTTAGGTTGTATTTCAAAAATATTTTACAAGTGTTTAAAATATCTTGGGAAGTGTTTTTACAATATTTTGAAATGCTATAAAAATCCTTAAGAACATTTTACAAAATTCTTAAATATTTTAAACGCAGTTTTATATAAATAAATAATGAAATGTGTTTAAAATGCTATAACAATAAAAGCTAATGTTTTTTAAAACAATTTTACGATTTCATTAAAAATCATTTAAAATGATTAAACACTCTTAAATATTTGATTTAAAATTTAGAATATTTACAAAATTCTAACCATTTATAAAAATTATTGAATGGTTGGGATTTATAAGCTTAACTTGACAAGTTACCAAGGTCATTTTGAAATATTTTAAAATATTTTAACAGCCTGATAATCTCAAAATATTTTACAAAGTTTTTTAAAATATTTTAAAAGAGTTTTAGTAATGTTCAAAAAACATTTTAAACGTAGAGAATTAAAGGAACATTTAAAGTAAACATTTTCAAGTTGATATCCGAGACATATTTATATCCGTTTTGGAGATGCAAGTGTGGCTCTGTATAGCACAAAGTACCACTGAGTTTGGACCTATTTCTTGATGATTCCAGAAAAATTAACTAATGCGAATATCGAAATAAACTCGTTTAAAAACTTAGGAGTACATTGATACCTATTTTGACATGCTACCCACATGCATGCAAGTGATGAATTGATTAGTAATTTGCTCTTTAACCCATCCATAAAAACGAATACTAGACATTTCAAATGAAATTTTTCATTTTTGAAATTGACATATCAATAACCATTTTGGAGACGTAGCTACCTCACATGCAAGTGAATAATTGATTTAGGGACTTCATTTTGGATGATCCGTGAAAAACGAACAAACGCGAATATCGGGGGCTAAACTTTTCGGTTTTGAAATCTGAGAGCGTATTTGGATACCCATTTTGGAGATGCAAGCGTGGCTCCAGATGAACAAAGTGACGAATTGACTTCGGGACTCAATTCAGACGATCCGTGAAAAATGAAAAGACGTGGATATCGGGGGCTGAACTTTTCGGTTGTGAAATCTGAGAGCATATTTGGATGCCCATTTTGGAGATGCAAGTGTGGCCCCGCATGCACATAGTGACAAATCGATTTCGCGACTCATTTCGGATGATCCATGAAAAACGAATAGACGCAGATAACGGGGGCTGAAATTTTCGATTTTGAAATATGAGAGCATATTTGGATACCCATTCTGGAGATGAAAACGTGGCCTCGGATGCACAAAGTGACAAATTGAGTTTGGGCCTCATTTTGGACAATCCGTGAAAAACGAACGGACGCGAATATCGGGGGCTAAACTTTTCGGTTTTGAAATCCGAGAGCATATTTGGATACCCATTCTGAGATGCAGTTTGGCCCTGCATGAAAAGACGCACTGACTTCGTGACCTACCCGTACGATTCGTGAAAATTAAAGACGTGATATCTGGGCCGAACTTTGGTTGTGAAATCTGAGAGCATATTTGGATACCCATTTTGGAGATGCAAGCGTGGCCCCGCATGCACAAAGTGACAAATCGATTTCGCGAATCATTTCAGATGGTTCGTGAAAAAGAACAGACGTGGAAGATGGGGCTAAACTTTTCGGTTTTGATATCCGAGAGCATATTTGGATACCCATTTTGGAGATGCAAATGCGGCCCCAGATGCACAAAGTGACGAATTGAGTTCGGACCTCATTTCAGATGATCCGTGAAAAACAAACGCACGCGAATATCGAGGTCTAAAATTTTCGGTTTTAAAATCCGAGAGCATAGTTGGATACCTATTTTGGAGATGCAAGTGTGGCCCCGGATGCACAAAGTGACGAATTGATTTCGGGATTCATTTCAGACGATTTGTGAAAAATGAATGAACACAGACATCGGGGGCTGAACTTTTCGGTTTTGAAATCTCAGAGCATATTTGGATACACTTTTAAAACGTTTTAAAATGCTTTACAAGTTTTTGAAAAGGATTTAAAAGCGTTTTAAAACATTTTAAACCTTTTTTAAAATATTGTAAAAGCTTTCTAAAAACATTTTTAAACCGTTTTAAAACACTTTTAAAACTTTTTAAAATGCTTTACAAGTTTTTTAAAAGGATTTAAAAACGTTTTAAAACATTTTAAAAGTTTTTTGAAACATTTTAAAATAAATTTAAAACATTTTAGAAGTGTTTTGAAACATTTTAAAATAAATCTTAAAAGCATTTCAAAATATTTTAAAAGCGTTTCAGAATATCTTAAAACTGTCTTGAAATATCTTGATAGGGTTTTACAATATTTTGAAATGTTATAAAAATCCTTTAAAACATTTTACAACTTTTTAAAAATATTTTAAAAGAGTTTCATAATGTCTTAAAAACATTTTTAACGTGTTTAAAATCGTGTTATAGCATTTTAAAAAGTGTTTTATAATGTTTTTAAAAATATTATTTTTTACGATTTTATTAAAAAGATTTACTAAAAATGATTAAATGCTTTAAATATTTGATTTAAACATATTAATAAGAATTTGAAATATTTTATAAAAGGTTTGAACCATTTTTAAAACATTTATAAAAATTATTGACTGTCAGCTTTATAAGCTTAACTTTATGAAATATTTTGAAATATTTTGAAATGTTATAAAAATCCTCTAAAATATTTTACAAATTTTTTAAAAATTTTTTAAAAGAGTTTTATGATGTGTTAGAAACATTTTAAACGTGTTTAAAAGCACATTATAACATTTTAAAAAGGGTTTTATAATATTTTTAAAAACGTTTTTTTTTTTACGATTTTATTAAAAACATTTAATAAAAAGATTAAACGCTTTAAATATTTGATTTAAACATATTGAGAAGAATTTAGAATATTTTATAACAGATTTAAACCATTTATGAAACATTTATAAAAATTATTGCATGTTTATAAGTTAGCTTTATAAGCTTAACTTTTATTAAATTCTATTTAAAAACGTTTTTAAAACCGAAATAAATGCTTTCAAATATTTTAAATGTGTTTTGAAATGTTTTTCTAACATTGTAAAAGCATTCTGAAAACATTTAAAAACCATTTTAAAACACTTTTAAAACATTTTAAAATGTTTTACAAGTTTTTAAAAAGGATTTAAATATTTTTTGAAACATTTTGAAAGTGTTTTGAAACATTTTAAAATAAATTTAAAACATTTTAAAAGTGTTTTGAAACATTTTAAAATAAATTTAAAACATTTTAAAAGGGTTTCAAAATATTTAAAAGTGTTCAAAAATATCTTAAGCATTTGACAATATTTTGAAATTTATAAAAATATTTTAAAACATTTTACAAATTTTTAAAAATATTTTAAACGAGTTTTATGGTGTCTTCAAAACATTTTAAAAGCACATTATAACATTTTAAAAAGTGTTGTATAATGTTTCTAAAAACTTTTTTTACGATTTTATTAAATGTGTTTATTTTAAAACACTTTTAATATAAATTTAAAATATTTTAGAAGTGTTTTGAAACATTTAAAAATAAATTTAAAACATTTAAAAAGCGTTTCAAAATATTTTACAAGTGTTTTAAAATATCTTGGAAGCATTTTTTACAACATTTTGAAATTTTTTGAATGATTTTGAAATATTTTGAAATGTTATAAAAATCATTTAAAACATTTTACAAATTTATAAAAATATTTTAAACGAGTTTTATAATGTCTTAAAAATATTTTAAATGTGTTTAAAAGCACGTTATAACATTTTAAAAAGTGTTTTATAATGTTTTTAAAAACGTTTTTTTTTGCGATTTTATCAAAAATGATTAAATGCTTTAAATATTTGATTTAAGCATATTAATAAGAATTTAGAATATTTTATAAAAGATTTAAACCATTTATAAAACCTTTATAAAAATTATTAAATGTTTATAATGTCAAATTTATTAGTTTAACTTTTATTAAATGTTATTTATAAACATTTTTAAAAATGAAATAAATGTTTTTAAATATTTTAAAATAATTTTAAAAGTGTTTTGAAATATTTTTAAAACATTGTAAAAGCTTTCTAAAAACATTTTTAAACCATTTTAAAACACTTTTAAAACATTTTAAAATGCTTTACGAGTTCTTCAAGAGGCTCTGAAAACGTTTTAAAACATTTTAAAAGTGTTTTGAAACATTTTAAAATAAATTTAAAACGTTTTAGAAGTGTTTTGAAACATTTTAAAATAAATTTTTAAAGCGTTTCAAAATATTTTAGAAGCGTTTCAAAATATTTTACAAGTGTTTCAAAATATTTTAAAAGTGTTTTAAAATATCTTGGAAGTGTTTTACAATATTTTGAAATGTTATAAAAATCCTTAAAAACATTTTACAAAATTTTTAAAATATTTTAAACGAGTTTTATAATGTGTTAAATACATTTAAATGTGTTCAAAAGCACGCTATAACAGTTTAAAAAGTTTTTTATAATGTTTTTAAAACAATTTTTTTACGATTTCATTAAAGACATTTACTAAAAATGATTAAACACTTTAAATATTTGATTTAAACATATTAATAAAAATTTAGAATATTTTATAAAATCTTCAAACCATTTATAAAAATTATTGAATGTCAGATTTATAAGCTTAACTTCATAAGCTTTTTACAATATTTTGAAATATTTTAAAATATTTTGAAATGTTATAAAAATACTTTAAAATATTTTACAAAGTTTTTAAAATATTTTAAAAGAGCTTTATAATGTCTAAAAAACATTTTAAACGTAGATAGTTCGTCAAAAAGGAATAGACGCAGGCTCAACTTTTCGGTTTGGATATCCGAGAGCATATTTGGATATCCATTTTGGAGATGCAAGCGTGGCCCCAGATGCATAAAGTGACGAATTGAGTTTGGACCTCATTTCGGATGATCTGTGAAAAACGAACGGATGCGAATATCGAGGGCTAAACTTTTCGGTTTAAAAATTCGAGAGCATATTTGGATACCCATTTTGGAGATGCAAGCGTGGCCCCACATGCACAAAGTGATGAATTGATTTAGGGACTCATTTCGAACGATCCATAAAAAACGAATAGACGCAGATATCGAGGTTGAAATTTTCATTTTTGAAATTCGAGAGCATATTTGGATACCGCTTTTGGAGATGCAAGTGTGCCCCCGCATGAACAAAGTGACGAATTGATTTTGGGACTCATTTCGGACGATCTTTGAAAACTGAACGAAAGCGGATATTGGGGTTTGAACTTTTCAGTTTTGAAATTCGAGAGCATATTTGGATACCCATTTTGGAGATGCAAGCGTGGCCCCGCATGCACAAAGTGATGAATTTATTTCGGGACTGACTTCGGACTATTCGTGAAAAATGAACAGACGTGGATATCGGGGGCAGAAATTTTCGGTTTTGAAATCCGAGAGCATATTTGGATACACATTTTGGAGATGCAAGCGTTTCCCCACATGCACAAAGTGACAAATTGATTTCAGGACTCATTTCGGATGATCCGTGAAAAACGAACATACGTGGATATCGAGGGCTAAACTTTTCAGTTTTGAAATCCGAGAGCATATTTGGATAACCATTTTGGAGATGCAAGCGTGGCCTCACATGCACAAAGTGACGAATTGATTTAGGGACTCATTTTGGATGATCCGTAAAAAACGAACGGACGCGGATGTCGGGGGCTAAAATTTTCATTTTTGAAATTTGAGAGTATATTTGGATACCCATTTTGGAGATGCAAGTGTGCCCCCGCAGGAAAAGAATGACGAATTGATTTCGGGATTCATTTTGGATGATCCTTGAAAATTGTACAAATGCAGATATTGGGGGTTGAAATTTTCGGTCTTTAAATTCGAGATCATATCTGGATACCCATTTTGGAGATGAAAGCGTGGCCCCGCATGCACAAAGTGACGAATTTATTTCGGGACTGATTTCAGACGATCCGTGAAAAACGAACGGACGCGGATATCAGGGGTTGAACTTTTTGGTTTTGAAATCCGAGAGCATATTTGGATACCCATTTTGGAGATGCAAGTGTGGCCCCTCATGCACGAAGTGAAAAATTGATTTCGCGACTCATTTCGGATGATCCGTGAAAAATGAATAGACGCAGATAACGGGAGCTGAAATTTTCGATTTTGAAATATGAGAGCATATTTGGATACCCATTTTGGAGATGAAAGCGTGGCCTCGGATGCACAAAGTGACAAATTGAGTTTGGGCATCATTTTGGATGATCCGTGAAAAACAAACAAACGCGAATATCGGGGGCTAAACTTTTCGGTTTTGAAATCTGAGAGCATATTTGGATACCCATTTTGGAGATGCAAGCGTGGCCCCAGATGAAAAAAGTGACGAATTGACTTCGGGACTCAATTCAGACGATCCGTGAAAAATTAAAAGACGTGAATATCGGGGGCTGAACTTTTCGGTTTGGAAATATGAGAGCATATTTGGATACCCATTTTGGAGATGCAAGCGTGGCCCCCCATGCGTAAAGTGACAAATTTATTTCGCGACTCATTTCTGGGATATGGTTCGTGAAAAGAAACGTACGTGGAAGATAAAGCAAATTTTCGGTTTTGATATCCGAGAGCATATTTGGATACCCATTTTGGAGATGCAAGTGCGGCCCCAGATGCACAAAGTGACGAATTGAGTTCGGACCTCATTTCGGATGATCCGTGAAAAACAAACACACGCGAATATCGAGGTCTAAACTTTTCGGTTTTAAAATCCGAGAGCATATTTGGATACCTATTTTGGAGATGCAAGTGTGGCCCCGGATGCACAAAGTGACGAATTGATTTCCGGATTCATTTCAGACGATTTGTGAAAAATGAATGAACACAGATATCGGGGGCTGAACTTTTCGGTTTTGAAATCTGAGAGCATATTTGGATACACTTTTAAAACGTTTTAAAATGCTTTACAAGTTTTTGAAAAGGATTTAAAAATGTTTTAAAACATTTTAAACCTTTTTTAAAATATTGTAAAAGCTTTCTAAAAACATTTTAAAACCGTTTTAAAACACTTTTAAAACGTTTTAAAATGCTTTACAAGTTTTTTAAAAGGATTTAAAAAAGTTTTAAAACATTTTAAAAGTGTTTTGAAACATTTTAAAATAAATTTAAAACATTTTAGAAGTGTTTTGAAACATTTTAAAATAAATCTTAAAAGCATTTCAAAATATTTAAAAAGCGTTTCAGAATATCTTAAAAGTGTCTTGAAATATCTTGATAGTGTTTTACAATATTTTGAAATGTTATAAAAATCCTTTAAAACATTTTACAACTTTTTAAAAATATTTTAGAAGAGTTTCATAATGTCTTAAAAACATTTTTAACGTGTTTAAAATCATGTTATAGCATTTTAAAAAGTGTTTTATAATGTTTTTAAAAATATTATTTTTTACGATTTTATTAAAAAGATTTACTAAAAATGATTAAACGCCTTAAATATTTGATTTAAACATATTAATAAGAATTTGGAATATTTTATAAAAGGTTTAAACCATTTATAAAACATTTATAAAAATTATTGAATGTCAGCTTTATAAGCTTAACTTTATGAAATATTTTGAAATATTTTGAAATGTTATAAAAATCCTCTAAAATATTTTACAAATTTTTTAAAAATATTTGAAAAGAGTTTTATGATGTGTTAGAAACATTTTGAACGTGTTTAAAAGCACATTATAACATTTTAAAAAGGGTTTTATAATATTTTTAAAAACGTTTCTTTTTTTACGATTTTATTAAAAAACATTTAATAAAAGGATTAAATGCTTTAAATATTTGATTTAAACATATTGAGAAGAATTTAGAATATTTTATAACAGATTTAAACCATTTATGAAACATTTATAAAAATTATTGCATGTTTATAATGTTAGCTTTATAAGTTTAACTTTTATTAAATTTTATTTAAAAACGTTTTTAAAACCTAAATAAATGCTTTCAAATATTTTAAATGTGTTTTGAAATGTTTTTCTAACATTGTAAAAGCATTCTGAAAACATTTTAAAACCATTTTAAAACCCTTTTAAAACATTTTAAAATGTTTTACAAGTTTTTAAAAAGGATTTAAATATGTTTTAAAACATTTTAAAAGTGTTTTGAAACATTTTAAAATAAATTTAAAACATTTTAAAAGTGTTTTGAAGCATTTTAAAAGTGTTTTGAAACATTTTAAAAGTGTTTCAAAATATTTAAAAGTGTTCAAAAATATCTTAAGCGTTTGACAATATTTTGAAATTTATAAAAATATTTTAAAACATTTTAAAAAATTTTAAAAATATTTTAAAAGAGTTTTATGATGTCTTCAAAACATTTTAAAAGCACATTATAACATTTTAAAAAGTGTTGTATAATGTTTCTAAAAACTTTTTTTTACGATTTTATTAAATGTGTTTATTTTAAAATACTTTTAATATAAAATTTAAAATATTTTAGAAGTGTTTTGAAACATTTAAAAATAAATTTAAAACATTTTAAAAGCATTTCAAAATATTTTACAAGTGTTTTAAAATATCTTGGAAGCGTTTTTTACAACATTTTGAAATTTTTTGAATGATTTTGAAATAATTTGAAATGTTATAAAAATCATTTAAAACATTTTACAAATTTATAAAAATATTTTAAACGAGTTTTATAATGTCTTAAAAACATTTTAAATGTGTTTAAAAGCACGTTATAACATTTTAAAAAGTGTTTTATAATGTTTTTAAAACGTTTTTTTTTGCGATTTTATCAAAAATGATTAAACGCTTTAAATATTTGATTTAAGCATATTAATAAGAATTTAGAATATTTTATAAAAGCTTTAAACCATTTATAAAACCTTTATAAAATTTATTAAATGTTTATAATGTCAACTTTATTAGTTTAACTTTTATTAAATGTTATTTATAAACATTTTTAAAAATGAAATAAATGTTTTTAAATATTTTAAAGGAATTTTAAAAGTGTTTTGAAATATTTTTAAAACATTGTAAAAGCTTTCTAAAAACATTTTTAAACCATTTTAAAACACTTTTAAAAGATTTTAAAATGCTTCACGAGTTCTTCAAGAGGTTCTGAAAACGTTTTAAAACATTTTAAAAGTGTTTTGAAACATTTTAAAATAAATTTAAAACGTTTTAGAAGTGTTTTGAAACATTTTAAAATAAATTTTAAAAGCGTTTCAAAATATTTTAGAAGCGTTTCAAAATATTTTACAAGTGTTTCCAAATATTTTACAAGTGTTTTAAAATATCTTGGAAGTGTTTTACAATATTTTGAAATGCTATAAAAATCCTTAAAAACATTTTACAAAATTCTTAAAATATTTTAAACGAGTTTTATAATGTGTTAAATACATTTAAATGTGTTTAAAAGCACGCTATAACAGTTTAAAAAGTTTTTTATAATGTTTTTAAAACAATTTTTTTACGATTTCATTAAAAACATTTACTAAAAATGATTAAACACTTTAAATATTTGATTTAAACATATTAATAAAAATTTAGAATATTTTATAAAATCTTCGAACCATTTATAAAAATTATTGAATGTCATATTTATAAGCTTAACTTGATAAGCGTTTTACAATATTTTGAAATATTTTAAAATATTTTGAAATATTTTAAAATATTTTGAAATGTTATAAAAATCCTTTAAAATATTTTACAAAGTTTTTAAAATATTTTAAAAGAGCTTTATAATGTCTGAAAAACATTTTAAACGTAGATAGTTCGTCAAAAAGGAATAGACGCAGGCTAAACTTTTCGGTTTTGATATCCGAGAGCATATTTGGATATCCATTTTGGAGATGCAAGCGTGGCCCCAGATGCACAAAGTGACGAATTGAGTTCGGACCTCATTTCGGATGATCTATGAAAAACGAACGGATGCGAATATCGAGGGCTAAACTTTTCGGTTTAAAAATTCGAGAGCATATTTGGATACCCATTTTGGAGATGCAAGCGTGGCCCCACATGCACAACGTGATGAATTGATTTAGGGACTCATTTCGAACGATCCATAAAAAACGAATAGACGCAGATATCGGGGTTGAAATTTTCATTTTTGAAATTCGAGAGCATATTTGGATACCGCTTTTGGAGATGCAAGTGTGCCCCCGCATGAACAAAGTGACGAATTGATTTTGGGACTCATTTCGGACGATCTTTGAAAACCGAACGAAAGCGGATATTGGGGGTTGAACTTTTCAGTTTTGAAATTCGAGAGCATATTTGGATACCCATTTTGGAGATGCAAGCGTGGCCCCGCATGCACAAAGTGATGAATTTATTTCGGGACCGATTTCGGACTATCCGTGAAAAATGAACAGACGTGGATATCGGGGGCAGAACTTTTCGGTTTTGAAATCCGAGAGCATATTTGGATACACATTTTGGAGATGCAAGCGTTTCCCCACATGCACAAAGTGACAAATTTATTTCAGGACTCATTTCGGATGATCCGTGAAAAACGAACATACGTGGATATCGGGGGCTAAACTTTTCAGTTTTGAAATCCGAGAGCATATTTGGATAACCATTTTGGAGATGCAAGCGTGGCCTAACATGCACAAAGTGACGAATTGATTTAGGGACTCATTTTGGATGATCCGTAAAAAATGAACGGACGCGGATGTCGGGGGCTAAAATTTTCGTTTTTGAAATCTGAGAGTATATTTGGATACCCATTTTGGAGATGCAAGTGTGCCCCCGCAGGAAAAGAATGACGAATTGATTTCGGGATTCATTTTGGATGATCCTTGAAAAATTTACAAATGCGGATATTGGGGGTTGAAATTTTCGGTTTTTAAATTCGAGAGCATATATGGATACCCATTTTGGAGATGAAAGCGTGGCCCCGCATGCACAAAGTGACAAATTTATTTCGGGACTGATTTCAGACGATCCGTGAAAAACGAACGGACGCGGATATCAGGGGTTGAACTTTTTGGTTTTGAAATCCGAGAGCATATTTGGATACCCATTTTGGAGATGCAAGTGTGGCCCCTCATGCAAAAAGTGACAAATTGATTTCGCGACTCATTTTGGATGATCCGTGAAAAACGAATAGACGCAGATAACGGGGCCTGAAATTTCCGATTTTGAAATATGATAGCATATTTGGATACCCATTTTGGAGATGAAAGCGTGGCCTCGGATGCACAAAGTGACAAATTGATTTTGGGCATCATTTTGGATGATCCGTGAAAAACGAACAAACGCAAATATCGGGGGCTAAACTTTTCGGTTTTGAAATCTGAGAGCATATTTGGATACCCATTTTGGAGATGCAAGCGTGGCCCCAGATGAACAAAGTGACGAATTGACTTCGGGACTCAATTCAGACGATCCGTGAAAAATGAAAAGATGTGGATATCGGGGGCTGAACTTTTCGGTTTTAAAATCTGAGAGCATATTTGGATACCCATTTTGGAGATGCAAGTGTGGCCCCTCATGCACAAAGTGAAAAATTGATTTTGCGACTCATTTCGGATGATCCGTGAAAAACGAATAAACGCAGATAACGAGGGCTGAAATTTTCGATTTTGAAATATGAGAGCATATTTGGATACCCATTTTAGAGATGAAAGCGTGGCCTCAGATGCACAAAGTGACAAATTGATTTTGGGCATCATTTGACCGATCCAGAAGTAAGCAACAGTGTGAATATCGAGAGCATATTTGGATACCCATTTGGAAGTCTGACGTGGCCCCCGAGATGAAAAAAGTGACGAATTGACTTAGGACTCAGACCAGACGATCCGTGAAAAATTAAAAGACGTGGATATCGGGGGCTGAACTTTTCGGTTTTGAAATCTGAGAGCATATTTGGATACCCATTTTGGAGATGCAAGTGTGGCCCCGCATGCACAAAGTGACAAATCGATTTTGCGACTCATTTCGGATGGTTCGTGAAAAAGAACAGACGTGGAAGATGGGGCTAAACTTTTCTGTTTTGATATCCGAGAGCATATTTGGATACCCATTTTGGAGATGAAAGTGCGGCCCCAGATGCACAAAGTGACGAATTGAGTTCAGACCTCATTTCGGATGATCCGTGAAAAACAAACGCACGCCAATATCGAGGTCTAAACTTTTCGGTTTTAAAATCCGAGAGCATATTTGGATACCTATTTTGGAGATGCAAGTGTGGCCCCGGATGCACAAAGTGACGAATTGATTTCGGGATTCATTTCAGACGATTTGTGAAAAATGAATGAACACAGATATCGGGGGCTGAACTTTTCGGTTTTGAAATCTGAGAGCATATTTGGATACACTTTTAAAACGTTTTAAAATGCTTTACAGGTTTTTGAAAAGGATTTAAGAACGCTTTAAAACATTTTAAACCTTTTTTAAAATATTGTAAAAGCTTTCTAAAAACATTTTTAAACCGTTTTAAAACAGTTTTAAAACGTTTTAAAATGCTTTACAAGTTTTTTAAAAGGATTTAAAAACGTTTTAAAACATTTTAAAAGTGTTTTGAAACATTTTAAAATAAATTTAAAACATTTTAAAATAAATCTTAAAAGCATTTCAAAATATTTTAAAAGCGTTTCAGAATATCTTAAAAGTGTCTTGAAATATCTTGATAGTGTTTTACAACATTTTGAAATGTTATAAAAATCCTTTAAAACATTTTACAACTTTTTTAAAATATTTTAAAAGAGTTTCATAATGTCTTAAAAACATTTTTAACGTGTTTAAAATCGTGTTATAGCATTTTAAAAAGTGTTTTATAATGTTTTTAAAAATATTATTTTTTACGATTTTATTAAAAAGATTTACTAAAAATGATTAAACGCTTTAAATATTTGATTTAAACATATTAATAAGAAATTGGAATATTTTATAAAAGGTTTAAACCATTTTTAAAACATTTATAAAAATTATTGAATGTCAGCTTTATAAGCTTAACTTTATGAAATATTTTGAAATATTTTGAAATGTTATAAAAATCCTCTAAAATATTTTAAAAGAGTTTTATGATGTGTTAGAAACATTTTAAACGTGTTTAAAAGCACATTATAACATTTTAAAAAGGGTTTATAATATTTTTAAAAACGTTTCTTTTTTTACGATTTTATTAAAAACATTTAATAAAAAGATTAAACGCTTTAAATATTTGATTTAAACATATTGAGAAAAATTTAGAATATTTTATAACAGATTTAAACCATTTATGAAACATTTATAAAAATTATTGCATGTTTATAATGTTAGCTTTATAAGCTTAACTTTTATTAAATTTTATTTAAAAACACTTTTAAAACCTCAATAAATGCTTTCAAATATTTTAAATGTGTTTTGAAATGTTTTTCTAACATTGTAAAAGCATTCTGAAAACATTTAAAAACCATTTTAAAACACTTTTAAAACATTTTAAAATGTTTTACACGTTTTTAAAAAGGATTTAAATATGTTTTAAAACATTTTAAAAGTGTTTTGAAACATTTTAAAATAAATTTAAAACATTTTGAAAGGGTTTCAAAATATTTAAAAGTGTTCAAAAATATCTTAAGCGTTTGACAATATTTTGAAATATTTTGAAATTTATAAAAATATTTTAAAACATTTTACAAATTTTTAAAAATATTTTAAAAGAGTTTTATGATGTCTTCAAAACATTTTAAAAGCACATTATAACATTTTAAAGTGTTGTATAATGTTTCTAAAAACTTTTTTTTACGATTTTATTAAATGTGTTTATTTTAAAACACTTTTAATATAAAATTTAAAATATTTTAGAAGTGTTTTGAAACATTTAAAAATAAATTTAAAACATTTTAAAAGCGTTTCAAAATATTTTACAAGTGTTTTAAAATATCTTGGAAGCGCTTTTTACAACATTTTGAAAATTTTTGAATGATTTTGAAATATTTTGAAATGTTATAAAAATCATTTAAAACATTTTACAAATTTATAAAAGTATTTTAAACGAGTTTTATAATGTCTTAAAAACATTTTAAATGTGTTTAAAAGCACGTTATAACATTTTAAAAAGTGTTTTATAATGTTTTTAAAAACGTTTTTTTTTGCGATTTTATCAAAAATGATTAAAAGCTTTAAATATTTGATTTAAGCATATTAATAAGAATTTAGAATATTTTATAAAAGCTTTAAACCATTTATAAAACCTTTATAAAAATTATTAAATGTTTATAATGTCAACTTTATTAGTTTAACTTTTATTACAATGTTATTTATAAACATTTTTAAAAATGAAATAAATGTTTTAAAATATTTTAAAAGAATTTTAAAAGCGTTTTGAAATATTTTTAAAACATTGTAAAAGATTTCTAAAAACATTTCTAAACCATTTTAAAACACTTTTAAAACATTTTAAAATGCTTTACGAGTTCTTCAAGAGGTTCTGAAAACGTTTTAAAACATTTTAAAAGTGTTTTGAAACATTTTAAAATAAATTTTAAAAGTGTTTCAAAATATTTTAGAAGCATTTCAAAATATTTTAGAAGTGTTTCAAAATATTTTAAAAGTGTTTTAAAATATCTTGGAAGTGTTTTACAATATTTTGAAATGTTATAAAAATCCTTAAAAACATTTTACAAAATTTTAAAAATATTTTAAACGAGTTTTATAATGTGTTAAATACATTTAAATGTGTTTAAAAGCACGCTATAACAGTTTAAAAAGTTTTTTATAATGTTTTTAAAACAATTTTTTTTACGATTTCATTAAAAACATTTACTAAAATGATTAAACACTTTAAATATTTGATTTAAACATATTAATAAAAAATTAGAATATTTTATAAAATCTTCGAACCGTTTATAAAAATTATTGAATGTCAGATTTATAAGCTTAACTTGATAAGCGTTTTACAATATTTTGAAATATTTTGAAATATTTTGAAATGTTATAAAAATCCTTTAAAATATTTTACAAAGTTTTTAAAATATTTTAAAAGAGCTTTATAATGTCTGAAAAACATTTTAAACGTAGATAGTTCGTTAAAAAAGAATAAACGCAGGCTAAACTTTTTGGTTTTGATATCCGAGAACATATTTGGATACCCATTTTGGAGATGCAAGCGTGGCCCCAGATGCACAAAGTGACGAATTGAGTTCGGACCTCATTTCGGATGATCCGTGAAAAACGAACGGATGCGAATATCGAGGGCTAAACTTTTCGATTTAAAAATTCGAGAGCATATTTGGATACCCATTTTGGAGATGCAAGCGTGGCCCCACATGCACAAAGTGATGAATTGATTTAGGGACTCATTTCGAACGATCCATAAAGAACGAATAGACGCAGATATCGGGGTTGAAATTTTCATTTTTGAAATTCGAGAGCATATTTGGATATCGCTTTTGGAGATGCAAGTGTGCCCCCGCATGAACAAAGTGACGAATTGATTTTGGGACTCATTTCGGACGATCTTTGAAAACTGAACGAAAGCGGATATTGGGGGTTGAACTTTTCAGTTTTGAAATTTGAGAGTATATTTGGATACCCATTTTGGAGATGCAAGCGTGGCCCCGCATGCACAAAGTGATGAATTTATTTCGGGACTGATTTCGGACTATCCGTGAAAAATGAAAAGACGTGCATATCGGGGGCAGAACTTTTCGGTTTTGAAATCCGAGAGCATATTTGGATACACATTTTGGAGATGCAAGCGTTTCCCCGCATGCACAAAGTGACAAATTGATTTCAGGACTCATTTCGGATGATCCGTGAAAAACGAACATACGTGGATATCGGGGGCTAAACTTTTCAGTTTTGAAATCTGAGAGCATATTTGGATAACCATTTTGGAGATGCAAGCGTGGCCTCACATGCACAAAGTGAAGAATTGATTTAGGGACTCATTTTGGATGATCCGTAAAAAACGAACAGACGTGGATGTCGGGGGCTAAAATTTTCGTTTTTGAAATCTGAGAGTATATTTGGATACCCATTTTGGAGATGCAAGTGTGCCCCTGCAGGAAAAGAATGACGAATTGATTTCGGGATTCATTTTGGATGATCCTTGAAAATTGTACAAATGGGGATATTGGGGGTCGAAATTTTCGGTTTTTAAATTCGAGGGCATATCTGGATACCCATTTTGGAGATGAAAGCGTGGCCCCGCATGCACAAAGTGACAAATTTATTTCGGGGCTGATTTCAGACGATCCGTGAAAAACGAACTGACGCGGATATCAGGGGTTGAACTTTTTGGTTTTGAAATCCGAGAGCATATTTTGATACCCATTTTGGAGATGCAAGTGTGGCCCCTCATGCACAAAGTGACAAATTGATTTGGCGACTCATTTCGGATGATCCATGAAGAACGAATAGACGCAGATAACGGGGGCTGAAATTTTCGATTTTGAAATATGAGAGCATATTTGGATACCCATTTTGGAGATGAAAGCGTGGCCTCGGATGCACAAAGTGACAAATTGATTTTGGGCATCATTTTGGATGATCCGTGAAAAACGAACAAACACGAATATCGGGGGCTAAACTTTTTGGTTTTGAAATCTGAGAGCATATTTGGATACCCAGTTTGGAGATGCAAGCGTGGCCCCAGATGAACAAAGTGACGAATTGACTTTGGGACTCAATTCAGACGATCCGTGAAAAATTAAAAGACGTGGATATCGGGGGCTGAACTTTTCGGTTGTGAAATCTGAGAGCATATTTGGATACCCATTTTGGAGATGCAAGTGTGGCCCCGCATGCACATAGTGACAAATCAATTTCGCGACTCATTTCGGATGATCCGTGAAAAACGAATAGACGCAGATAACGGGGGCTGAAATTTTTGATTTTGAAATATGAGAGCATATTTGGATACCCATTTTGGAGATGAAAGCGTGGCCTCGGATGCACAAAGTGACAAATTGAGTTTGGGCCTCATTTTGGACGATCCGTGAAAAACGAATGGACGCTAATATCGGGGGCTAAACTTTCGGTTTTGAAATCTGAGAGCATATTTGGATACCCATTTTGGAGATGCAAGCGTGGCCCCAGATGAAAAAAGTGACGAATTGACTTCGGGACTCAATTCAGACGATCCGTGAAAAATTAAAAATGGATCATTTTAGAGAATTATGGTTTGAAATACATTTCTTTGGATACCCATTTTGGAGATGAAAGCGTGGCCTCGGATGCACAAAGTGACAAATTGATTTTGGGCATCATTTTGGATATTTATTGAAAAAGAAACGGGGAAGCGTGGAAGATGGGGCGTTACACCGGTTTGATATCAGAAACATGTTGGATACCATTTTGGAGATGCAAGTCATTTGAGATGCACAAAGTGGCAATTGAGTTCCGGGACCTCATTGGATGATCCGTGAAAAACAAACGCACGCGAATATCGAGGTCTAAACTTTGCGGTTTTAAAATCCGAGAGCATATTTGGATATTTATTTTGGAGATGCAAGTGTGGCCTCGGATGCACAAAGTGACGAATTGATTTCGGGATTCATTTCAGACGATTTGTGAAAAATGAATGAACACAGATATCGGGGGCTGAACTTTTCGGTTTTGAAATCTGAGAGCATATTTGGATACACTTTTAAAACGATTTAAAATGCTTTACAAGTTTTTGAAAAGGATTTTAAAACATTTTAAACCTTTTTTAAAATATTGTGGAAGCTTTCTAAAAACATTTTTAAACCGTTTTAAAACACTTTTAAAACGTTTTAAAATGATTTACAAGTTTTTTAAAAGGATTTAAAAACGTTCTAAAACATTTTAAAAGTGTTTTGAAACATTTTAAAATAAATTTAAAACATTTTAGAAGTGTTTAGAAACATTTTAAAATAAATCTTAAAAGCATTTCAAAATATTTTAAAAGCGTTTCAGAATATCTTAAAAGTGTCTTGAAATATCTTGATAGTGTTTTACAATATTTTGAAATGTTATAAAATCCTTTAAAACATTTTATAACTTTTTTAAAATATTTTAAAAGAGTTTCATAATGTCTTAAAAACATTTTTAACTTGTTTAAAATCATGTTATAGCATTTTAAAAAGTGTTTTATAATGTTTTTAAAAATATTATTTTTTACGATTTTATTAAAAAGATTTACTAAAAATGATTAACCGCTTTAAATATTTGATTTAAACATATTAATAAGAATTTGGAATATTTTATAAAAGGTTTAAACCATTTTTAAAACATTTATAAAAATTATTGAATGTCAGCTTTATAAGCTTAACTTTATGAAATATTTTGAAATGTTATAAAAATCCTCTAAAATGTTTTACAAATTTTTTAAAAATATTTTAAAAGAGTTTTATGATGTGTTAGAAACATTTTAAACGTGTTTAAAAGCACATTATAACATTTTAAAAAGGGTTTTATAATATTTTTAAAAACGTTTCTTTTTTTATGATTTTATTAAAAACATTTAATAAAAGGATTAAACGCTTTAAATATTTGATTTAAACATATTGAGAAGAATTTAGAATATTTTATAACAGATTTAAACCATTTATGAAACATTTATAAAAATTATTGCATGTTTATAATGTTAGCTTTATAAGCTTAACTTTTATTAAATTTTATTTAAAAACCTAAATAAATGCTTTCAAATATTTTAAATGTGTTTTGAAATGTTTTTCTAACATTGTAAAAGCATTCTGAAAACATTTAAAAACCATTTAAAAACACTTACAAAACATTTTAAAATGTTTTACAAGTTTTTAAAAAGGATTTAAATATGTTTTAAAACATTTTAAAAGTGTTTTGAAACATTTTAAAATAAATTTAAACATTTTAAAAGTGTTTTGAAGCATTTTAAAAGTGTTTTGAAACATTTTAAAATAAATTTAAAACATTTTAAAAGCGTTTCAAAATATTTAAAAGTGTTCAAAAATATCTTAAGCGTTTGACAATATTTTGAAATTTATAAAAATCTTTTAAAACATTTTACAAATTCTTAAAAATATTTTAAAAGAGTTTTATGATGTCTTCAAAATATTTTAAAAGCACATTATAACATTTAAAAAAGTGTTCTATAATGTTTCTAAAAATGTTTTTTTTTACGATTTTATTAAATGTGTTTATTTTAAAACACTTTTAATATAAATTTAAAATATTTTAGAAGTGTTTTGAAACATTTAAAAATAAATTTAAAACATTTTAAAAGCGTTTCAAAATATTTTACAAGTGTTTTAAAATATCTTGGAAGCGTTTTTTACAACATTTTGAAATTTTTTGAATGATTTTGAAATATTTTGAAATGTTATAAAAATCATTTAAAACATTTTACAAATTTATAAAAATATTCTAAACGAGTTTTATAATGTCTTAAAAACATTTTAAATGTGTTTAAAAGCACGTTATAACATTTTAAAAAGTGTTTTATAATGTTTTTAAAAACGTTTTTTTTTTGCGATTTTATCAAAAATGATTAAACGCTTTAAATATTTGATTTAAGCATATTAATAAGAATTTATAATATTTTATAAAAGCTTTAAACCATTTATAAAACCTTTATAAAAATTATTAAATGTTTATAATGTCAACTTTATTAGTTTAACTTTTATTAAATGTTATTTATAAACATTTTTAAAAATGAAATAAATGTTTTAAATATTTTAAAAGAATTTTAAAAGTGTTTTGAAATATTTTTAAAACATTGTAAAAGCTTTCTAAAAACATTTTTAAACCATTTTAAAACACTTTTAAAACATTTTAAAATGCTTTACGAGTTCTTCAAGAGGTTCTGAAAACGTTTTAAAACATTTTAAAATAAATTTAAAACGTTTTAGAAGTGTTTTGAAACATTTTAAAATAAATTTTTAAAGCGTTTCAAAATATTTTAGAAGCGTTTCAAAATATTTTACAAGTGTTTCAAAATATTTTAAAAGTGTTTTAAAATATCTTGGAAGTGTTTTACGATATTTTGAAATGTTATAAAAATCCTTAAAAACATTTTACAAAATTTTTAAAATATTTTAAACGAGTTTTATAATGTGTTAAATACATTTAAATGTGTTTAAAAGCATGCTATAACAGTTTAAAAAGTTTTTTATAATGTTTTTAAAACAATTTTTTTTTACGATTTCATTAAAAACATTTACTAAAAATGATTAAACACTTTAAATATTTGATTTAAACATATTAATAAAAATTTAGAATATTTTATAAAATCTTCGAACCATTTATAAAAATTATTGAATGTCAGATTTATAAGCTTAACTTGATATGCGTTTTACAATATTTTGAAATATTTTAAAATATTTTGAAATGTTATAAAAATCCTTTAAAATATTTTACAAAGTTTTTAAAATATTTTAAAAGAGCTTTATAATGTCTGAAAAACATTTTAAACGTAGATAGTTCGTCAAAAAGGAATAGACGCAGGCTAAAATTTTCGGCTTTGATATCCAAGAGCATATTTGGATATCCATTTTGGAGATGCAAGCGTGGCCCCAGATGCACAAAGTGACGAATTGAGTTCGGACCTCATTTCGGATGATCTGTGAAAAACGAACGGATGCGAATATCGAGGGCTAAACTTTTCGGTTTAAAAATTCGAGGGCATATTTGGATACCCATTTTGGAGATGCAAGCGTGGCCCCACATGCACAAAGTGATGAATTGATTTAGGGACTCATTTCGAACGATCCATAAAAAACGAATAGACGCAGATATCGGGGTTGAAATTTTCATTTTCGAAATTCGAGAGCATATTTGGATAACCATTTTGGAGATGCAAGCGTGGCCTCACATGCACAAAGTGACGAATTGATTTAGGGACTCATTTTGGATGATCTTTGAAGGCGAACGGCGATATTGGGGGTTGAACTTTTCGAGTTTGAAATTCGAGCATATTTGGATACCCATTTTGGAGATGCAAGCGTGGCCCCGCATGCACAAAGTGATGAATTTATTTCGGGACTGATTTCGGACTATACGTGAAAAATGAACAGACGTGGATATCGGGGGCAGAACTTTTCGGTTTTGAAATCCGAGAGCATATTTGGATACACATTTTGGAGATGCAAGTGTTTCCCCACATGCACAAAGTGACAAATTGATTTCAGGACTCATTTCGGATGATCCGTGAAAAATGAACATACGTGGATATCGAGGGCTAAACTTTTCAGTTTTGAAATCCGAGAGCATGTTTGGATAACCATTTTGGAGATGCAAGCGTGGCCTCACATGCACAAAGTGACGAATTGATTTAGGGACTCATTTTGGATGATCCGTAAAAAACGAACGGACGCGGATGTCGGGGGCTAAAATTTTCA
The DNA here is from genome assembly GCA_034641835.2 of Pinus albicaulis. Taxonomy (NCBI): domain Eukaryota; kingdom Viridiplantae; phylum Streptophyta; class Pinopsida; order Pinales; family Pinaceae; genus Pinus; species Pinus albicaulis. The sequence continues at coordinate 126,788 of JAXQQM020058733.1, forward strand.
TTTTTGAAATCCGAGAGTATATTTGGATACCCATTTTGGAGATGCAAGTGTGCCCCCGCAGGAAAAGAATGACGAATTGATTTCGGGATTCATTTTGGATGATCCTTGAAAATTGTACAAATGCGGATATTGGGGGTTGAAATTTTCAGTTTTTAAATTCGAGAGCATATCGGGATAGCCATTTTGGAGATGAAAGCGTGGCCCCAAATGCACAAAGTGACAAATTTATTTCAGGACTGATTTCAGACGATCCGTGAAAAACGAACGGACACGGATATCAGTGGTTGAATATTTTGGTTTTGAAATCCGAGAGCATATTTGGATACCCATTTTGGAGATGCAAGTGTGGCCCCGGATGCACAAAGTGACAAATTGATTTCGGGATTCATTTCAGACGATTTGTGAAAAATGAATGAACACAGATATCGGGGGCTGAACTTTTCGGTTTTGAAATCTGAGAGCATATTTGGATACACTTTTAAAACGTTTTAAAATACTTTACAAGTTTTTGAAAAGGATTTAAAAACGTTTTGAAACATTTTAAACCTTTTTTAAAATATTGTAAAAGCTTTCTAAAAACATTTTTAAACCATTTTAAAACACTTTTAAAACGTTTTAAAATGCTTTACAAGTTTTTAAAAAGGATTTAAAAACGTTTTAAAACATTTTAAAAGTGTTTTGAAACATTTTAAAATAAATTTAAAACATTTTAGAAGTGTTTTGAAACATTTTAAAATAGATCTTAAAAGCATTTCAAAATATTTTAAAAGCGTTTCGGAATATCTTAAAAGTGTCTTGAAATATCTTGATAGTGTTTTACAATATTTTGAAATGTTATAAAAATCCTTTAAAACATTTTACAACTTTTTAAAAATATTTTAAAAGAGTTTCATAATGTCTTAAAAACATTTTTAACGTGTTTAAAATCGTGTTCTAGCATTTTAAAAAGTGTTTTATAATGTTTTTAAAAATATTATTTTTTACGATTTTATTAAAAAGATTTACTAAAAATGATTAAACGCTTTAAATATTTGATTTAAACATATTAATAAGAATTTGGAATATTTCATAAAAGGTTTAAACCATTTTTAAAACATTTATAAAAATTATTGAATGTCAACTTTATAAGCTTAACTTTATGAAATATTTTGAAATGTTATAAAAATCCTCTAAAATATTTTACAAATTTTTTAAAAAGATTTTAAAAGAATTTTATGATGTGTTAGAAACATTTTAAACGTGTTTAAAAGCACATTATAACATTTTTAAAAGGGTTTTATAATATTTTTAAAAACATTTCTTTTTTTACGATTTTATTAAAAACATTTAATAAAAAGATTAAACGCATTAAATATTTGATTTAAACATATTGAGAAGAATTTAGAATATTTTATAACAGATTTAAACCATTTATGAAACATTTATAAAAATTATTGCATGTTTATAATGTTAGCTTTATAAGCTTAACTTTTATTAAATTTTATTTAAAAACGTTTTTTAAACCTAAATAAATGCTTTCAAATATTTTAAATGTGTTTTGAAATGTTTTCTAACATTGTAAAAGCATTCTGAAAACATTTAAAAACCATTTTAAAACACTTTTTAAACATTTTAAAATGTTTTACAAGTTTTTAAAAAGGATTTAAATATGTTTTAAAACATTTTAAAAGTGTTTTGAAACATTTTAAAATAAATTTAAAACATTTTAAAAGTGTTTTGAAGTATTTTAAAAGTGTTTTGAAACATTTTAAAATAAATTTAAAACATTTTAAAAGGGTTTCAAAATATTTAAAAGTGTTCAAAAATATCTTAAGCGTTTGACAATATTTTGAAATTTATAAAAATATTTTAAAACATTTTACAAATTGTTAAAAATATTTTAAAAGAGTCTTATGATGTCTTCAAAACATTTTGAAAGCACGTTATAACATTTTAAAAAGTGTTGTATAATGTTTCTAAAAACTTTCTTTTACGATTTGATTAAATGTGTTTATTTTAAAACACTTTTAATATAAATTTAAAATATTTTAGAAGTGTTTTGAAACATTTAAAAATAAATTTAAAACATTTTAAAAGCGTTTCAAAATATTTTACAAGTGTTTTAAAAATATCTTGGAAGCGTTTTTTACGACATTTTGAAATTTTTTGAATGATTTTGAAATATTTTGAAATGTTATAAAAATCATTTAAAACATTTTACAAATTTATAAAAATATTTTAAACGAGTTTTATAATGTCTTAAAAACATTTAAAATGTGTTTAAAAGCACGTTATAACATTTTAAAAAGTGTTTTATAATGTTTTTAAAAACGTTTTTTTGCGATTTTATCAAAAATGATTAAACGCTTTAAATATTTGATTTAAGCATATTAATAAGAATTTATAATATTTTATAAAAGCTTTAAACCATTTATAAAACCTTTATAACAGTTATTAAATGTTTATAATGTCAACTTTATTAGTTTAACTTTTATTAAATGTTATTTATAAACATTTTCGAAAATGAAATAAATGTTTTTAAATATTTTAAAGGAATTTTAAAAGTGTTTTGAAATATTTTTAAAACATTGTAAAAGCTTTTCAAAAAACATTTTTTTAAACCATTTTTAAAACACTTTTTAAAACATTTTAAAAAATGCTTTACGAGTTTTTCAAGAGGTTCTGAAAACGTTTTAAAACATTTTAAAAGTGTTTTGAAACATTTTAAAAAAAATTTAAAACGTTTTAGAAGTGTTTTGAAACATTTTAAAATAAATTTTAAAAGCGTTTCAAAATATTTTAGAAGCGTTTCAAAATATTTTACAAGTGTTCCAAAATATTTTACAAGTGTTTTAAAATATCTTGGAAGTGTTTTACAATATTTTGAATTGCTATAAAAATCCTTTAAAATCATTTTACAAAATTTTTAAAATATTTTAAACGAGTTTTATAAAGTGTTAAATACATTAAATGTGTTTAAAAGCACGCTATAACAGTTTAAAAAGTTTTTTTATAATGTTTTTAAAACAATTTTTTTTACGATTTCATTAAAAACATTTACTAAAAATGATTAAACACTTTAAATATTTGATTTAAACATATTAATAAAAATTTAGAATATTTTATAAAATCTTCGAACCATTTATAAAAATTATTGAATGTCAGATTTATAAGCTTAACTTGATAAGCGTTTTACAATATTTTGAAATATTTTGAAATATTTTGAAATGTTATAAAAATCCTTTAAAATGTTTTACAAAGTTTTTAAAATATTTTAAAGAGCTTTATAATGTCTGAAAAACATTTTAAACGTAGATAGTTCGTTAAAAAGGAATAGACGTAGGCTAAACTTTTCGGTTTTGATATCCGAGAGCATATTTGGATATCCATTTTGGAGATGCAAGCGTGGCCCCAGATGCACAAAGTGACGAATTGAGTTCGGACCTCATTTTGGATGATCTGTGAAAAACGAACGGATGCGAATATCGAGGGCTAAACTTTTCGGTTTAAAAATTCGAGAGCATATTTGGATACCCATTTTGGAGATGCAAACGTGGCCCCACATGCACAAAGTGATGAATTGATTTAGGGACTCATTTCGAACGATCCATAAAAAACGAATAGATGCAGATATCGGGGTTGAAATTTTCATTTTTGAAATTCGAGAGCATATTTGGATATCGCTTTTGGAGATGCAAGTGTTCCCCCGCATGAACAAAGTGACGAATTGATTTTGGGACTCATTTCGGACGATCTTTGAAAACTGAACGAAAGCGGATATTGGGGGTTGAACTTTTCAGTTTTGAAATTTGAGAGCATATTTGGATACCCATTTTGGAGATGCAAGCGTGGCCCCGCATGCACAAAGTGATGAATTTATTTCGGGACTGATTTCGGACTATCCGTGAAAAATGAAAAGACGTGCATATCGAGGGCAGAAATTTTCGGTTTTGAAATCCGAGAGCATATTTGGATACACATTTTGGAGATGAAAGCGTTTCCCCGCATGCACAAAGTCACAAATTGATTTCAGGACTCATTTCGGATGATCCGTGAAAAACGAAAATACGTGGATATCGGGGGCTAAACTTTTCAGTTTTGAAATCTGAGAGCATATTTGGATAACCATTTTGGAGATGCAAGCGTGGCCTCACATGCACAAAGTGAAGAATTGATTTAGGGACTCATTTTGGATGATCCGTAAAAAACGAACGAACGCGGATGTCGGGGGCTAAAATTTTCGTTTTTGAAATCTGAGAGTATATTTGGATACCCATTTTGGAGATGCGAGTGTGCCCCCGCGGGAAAAGAATGACGAATTGATTTCGGGATTCATTTTGGATGATCCTTGAAAATTGTACAAATGTCGATATTGGGGGTCAAAATTTTCGGTTTTTAAATTCGAGGGCATATCTGGATACCCATTTTGGAGATGAAAGCGTGGCCCCGCATGCACAAAGTGACAAATTTATTTCGAAATTTGATTTCGAACGATCAAGTGAAAAACAAGCTGACGCGGATATCGGGGGTTGAACTTTTTGGTTTGAAATCCGAGAGCATGTATTTTGATACCCATTTTGGAGATGCAAGTGTGGCCCCTCATGCACAAAGTGACAAATTGATTTGGCGACTCATTTCGGATGATCCATGAAGAACGAATAGACGCAGATAACGGGGGCTGAAATTTTCGATTTTGAAATATGAGAGCATATTTGGATACCCATTTCGGAGATGAAAGCGTGGCCTCGGATGCACAAAGTGACAAATTGATTTTGGGCATCATTTTGGATGATCCGTGAAAAACGAACAAACACGAATATCGGGGGCTAAACTTTTCGGTTTTGAAATCTGAGAGCATATTTGGATACCCATTTTGGAGATGCAAGCGTGGCCCCAGATGAACAAAGTGACGAATAGACTTCGAGACTCAATTCGGACGATCCGTGAAAAATGAAAAGACGTGGATATCGGGGGCTGAACTTTTCGGTTGTGAAATCTGAGAGCATATTTGGATACCCATTTTGGAGATGCAAGTGTGGCCCCGCATGCACATAGTGACAAATCAATTTCGCGACTCATTTCGGATGATCCGTGAAAAACGAATAGACGCAGATAACGGGGGCTAAAATTTTTTATTTTGAAATATGAGAGCATATTTGGATACCCATTTTGGAGATGAAAGCGTGGCCTCGGATGCACAAAGTGACAAATTGAGTTTGGTCCTCATTTTGGACGATCCGTGAAAAACGAACGGACGCGAATATCGGGGGCTAAACTTTTCGGTTTTGAAATCTGAGAGCATATTTGGATACCCATTTTGGAGATGCAAGCGTGGCCCCAGATGAAAAAAGTGACGATTTGACTTCGGGACTCAATTCAGACGATCCGTGAAAAATTAAAAGACGTGGATATCGGGGGCTGAAATTTTCGGTTTTGAAATCTGAGAGCATATTTGGATACCCATTTTGGAGATGCAAGCGTGGCCCCGCATGCACAAAGTGACAAATTTATTTCGGGACTCATTTCGGATGGTTCGTGAAAAAAGAACAGATGTGGAAGATGGGGCTAAAATTTTCGGTTTTGATATCCGAGAGCATATTTGGATACCCATTTTGGAGATGCAAGTGCGGCCCCAGATGCACAAAGTGACGAATTGAGTTCGGACCTCATTTCGGATGATCCGTGAAAAACAAACGCACGCCAATATCGAGGTCTAAACTTTTCGGTTTTAAAATCCGAGAGCATATTTGGATACCTATTTTGGAGATGCAAGTGTGGCCCCGGATGCACAAAGTGACGAATTAATTTCGGGATTCATTTCAGACGATTTGTGAAAAATGAATGAACACAGATATCGGGGGCTGAACTTTTCGGTTTTGAAATATGAGAGCATATTTGGATACACTTTTAAAACGTTTTAAAATGCTTTACAAGTTTTTGAAAAGGATTTTAAAACGTTTTAAAACATTTTAAACCTTTTTTAAAATATTGTAAAAGCTTTCTAAAAACATTTTTAAATTGTTTTAAAACACTTTTAAACGTTTTAAAATGCTTTACAAGTTTTTTAAAAGGATTTAAAAACATTTTAAAACATTTTAAAAGTATTTTGAAACATTTTAAAATAAATTTAAAACATTTTAGAAGTGTTTTGAAACATTTTAAAATAAATCTTAAAAGCATTTCAAAATATTTTAAAAGCGTTTTAGAATATCTTAAAAGTGTTTTGAAATATCTTGAAAGTGTTTTACAATATTTTGAAATGTTATAAAAATCCTTTAAAACATTTTACAACTTTTAAAAAATATTTTAAAAGAGTTTCATAATGTCTTAAAAACATTTTTAACGTGTTTAAAATCATGTTATAGCATTTTAAAAAGTGTTTTATAATGTTTTTAAAATATTATTTTTTACGATTTTATTAAAAAGATTTACTAAAAATGATTAAACGCTTTAAATATTTGATTTAAACATATTAATAAGAATTTGGAATATTTTATAAAAGGTTTAAACCATTTTTAAAACATTTATAAAAATTATTGAATGTCTGCTTTATAAGCTTACCTTTATGAAATATTTTGAAATGTTATAAAAATCCTCTAAAATATTTTACAAATTTTTTAAAAATATTTTAAAAGAGTTTTATGATGTGTTAGAAACATTTTAAACGTGTTTAAGAACACATTATAACATTTAAAAAAGGGTTTTATAATATTTTTAAAAACGTTTCTTTTTTTACGATTTTATTAAAAACATTTAATAAAAAGATTAAACGCTTTAAATATTTGATTTGAACATATTGAGAAGAATTTAGAATATTTTATAACAGATTTAAACCATTTATGAAACATTTATAAAAATTATTGCATGTTTATAATGTTGACTTTATAAGCTTAACTTTTATTAAATTTTATTTAAAAACGTTTTTAAAACCTAAATAAATGCTTTCAAATATTTTAAATGTGTTTTGAAATGTTTTTCTAACATTGTAAAAGCATTAGAAAACATTTAAAAACCATTTTAAAACCATTTTAAAACATTTTAAAATGTTTTACAAGTTTTTAAAAAGGATTTAAATATGTTTTAAAACATTTTAAAAGTGTTTTGAAACATTTTAAAACAAATTTAAAACATTTTTAAAGTGTTTTGAAGCATTTTAAAAGTGTTTTGAAACATTTTAAAATAAATTTAAAACATTTTAAGAGGGTTTCAAAATATTTAAAAGTGTTCAAAAATATCTTAAGCGTTTGACAATATTTTGAAATATTTTAAAATTTATAAAAATATTTTAAAACATTTTACAAATTTTTAAAAATATTTTAAAAGAGTTTTATGATGTCTTCAAAACATTTTAAAAGCACATTATAACATTTTAAAAAGTGTTTTATAATGTTTCTAAAAACTTTTTTTTACGATTTTATTAAATGTGTTTATTTTAAAACACTTTTAATATAAATTTAAAATATTTTAGAAGTGTTTTGAAACATTTAAAAATAAATTTAAAACATTTTAATAGCGTTTAAAAATATTTTACAAGTGTTTTAAAATATCTTGGAAGCGTTTTTTACAACATTTTGAAATTTTTTGAAATATTTTGAAATGTTATAAAAATCATTTAAAACATTTTACAAATTTATAAAAATATTTTAAACGAGTTTTATAATGTCTTAAAAACATTTTAAATGTGTTTAAAAGCACGTTATAACATTTTAAAAAGTGTTTTATAACGTTTTTAAAAATGTTTTTTTTTTTGCGATTTTATCAAAAATGATTAAACGCTTTAAATATTTGATTTAAGCATATTAATAAGAATTTAGAATATTTTATAAAAGCTTTAAACCATTTATAAAACCTTTATAAAAATTATTAAATGTTTATAATGTCAACTTTATTAATTTAACTTTTATTAAATGTTATTTATAAACATTTTTAAAAATGAAATAAATGTTTTTAAATATTTTAAAAGAATTTTAAAAGTGTTTTGAAATATTTTTAAAACATTGTAAAAGCTTTCTAAAAACATTTTTAAACCATTTTAAAACACTTTTAAAACATTTTAAAATTCTTTACGAGTTCTTCAAGAGGTTCTGAAAACGTTTTAAAACATTTTAAAAGTGTTTTGAAACATTTTAAAATAAATTTAAAACGTTTTAGAAGTGTTTTGAAACATTTTAAAATAAATTTTAAAAGTGTTTCAAAATATTTTAGAAGCGTTTCAAAATATTTTACAAGTGTTTCAAAATATTTTAAAAGTGTTTTAAAATATCTTGGAAGTGTTTTACGATATTTTGAAATGTTATAAAAATCCTTAAAAAAATTTTACAAAATTTTTAAAATATTTTAAACGAGTTTTATAATGTGTTAAATACATTTAAATGTGTTTAAAAGCACGCTATAACAGTTTAAAAAGTTTTTTATAATGTTTTTAAAACAATTTTTTTTACGATTTCATTAAAAACATTTACTAAAAATGATTAAACACTTTAAATATTTGATTTAAACATATTAATAAAAATTTAGAATATTTTATAAAATCTTCGAACCATTTATAAAAAATTATTGAAATGGTGTATCTTGTGACATTAAGCGTTTTACAATATTTTGAAATATTTTAAAATATTTTGAAATGTTATAAAAATCCCTTTAAAATATTTTACAAAGTTTTTAAAATATTTTAAAAGAGCTTTATAATGTACGAAAAACATTTTAAACGTAATGGTTCGTCGAAAAGGAATAGACGCGGTACAAATTTTCGTTTTTGAAATAAGAGAGCATATTTGGATACCCATTTTGGAGATGAAAGCGTGGCCTCGGATGCACAAAGTGACAAATTGATTTTGGGCATCATTTTGGATGATCCGTGAAAAACGAACAAACGCGAATATCGGGGGCTAAACTTTTCGGTTTTGAAATCTGAGAGCATATTTGGATACCCATTTTGGAGATGTAAGCGTGGCCCCGCATGCACAGAGTGATGAATTGATTTAGGGACTCATTTCGAACGATCCATAAAAAACGAATAGACGCAGATATCGGGGGATGAAATTTTCGTTTTTGAAATATGAGAGCATATTTGGATACCCATTTTGGAGATGAAAGCGTGGCCTCGGATGCACAAAGTGACAAATTGATTTTGGGCATCATTTTGGATGATCTTTGAAAAGCTGAGCAGGCGATATTGGGGGTTGAACTTTTCGAGTTTTGAAATTTCGAGAGCATATTTGGATACCCATTTTGGAGATGCGAGCACCGAGTGCATGCCTGAGAAGTGATGATTATGAATTTATTTCGGGAGCGATTTCGGACTATCCGTTGAAAAATGAACACACAGATATCGGGGGGCGAACTTTTCGGTTTTGAAATCCGAGAGCATATTTGGATACACATTTTGGAGATGCAAGCGTTTCCCCACATGCACAAAGTAACAAATTGATTTCGAGGACTCATTTCGGATGAAGTCGAAGTGAAAAACGAACATACGTGGATATCGAGGGCTAAACTTTTCGGTTTGAAATCCGAGCATATTTGGATAACCATTTTGGAGATGCACAGCGTGGCCTCACATGCACAAAGTGGTCGGTTAGGGACTCATTTTGGATGATCCGTAAAAACGAACGGACGCGGATGTCGGGGGCTAATATTTTCGTTTTTGAAATCTGAGAGTATATTTGGATACCCATTTTGGAGATGCAAGTGTGCCCCCGCAGGAAAAGAATGACGAATTGATTTCGGGATTCATTTTGGATGATCCTTGAAAATTTTACAAATGCGGATATTGGGGGTTGAAATTTTCGGTTTTTAAATTCGAGAGCATATCTGGATACCCATTTTGGAGATGAAAGCGTGGCCCCAAATGCACAAAGTGACAAATTTATTTCAGGACTGATTTCAGACGATCCGTGAAAAACGAACGGACACGGATATCAGTGGTTGAATATTTTGGTTTTGAAATCCGAGAGCATATTTGGATACCCATTTTGGAGATGCAAGTGTGGCCCCGGATGCACAAAGTGACGAATTGATTTCGGGATTCATTTCAGACGATTTGTGAAAAATGAATGAACACAGATGTCGGGGGCTGAACTTTTCGGTTTTGAAATCTGAGAGCATATTTGGATACACTTTTAAAACGTTTTAAAATGCTTTACAAGTTTTTGAAAAGGATTTAAAAACGTTTTAAAACATTTTAAACCTTTTTTTAAAATATTGTAAAAGCTTTCTAAAAACATTTTTAAACCGTTTTAAAACACTTTTAAAACGTTTTAAAATGCTTTACAAGTTTTTTAAAAGGATTTAAAAACGTTTTAAAACATTTTAAAAGTGTTTTGAAACATTTTAAAATAAATTTGAAACATTTTAGAAGTGTTTTGAAACATTTTAAAATAAATCTTAGAAGCATTTCAAAATATTTTAAAAGCGTTTTAGAATATCTTAAAAGTGTCTTGAAATATCTTGATAGTGTTTTACAATATTTTGAAATGTTATAAAAATCCTTTAAAACATTTTACAACTTTTTAAAAATATTTTAAAAGAGTTTCATAATGTCTTAAAAACATTTTTAATGTGTTTAAAATCGTGTTATAGCATTTTAAAAAGTGTTTTATAATGTTTTTAAAAATATTATTTTTTACGATTTTATTAAAAAGATTTACTAAAAATGATTAAACGCTTTAAATATTTGATTTAAACATATTAATAAGAATTTGGAATATTTTATAAAAGGTTTAAACCTTTTTTAAAACATTTATAAAAATTATTGAATGTCAGCTTTATAAGCTTAACTTTATGAAATATTTTGAAATGTTATAAAAATCCTCTAAAATATTTTACAATTTTTTAAAAAATATTTTAAAAGAGTTTTATGATGTGTTAGAAACATTTTAAACGTGTTTAAAAGCACATTATAACATTTTAAAAAGGGTTTTATAATATTTTTAAAACGTTTCTTTTTTTACGATTTTATTAAAAACATTTAATAAAAAGATTAAACGCTTTAAATATTTGATTTAAACATATTGAGAAGAATTTAGAATATTTTATAACAGATTTAAACCATTTATGAAACATTTATAAAAATTATTGCATGTTTATAATTTTAGCTTTATAAGCTTAACTTTTATTAAATTTTATTTAAAAACGTTTTTAAAACCTAAATAAATGCTTTCAAATATTTTAAATGTGTTTTGAAATGTTTTTCTAACATTGTAAAAGCATTCTGAAAACATTTAAAAACCATTTTAAAACACTTTTAAAACATTTTAAAATGTTTTACAAGTTTTTAAAAAGGAATTAAATATGTTTTAAAACATTTTAAAAGTGTTTTGAAACATTTTAAAAGTGTTTTGAAGCATTTTAAAAGTGTTTTGAAACATTTTAAAATAAATTTAAAACATTTTAAAAGGGTTTCAAAATATTTAAAAGTGTTCAAAAATATCTTAAGCGTTTGACAATATTTTGAAATCTATAAAAATATTTTAAAACATTTTACAAATTTTAAAAAATATTTTAAAAGAGTTTTAACGATGTCTTCAAAACATTTTAAAGCACATTATAACATTTTAAAAAGTGTTGTATAATGTTTCTAAAGCTTTTTTACGATTTTATTAAATGTGTTTATTTTAAAACACTTTTAATATAAATTTAAAATATTTTAAAAGTGTTTTGAAACATTTAAAAATAAATTTAAAACATTTTAAAAGCGTTTCAAAATATTTTACAAGTGTTTTAAAATATCTTGGAAGCGTTTTTTACAACATTTTGAAATTTTTTGAATGATTTTGAAATATTTTGAAATGTTACAAAAATCATTTAAAACATTTTACAAATTTATAAAAATATTTTAAACGAGTTTTATAATGTCTTAAAAACATTTTAAATGTGTTTAAAAGCACGTTATAACATTTTAAAAGGTGTTTTATAATGTTTTTAAAAACGTTTTTTTTTGCGATTTTATCAAAAATGATTAAACGCTTTAAATATTTGATTTAAGCATATTAATAAGAATTTAGAATATTTTATAAAAGCTTTAAACCATTTATAAAACCTTTATAAAAGTTATTAAATGTTTATAATGTAAACTTTATTAGTTTAACTTTTATTAAATGTTATTTATAAACATTTTTAAAAATGAAATAAATGTTTTTAAATATTTTAAAAGAATTTTAAACGTGTTTTGAAATATTTTAAAACATTGTAAAAGCTTTCTAAAAACATTTCTAAACCATTTTAAATCACTTTTAAAACATTTTAAAATGCTTTACGAGTTCTTCAAGAGGTTCTGAAAACGTTTTAAAACATTTTAAAATAAATTTAAAACGTTTTAGAAGTGTTTTGAAACATTTTAAAATAAATTTTAAAAGCGTTTCAAATAGATTTAGAAAGCGTTCAAAATATTTTACAAGTGTTTCAAAATATTTTTAAAGTGTTTTAAAATATCTTGGAAGTGTTTTACGATATTTGAAATGTTATAAAAATCCTTAAAAAAATTTTACAAAATTTTAAAATATTTTAAACGAGTTTTATAATGTGTTAAATACATTTAAATGTGTTTAAAAGCACGCTATAACGATTTAAAAAGTTTTTTATAATATTTTTAAAACAATTTTTTCTGATTTCATTAAAAACATTTACTAAAAATGATTAAACACTTTAAATATTTGATTTAAACATATTAATAAAAATTTAGAATATTTTATAAAATCTTCGAACCATTTATAAAAATTATTGAATTTCAGATTTATAAGCTTAACTTGATAAGCGTTTTACAATATTTTGAAATATTTTAAAATATTTGGAAATGTTATAAAAATCCTTTAAAATATTTTACAAAGTTTTTAAAATATTTTAAAAGAGCTTTATAATGTCTGAAAAACATTTTAAACGTAGATAGTTCGTTAAAAAGGAATAGACGCAGGCTAAACTTTTCGGTTTTGATATCCGAGACCATATTTGGATATCCATTTTGGAGATGCAAGCGTGGCCCCAGATGCACAAAGTGACGAATTGAGTTCGGACCTCATTTCGGATGATCTGTGAAAAACGAACGGATGCGAATATCGAGGGCTAAACTTTTCGGTTTAAAAATTCGAGAGCATATTTGGATACCCATTTTGGAGATGCAAGCGTGGCCCCACATGCATAAAGTGACGAATTGATTTAGGGACTCATTTCGAACGATCCATAAAAAACGAATAGACGCAGATATCGGGGTTGAAATTTTCATTTTTGAAATTCGAGAGCATATTTGGATACCGCTTTTGGAGATGCAAGTGTGCCCCCGCATGAACAAAGTGACGAATTGATTTTGGGACTCATTTTGGACGATCTTTGAAAACTGAACGAAAGCGGATATTGGGGGTTGAACTTTTCAGTTTTGAAATTCGAGAGCATATTTGGATACCCATTTTGGAGATGCAAGCGTGGCCCCGCATGCACAAAGTGATGAATTTATTTCGGGACTGATTTCGGACTATCCGTGAAAAATGAAGAGACGTGGATATCGGGGGCAGAACTTTTCGGTTTTGAAATCCGAGAGCATATTTGGATACACATTTTGGAGATGCAAGCGTTTCCCCACATGCACAAAGTGACAAATTGATTTAAGGACTCATTTCGGATGATCCGTGAAAAACGAACATACGTGGATATCGGGGGCTAAACTTTTCAGTTCTGAAATCCGAGAGCATATTTGGATAACCATTTTGGAGATGCAAGCGTGGCCTCACATGCACAAAGTGACGAATTGATTTAGGGACTCATTTTGGATGATCCGTAAAAAACGAACGGACGCGGATGTCGGGGGCTAATATTTTCGTTTTTGAAATCTGAGAGTATATTTGGATACCCATTTTGGAGATGCAAGTGTGCCCCCGCAGGAAAAGAATGACGAATTGATTTCGGGATTCATTTTGGATGATCCTTGAAAATTGTACAAATGCGGATATTGGGGGTTGAAATTTTCGGTTTTAAGTGAGAGCATATGCGGATACCCATTTTGGAGATGAAAGCGTATTTAGTGCACAAAGTGACAAATTTATTTCGAGACCGATTCGGACGATAAAAAAACGAACGGACACGGTTATCGGTGGTTGATATTTTCGGTTTTAAAATCCGAGAGCATATTTGGATACCTATTTTGGAGATGCAAGTGTGGCCCAGGATGCACAAAGTGACGAATTGATTTCGGGATTCATTTCAGACGATTTGTGAAAAATGAATGAACACAGATATCGGGGGCTGAACTTTTCGGTTTTGAAATCTGAGAGCATATTTGGATACACTTTTAAAACGTTTTAAAATGCTTTACAAGTTTTTGAAAAGGATTTAAAAATGTTTTAAAACATTTTAAACCTTTTTTAAAATATTGTAAAAGCTTTCTAAAAACATTTTAAAACCATTTTAAAACACTTTTAAAACGTTTTAAAATGCTTTACTAGTTTTTTAAAAGGATTTAAAAACGTTTTAAAACATTTTAAAAGTGTTTTGAAACATTTTAAAATAAATTTAAAACATTTTAGAAGTGTTTTGGAACATTTTAAAATAAATCTTAAAAGCATTTCAAAATATTTTAAAAGCGTTTCAGAATATCTTAAAAGTGTCTTGAAATATCTTGATAGTGTTTTACAATATTTTGAAATGTTATAAAAATCCTTTAAAAGATTTTACAACTTTTTTAGAATATTTTAAAAGAGTTTCATAATGTCTTAAAAACATTTTTAACGTGTTTAAAATCGTGTTATAGCATTTTAAAAAGTGTTTTATAATGTTTTTAAAAATATTATTTTTTACGATTTTATTAAAAAGATTTACTAAAAATGATTAAACGCTTTAAATATTTGATTAAAACATATTAATAAGAATTTGGAATATTTTATAAAAGGTTTAAACCATTTTTAAAACATTTATAAAAATTATTGAATGTCAGCTTTATAAGCTTAACTTTATGAAATATTTTGAAATATTTTGAAATGTTATAAAAATTCTCTAAAATATTTTAAAAGAGTTTTATTATGTGTTAGAAACATTTTAAACGTGTTTAAAAGAACATTATAACATTTTAAAAAGGGTTTTATAATATTTTTAAAAACGTTTCTTTTTTTACGATTTTATTAAAAACATTTAATAAAAAGATTAAACGCTTTAAATATTTGATTTAAACATATTGAGAAGAATTTAGAATATTTTACAACAGATTTAAACCATTTATGAAACATTTATAAAAATTATTGCATGTTTATAATGTTAGCTTTATAAGCTTAACTTTTATTAAATTTTATTTAAAAACGTTTTTAAAACCTAAATAAATGCTTTCAAATATTTTAAATGTGTTTTGAAATGTTTTTCTAACATTGTAAAAGCATTGTGAAAACATTTAAAAACCATTTAAAAACACTTTTAAAACATTTTAAAATGTTTTACAAGTTTTTAAAAAGGATTTAAATATGTTTTAAAACATTTTAAAAGTGTTTTGAAACATTTTAAAATAAATTTAAAACATTTTAAATATGTTTTAAAACATTTTAAAAGTGTTTTGAAACATTTTAAAATAAATTTAAAACATTTTAAAAGTGTTTTGAAGCATTTTAAAAGTGTTTTGAAACATTTTAAAACAAATTTAAAACATTTTAAAAGGGTTTCAAAATATTTAAAAGTGTTCAAAAATATCTTAAGCGTTTGACAATATTTTGAAATTTATAAAAATATTTTAAAACATTTTAAAAATTTTTAAAAATATTTTAAAAGAGTTTTATGATGTCTTCAAAACATTTTAAAAGCACATTATAACATTTTAAAAAGTGTTGTATAATGTTTCTAAAAACTTTTTTTTACGATTTTATTAAATCTGTTTATTTTAAAACACTTTTAATATAAATTTAAAACATTTTAGAAGTGTTTTGAAACATTTAAAAATAAATTTAAAACATTTTAAAATCATTTCAAAATGTTTTACAAGTGTTTTAAAATATCTTGGAAGCATTTTTTACAATATTTTGAAATTTTTTGAATGATTTTGAAATATTTTGAAATGTTATAAAAATCATTTAAAACATTTTACAAATTTATAAAAATATTTTAAACGAGTTTTATAATGTCTTAAAAACATTTTAAATGTGTTTAAAAGCACGTTATAACATTTTAAAAAGTGTTTTATAATGTTTTTAAAAACGCTTTTTTTTGCGATTTTATCAAAAATGATTAAACGCTTTAAATATTTGATTTAAGCATATTAATAAGAATTTATAATATTTTATAAAAGCTTTAAACCATTTATAAAACCTTTATAAAAATTATTAAATGTTTATAATGTCAACTTTATTAGTTTAACTTTTATTAAATGTTATTTATAAACATTTTTTAAAATGAAATAAATGTTTTTAAATATTTTAAAAGAATTTTAAAAGTGTTTTGAAATATTTTTAAAACATTGTAAAAGCTTTCTAAAAACATTTTTAAACCATTTTAAAACACTTTTAAAACATTTTAAAATGCTTTACGGTTCTTCAAGAGGTTCTGAAAACGTTTTAAAACATTTTAAAAGTGTTTTGAAACATTTTAAAATAAATTTAAAACGTTTTAGAAGTGTTTTAAAACATTTTAAAATAAATTTTAAAAGCGTTTCAAAATATTTTAGAAGCGTTTCAAAATATTTTAGAAGTCTTTCAAAATATTTTAAAAGTGTTTTAAAATATCTTGGAAGTGTTTTACAATATTTTGAAATGTTATAAAAATCCTTAAAAACATTTTACAAAATTTTTAAAATATTTTAAATGAGTTTTATAATGTGTTAAATACATTTAAATGTGTTTAAAAGCACGCTATAACAGTTTAAAAAGTTTTTTATAATGTTTTTAAAACAATTTTTTTACGATTTCATTAAAAACATTTACTAAAAATGATTAAACACTTTAAATATTTGATTTAAACATATTAATAAAAATTTAGAATATTTTATAAAATCTTTGAACCATTTATAAAAATTATTGAATGTCAGATTTATAAGCTTAACTTGATAAGCGTTTTACAATATTTTGAAATATTTTAAAATATTTTGAAATGTTATAAAAATCCTTTAAAATATTTTACAAAGTTTTTAAAATATTTTAAAAGAGCTTTAAATGTCTGAAAAACATTTTAAACGTAGATAGTTCGTCAAAAAGGAATAGACGCAGGCTAAACTTTTCGGTTTTGATATCCGAGAGCATATTTGGATATCCATTTTGGAGATGCAAGCGTGGCCCCAGATGCACAAAGTGACGAATTGAGTTCGGACCTCATTTCGGATGATCTGTGAAAAACGAACGGATGCGAATATCGAGGGATAAACTTTTCGGTTTAAAAATTCGAGAGCATATTTGGATACCCATTTTGGAGATGCAAGCGTGGCCCCACATGCACAAAGTGATGAATTGATTTAGGGACTCATTTCGAACGATCCATAAAAAACGAATAGACGTAGATATCGGGGTTGAAATTTTCATTTTTGAAATTCGAGAGCATATTTGGATACCGCTTTTGGAGATGCAAGTGTGCCCCCGCATGAACAAAGTGACCAATTGATTTTGGGACTCATTTCGGACGATCTTCAAAAACCGAACTAAAGCGATATCGGGGTTGAAATTTTCACGAATCTAGAAACAGTATTTGGATACTCCATTTTGGAGATGCAAGCGTGGCCCCGCATAAACAAAAGTGCATGAATTTATTTGGGATCATATTTCTACCACCTATGAAAAAGAACAGACGGATATCGAGGCGTAACTTTTCGCCTTTGAAACTCGATATATTTGGATACACATTTTGAAGATGCAAGCGTTTCCCCACATGCACAAAGTGACAAATTGATTTCAGGACTCATTTCGGATGATCCGTGAAAAACGAACATACGTGGATATCGGGGGCTAAACTTTTCAGTTTTGAAATCCGAGAGCATATTTGGATAACAATTTTGGAGATGCAAGCGTGGCCTCACATGCACAAAGTGACGAATTGATTTAGGGACTCATTTTGGATGATCCGTAAAAAACGAACGGACGCGGATGTCGGGGGCTAAAATTTTCGTTTTTGAAATCTGAGAGTATATTTAGATACCCATTTTGGAGATGCAAGTGTGCCCCCGCAGGAAAAGAATGACGAATTGATTTCGGGATTCATTTTGGATGATCCTTGAAAAATTTACAAATGCGGATATTGGGGGTTGAAATTTTCGGTTTTTAAATTCGAGAGCATATCTGGATACCCATTTTGGAGATGAAAGCATGGCCCCGCATGCACAAAGTGACAAATTTATTTCGGGACTGATTTCAGACGATCCGTGAAAAACGAACGGACGCGGATATCAGGGGTTGAACCTTTTGGTTTTGAAATCCGAGAGCATATTTGGATACCCATTTTGGAGATGCAAGTGTGGCCCCTCATGCACAAAGTGACAAATTGATTTCGCGACTCATTTCGGATGATCCGTGAAAAACGAATAGACGCAGATAACGGGGGCTGAGATTTTCGATTTTGAAATATGAGAGCATATTTGGATACCCATTTTGGAGATGAAAGCATGGCCTCGGATGCACAAAGTGACAAATTGATTTTGGGCATCATTTTGGATGATCCGTGAAAAACGAACAAACGCGAATATCGGGGGCTAAACTTTTCGGTTTTGAAATCTCAGAGCATATTTGGATACCCATTTCGGAGATGCAAGCGTGGCCCCAGATGAACAAAGTGACGAATTGACTTCGGGACTCAATTCAGACGATCCGTGAAAAATGAAAAGATGTGGATATCGGGGGCTGAACTTTTCGGTTGTGAAATCTGAGAGCATATTTGGATACCCATTTTGGAGATGCAAGTGTGGCCCCGCATGCACATAGTGACAAATCGATTTCGCGACTCATTTCGCATGATCCGTGAAAAACGAATAGACGCAGATAACGGGGGCTGAAATTTTCGATTTTGAAATATGAGAGCATATTTGGATACCCATTTTGGAGATGAAAGCGTGGCCTCGGATGCACAAAGTGAAAAATTGAGTTTGGGCCTCATTTTCGACGATCCGTGAAAAACGAACGGACGCGAATATCGGGGGCTAAACTTTTCGGTTTTGAAATCTGAGAGCATATTTGGATACCCATTTTGGAGATGCAAGCGTGGCCCCAGATGAAAAAAGTGACGAATTGACTTACGGACTCAATTCAGACGATCCGTGAAAAATTAAAAGACGTGGATATCGGGGGCTGAACTTTTCGGTTTTGAAATCTGAGAGCATATTTGGATACCCATTTTGGAGATGCAAGCGTGGCCCCGCATGCACAAAGTGACAAATCGATTTTGCGACTCATTTCGGATGGTTCGTGAAAAAGAACAGACGTGGAAGATGGGGCTAAACTTTTCTGTTTTGATATCCGAGAGCATATTTGGATACCCATTTTGGAGATGCAAGTGCGGCCCCAGATGCACAAAGTGACGAATTGAGTTCGGACCTCATTTCGGATGATCCGTGAAAAACAAACGCACGCGAATATCGAGGTCTAAAATTTTTGGTTTTAAAATCCGAGAGCATATTTGGATACCTATTTTGGAGATGCAAGTGTGGCCCCGGATGCACAAAGTGACGAATTGATTTCGGGATTCATTTCAGACGATTTGTGAAAAATGAATGAACACAGATATCGGGGGCTGAACTTTTCGGTTTTGAAATCTGAGAGCATATTTGGATACACTTTTAAAACGTTTTAAAATGTTTTACAAGTTTTTGAAAAGGATTTAAAAACGTTTTAAAACATTTTAAACCTTTTTTAAAATATTGTAAAAGCTTTCTAAAAACATTTTTAAACCGTTTTAAAACACTTTTAAAACGTTTTTAAATGCTTTACAAGTTTTTTAAAAGGATTTAAAAACGTTTTAAAACATTTTAAAAGTGTTTTGAAGCATTTTAAAATAAATTTAAAACATTTTAGAAGTGTTTTGAAACATTTTAAAATAAATCTTAAAAGCATTTCAAAATATTTTAAAAGCATTTCAGAATATCTTAAAAGTGTTTTGAAATATCTTGAAAGTATTTTACAATATTTTGAAATGTTATAAAAATCCTTTAAAACATTTTACAACTTTTTAAAAATATTTTAAAAGAGTTTCATAATGTCTTAAAAACATTTTTAACGTGTTTAAAATCATGTTATAGCATTTTAAAAAGTGTTTTATAATGCTTTTAAAAATATTATTTTTTACGATTTTATTAAAAAGATTTACTAAAAATGATTAAACGCTTTAAATATTTGATTTAAACATATTAATAAGAATTTGAAATATTTTATAAAAGGTTTAAACCATTTTTAAAACATTTATAAAAATTATTGAATGTCAGCTTTATAACCTTAACTTTATGAAATTTTTTGAAATATTTTGAAATGTTATAAAAATCCTCTAAAATATTTTAAAAGAGTTTTATTATGTGTTAGAAACATTTTAAACGTGTTTAAAAGAACATTATAACATTTTAAAAAGGGTTTTATAATATTTTTAAAAACGTTTCTTTTTTTACGATTTTATTAAAAACATTTAATAAAAAGATTAAACGCTTTAAATATTTGATTTAAACATATTGAGAAGAATTTAGAATATTTTATAACAAATTTAAACCATTTATGAAACATTTATAAAAATTATTGCATGTTTATAATGTTAGCTTTATAAGCTTAACTTTTATTAAATTTTATTTAAAAACGTTTTTAAAACCTCAATAAATGCTTTCAAATATTTTAAATGTGTTTTGAAATGTTTTTCTAACATTGTAAAAGCATTCTGAAAACATTTAAAAACCATTTTAAAACACTTTTAAAACATTTTAAAATGTTTTACAAGTTTTTAAAAAGGATTTAAATATGTTTTAACACATTTTAAAAGTGTTTTGAAACATTTTAAAATAAATTTAAAACATTTTAAAAGTGTTTTGAAGCATTTTAAAAGTGTTTTGAAACATTTTAAAATAAATTTAAAATATTTTAAAAGGGTTTCAAAATATTTAAAAGTGTTCAAAAATATCTTAAGCGTTTGACAATATTTTGAAATATATAAAAATATTTTAAAACATTTTACAAATTTTAAAAATATTTTAAAAGAGTTTTATGATGTCTTCAAAACATTTTAAAAGCACATTATAACATTTTAAAAAGTGTTATATAATGTTTCTAAAAACTTTTTTTTACAATTTTATTAAATGTGTTTATTTTAAAACACTTGTAATATAAATTTAAAATATTTTAGAAGTGTTTTGAAACTTTTAAAAATAAATTTAAAACATTTTAAAAGCGTTTCAAAATATTTTACAAGTGTTTTAAAATATCTTGGAAGCGTTTTTTACAACATTTTGAAATTTTTTGAAATGTTATAAAAATCATTTAAAACATTTTGCAAATTTATAAAAATATTTTAAACGAGTTTTATAATGTCTTAAAAACATTTTAAATGTGTTTAAAAGCACGTTATAACATTTTAAAAAGTGTTTTATAATGTTTTTAAAAACGTTTTTTTGCGATTTTATCAAAAATGATTAAACGCTTTAAATATTTTATTTAAGCATATTAATAAGAATTTAGAATATT
Organism: Pinus albicaulis; assembly: GCA_034641835.2. Classification (NCBI taxonomy): domain Eukaryota; kingdom Viridiplantae; phylum Streptophyta; class Pinopsida; order Pinales; family Pinaceae; genus Pinus; species Pinus albicaulis. The sequence goes on from JAXQQM020058733.1 coordinate 148,360, forward strand.
TTACAAAAGCTTTAAACCATTTATAAAACCTTTATAAAAATTATTAAATGTTTATAATGTCAACTTTATTAGTTTAACTTTTATTAAATGTTATTTATAAACATTTTTAAAAATGAAATAAATGTTTTTAAATATTTTAAAAGAATTTTAAAAGTGTTTTGAAATATTTTTAAAAAATTGTAAAAGCTTTCAAAAAACATTTTTAAACCATTTTAAAACACTTTTAAAACATTTTAAAATGCTTTACGAGTTCTTCAAGAGGTTCTGAAAACGTTTTAAAACATTTTAAAAGTGTTTTGAAACATTTTAAAATAAATTTAAACGTTAGAGTGTTTTTGAAACATTTTAAAATAAATTTTAAAAGCTGCTTTAAAATATTTAGAAGCGTTTTCAAAATATTTTACAAGTGTTTCAAAAATATTTTAAAAGTGTTTTGCACACTGGAAGTGTTTCACGATATTTTGAAATGTTATAAAACTATAAAAACATTTTACAAAATTTTTAAAATATTTTAAACGAGTTTTATAATGTGTTAAATACATTTAAATGTGTTTAAAAAGCATGCTATAACAGTGTAAAAAGTTTTTTATAATGTTTTTGAAACAATTTTTTTTTACGATTTCATTAAAAACATTTACTAAAAATGATTAAACACTTTAAATATTTGATTTAAACATATTAATAAAAATTTAGAATATTTTATAAAATCTTCGAACCATTTATAAAAATTATTGAATGTCAGATTTATAAGCTTATCTTGATAAGCGTTTTACAATATTTTGAAATATTTTAAAATATTTTGAAATGTTATAAAAATCCTTTAAAATATTTTACAAAGTTTTTAAAATATTTTAAAAGAGCTTTATAATGTCTCAAAAACATTTTAAACGTAGATAGTTCGTTAAAAAGGAATAGACGCAGGCTAAACTTTTCGGTTTTGATATCCGAGAGCATATTTGGATATCCATTTTGGAGATGCAAGCGTGGCCCCCGATGCACAAAGTGACGAATTGAGTTCGGACCTCATTTCGGATGATCTGTGAAAAACGAACGGATGCGAATATCGAGGGCTAAACTTTTCGGTTTAAAAATTCGAGAGCATATTTGGATACCCATTTTGGAGATGCAAACGTGGCCCCACATGCACAAAGTGATGAATTGATTTAGGGACTCATTTCGAACGATCCATAAAAAATGAATAGACGCAGATATCGGGGTTGAAATTTTCATTTTTGAAATTCGAGAGCATATTTGGATATCGCTTTTGGAGATGCAAGTGTGCCCCCGCATGAACAAAGTGACGAATTGATTTTGGGACTCATTTCGGACGATCTTTGAAAACTGAACGAAAGCGGATATTGGGGGTTGAACTTTTCAGTTTTGAAATTTGAGAGCATATTTGGATACCCATTTTGGATATGCAAGCGTGGCCCCGCATGCACAAAGTGATGAATTTATTTCAAGACTGATTTCGGACTATCCGTGAAAAATGAAAAGACGTGCATATCGGGGGCATAACTTTTCGGTTTTGAAATCCGAGAGCATATTTGGATACACATTTTGGAGATGCAAGCGTTTCCCCACATGCACAAGGTGACAAATTGATTTCAGGATTCATTTCGGATGATCCGTGAAAAACGAACATACGTGGATATCGGGGGCTAAACTTTTCAGTTTTGAAATCTGAGAGCATATTTGGATAACCATTTTGGAGATGCAAGCGTGGACTCACATGCACAAAGTGAAGAATTGATTTAGGGACTCATTTTGGATGATCCGTAAAAAACGAACAGACGCGGATGTCGGGGGCTAAAATTTTCGTTTTTGAAATCTGAGAGTATATTTGGATACCCATTTTGGAGATGCAAGTGTGCCCCTGCAGGAAAAGAATGACGAATTGATTTCGGGATTCATTTTGGATGATCCTTGAAAATTGTACAAATGCGGATATTGGGGGTCGAAATTTTCGGTTTTTAAATTCGAGGGCATATCTGGATACCCATTTTGGAGATGAAAGCGTGGCCCCGCATGCACAAAGTGACAAATTTATTTCGGGGCTGATTTCAGACGATCCGTGAAAAACGAACTGACGCAGATATCAGGGGTTGAACTTTTTGGTTTTGAAATCCGAGAGCATATTTTGATACCCATTTTGGAGATGCAAGTGTGGCCCCTCATGCACAAAGTGACAAATTGATTTGGCAACTCATTTCGGATGATCCATGAAGAACGAATAGACGCAGATAACGGGGGCTGAAATTTTCGATTTTGAAATATGAGAGCATATTTGGATACCCATTTTGGAGATGAAAGCGTGGCCTCGGATGCACAAAGTGACAAATTGATTTTGGGCATCATTTTGGATGATCCGTGAAAAACGAACAAACACGAATATCGGGGGCTAAACTTTTCGGTTTTGAAATCTGAGAGCATATTTGGATACCCATTTTGGAGATGCAAGCGTGGCCCCAGATGAACAAAGTGACGAATTGACTTCGGGACTCAATTCAGACGATCCGTGAAAAATGAAAAGACGTGGATATCTGGGGCTGAACTTTTCGGTTGTGAAATCTGAGAGCATATTTGGATACCCATTTTGGAGATGCAAGTGTGGCCCCGCATGCACATAGTGACAAATCGATTTCGCGACTCATTTCGGATGATCCATGAAAAACGAATAGACGCAGATAACGTGGGCTGAAATTTTTGATTTTGAAATATGAGAGCATATTTGGATACCCATTTTGGAGATGAAAGCGTGGCCTCGGATGCACAAAGTGACAAATTGAGTTTGGGCCTCATTTTGGACGATCCGTGAAAAACGAACGAACGCGAATATCGGGGGCTAAACTTTTCGGTTTTGAAATCTGAGAGCATATTTGGATACCCATTTTGGAGATGCAAGCGTGGCCCCAGATGAAAAAAGTGACGAATTGACTTCGGGACTCAATTCAGACGATCCGTTAAAAATTAAAAGACGTGGATATCGGGGGCTGAAATTTTCGGTTTTGAAATATGAGAGCATATTTGGATACCCATTTTGGAGATGCAAGCATGGCCCCGCATGCACAAAGTGACAAATTCATTTCGGGACTCATTTCGGATGGTTCGTGAAAAAAGAACAGACGTGGAAGATGGGGCTAAAATTTTCGGTTTTGATATCCGAGAGCATATTTGGATACCCATTTTGGAGATGCAAGTGCGGTCCCAGATGCACAAAGTGACGAATTGACTTCGGACCTCATTTCGGATGATCCGTGAAAAACAAACGCACGCCAATATCGAGGTCTTAAATTTTTGGTTTTAAAATCCGAGAGCATATTTGGATACCTATTTTGGAGATGCAAGTGTGGCGCCGGATGCACAAAGTGACGAATTGATTTCGGGATTCATTTCAGACGATTTGTGAAAAATGAATGAACACAGATATCGGGAGCTGAACTTTTCGGTTTTTAAATCTGAGAGCATATTTGGATACACTTTTAAAACGCTTTAAAATGCTTTACAAGTTTTTGAAAAGGATTTAAAAACGTTTTAAAACATTTTAAACCTTTTTTAAAATATTGTAAAAGCTTTCTAAAAACATTTTTAAACCATTTTAAAGCACTTTTAAAATGTTTTAAAATGATTTACAAGTTTTTTAAAAGGATTTAAAAAACGTTTTAAAACATTTTAAAAGTGTTTTGAAACATTTTAAAATAAATTTAAAACATTTTAGAAGTGTTTTGAAACATTTTAAAATAAATCTTAAAAGCATTTCAAAATATTTTAAAAGCGTTTCAGAATATCTTAAAAGTGTCTTGAAATATCTCGATAGTGTTTTACAATATTTTGAAATGTTATAAAAATCCTTTAAAACATTTTACAACTTTTTAAAAATATTTTAAAAGAGTTTCATAATGTCTTAAAAACATTTTTAACTTGTTTAAAATCATGTTATAGCATTTTAAAAAGTGTTTTATAATGTTTTTAAAAATATTATTTTTTACGATTTTATTAAAAAGATTTACTAAAAATGATTAAACGCTTTAAATATTTGATTTAAATATATTAATAAGAATTTGGAATATTTTATAAAAGGTTTAAAACATTTTTAAAACATTTATAAAAATTATTGAATGTCAGCTTTATAAGCTTAACTTTATGAAATATTTTGAAATATTTTGAAATGTTATAAAAATCCTCTAAAATGTTTTACAAATTTTTTAAAAATATTTTAAAAGAGTTTTATGATGTGTTAGAAACATTTTAAACGTGTTTAAAAGCACATTATAACATTTTAAAAAGGGTTTTATAATATTTTTAAAAACGTTTCTCTTTTTACGATTTTATTAAAAACATTTAATAAAAAGATTAAACGCTTTAAATATTTGATTTAAACATATTGAGAAGAATTTAGAATATTTTATAACAGATTTAAACCATTTATGAAACATTTATAAAAATTATTGCATGTTTATAATGTTAGCTTTATAAGCTTAACTTTTATTAAATTTTATTTAAAAACGTTTTTAAAACCTAAATAAATGCTTTCAAATATTTTAAATGTGTTTTGAAATGTTTTTCTAACATTGTAAAAGCATTCTAAAAACATTTATAAACCATTTGAAAACACTTTTAAAAAGTTTTAGAATGTTTTACAAGTTTTTAAAAAGGATTTAAATATGTTTTAAAACATTTTAAAAGTGTTTTGAAACATTTTAAAATAAATTTAAAACATTTTAAAAGTGTTTTGAAACATTTTAAAAGTGTTTTAAAACATTTTAAAATAAATTTAAAACATTTTAAAAGGGTTTCAAAATATTTAAAAGTGTTCAAAAATATCTTAAGCGTTTGACAATATTTTGAAATTTATAAAAATATTTTAAAACATTTTACAATTTTTTAAAAATATTTTAAAAGAGTTTTATGATGTCTTCAAAACATTTTAAAAGCACATTATAACATTTTAAAAAGTGTTGTATAATGTTTCTAAAAATTTTTTTTTTACGATTTTATTAAATGTGTTTATTTTAAAACACTTCTAATATAAATTTAAAATATTTTAGAAGTGTTTTGAAACATTTAAAAATAAATTTAAAACATTTTAAAAGCGTTTCAAAATATTTTACAAGTGTTTTAAAAATATCTTGGAAGCGTTTTTTACGACATTTTGAAATTTTTTGAATGATTTTGAAATATTTTGAAATGTTATAAAAATCATTTAAAACATTTTACAAATTTATAAAAATATTTTAAACGAGTTTTATAATGTCTTAAAAACATTTTAAATGTGTTTAAAAGCACGTTATAACATTTTAAAAAGTGTTTTATAATGTTTTAAAAACGTTTTTTTTTGCGATTTTATCAAAAATGAAAACGCTTTAAAATATTTGATTTAAGCATATTAATAAGAATTTAGAATATTTTATAAAAGCTTTAAACCATTTATAAAACCTTTTATAAAAATTATTAAATGTTTATAATGTCAACTTTATTAGTTTAACTTTTATTAAATGTTATTTATAAACATTTTTAAAAATGAAATAAATGTTTTTAAATATTTTAAAAGAATTTTAAAAAGTGTTTTGAAATATTTTTAAAACATTGTAAAAGCTTTCTAAAAACATTTTTAAACCATTTAAACACTTTTAAAACATTTTAAAATGCTTTACGAAATTTTTCAAGAGGTTCTAAAACGTTTTAAAACATTTTAAAAGTGTTTTGAAACATTTTAAAATAAATTTAAAACGTTTTAGAAGTGTTTTGAAACATTTTAAAATAAATTTTAAAAGCGTTTCAAAATATTTTAGAAGTGTTTCAAAATATTTTACAAGTGTTTCAAAATATTTTACAAGTGTTTTAAAATATCTTGGAAGTGTTTTACAATATTTTGAAATGTTATAAAAATCCCTAAAAACATTTTACAAAATTCTTAAAATATTTTAAACGAGTTTTATAATGTGTTAAATACATTTAAATGTGTTTAAAAGCACGCTATAACAGCTTAAAAAGTTTTTTATAATGTTTTTAAAACAATTTTTTTACGATTTCATTCAAAACATTTACTAAAAATGATTAAACACTTTAAATATTTGATTTAAACATATTAATGAAAATTTAGAATATTTTATAAAATCTTCGAACCATTTATAAAAATTATTGAATGTCAGATTTATAAGCTTAACTTGATAAGCGTTTTACAATATTTTGAAATATTTTAAAATATTTTGAAATGTTATAAAAATCCTTTAAAATATTTTACAAAGTTTTTAAAATATTTTAAAAGAGCTTTATAATGTCTGAAAAACTTTTTAAACGTAGACAGTTCGTCAAAAAGGAATAGACGCAGGCTAAACTTTTCGGTTTTGATATCCGAGAGCATATTTGGATATCCATTTTGGAGATGCAAGCATGGCCCCAGATGCACAAAGTGACGAATTGAGTTCGGACCTCATTTCGGATGATTTATGAAAAACGAACGGATGCGAATATCGAGGGCTAAACTTTTCGGTTTAAAAATTCGAGAGCATATTTGGATACCCATTTTGGAGATGCAAGCGTGGCCCCACATGCACAAAGTGATGAATTGATTTAGGGACTCATTTCGAACGATCCATAAAAAACAAATAGACGCAGATATCGGGGTTGAAATTTTCATTTTTGAAATTCGAGAGCATATTTGGATACCGCTTTTGGAGATGCAAGTGTGCCCCCGCATGAACAAAGTGACGAATTGATTTTGCGACTCATTTCGGACGATCTTTGAAAACTGAACGAAAGCGGATATTGGGGGTTGAACTTTTCTGTTTTGAAATTCGAGAGCATATTTGGATACCCATTTTGGAGATGCAAGCGTGGCCCCGCATGCACAAAGTGATGAATTTATTTCGGGACCGATTTCGGACTATCCGTGAAAAATGAACAGACGTGGATATCGGGGGCAGAACTTTTCGGTTTTGAAATCCGAGAGCATATTTGGACACACATTTTGGAGATGCAAGTGTTTCCCCACATGCACAAAGTGACAAATTGATTTCAGGACTCATTTCGGATGATCCGTGAAAAACGAACATACGTGGATATCGGGGGCTAAACTTTTCAGTTTTGAAATCCGAGAGCATATTTGGATAACCATTTCGGAGATGCAAGAGTGGCCTCACATGCACAAAGTGACGAATTGATTTAGGGACTCATTTTGGATGATCCGTAAAAAACGAATGGACGCGGATGTCGGGGGCTAATATTTTCATTTTTGAAATCTGAGAGTATATTTGGATACCCATTTTGGAGATGCAAGTGTGCCCCCGCAGGAAAAGAATGACGAATTGATTTCGGGATTCATTTTGGATGATCCTTGAAAGTTGTACAAATGCGGATATTGGGGGTTGAAATTTTCAGTTTTTAAATTCGAGAGCATATCTGGATACCCATTTTGGAGATGAAAGCGTGGCCCCAAATGCACAAAGTGACAAATTTATTTCAGGATTGATTTCAGACGATCCGTGAAAAACGAACGGACACGGATATCAGTGGTTGAATATTTTGGTTTTGAAATCCGAGAGCATATTTGGATACCCATTTTGGAGATGCAAGTGTGGGCCCGGATGCACAAAGTGACGGATTGATTTCGGGATTCATTTCAGACGATTTGTGAAAAACGAATGAACACAAATATCGGGGGCTGAACTTTTCGGTCTTGAAATCTGAGAGCATATTTGGATACACTTTTAAAACGTTTTAAAATGCTTTACAAGTTTTTGAAAAGGATTTAAAAATGTTTTAAAACATTTTAAACCTTTTTCAAAATATTGTAAAAGCTTTCTAAAAACATTTTTAAACCATTTTAAAACACTTTTAAAACGTTTTAAAATGCTTTACAAGTTTTTTAAAAGGATTTAAAAACGTTTTAAAACATTTTAAAAGTGTTTTGAAACATTTTAGAAGTGTTTTGAAACATTTTAAAATAGATCTTAAAAGCATTTCAAAATATTTTAAAAGCGTTTCAGAATATCTTAAAAGTGTCTTGAAATATCTTGATAGTGTTTTACAATATTTTGAAATGTTATAAAAATCCTTTAAAACATTTTACAACTTTTTTAGAATATTTTAAAAGAGTTTCATAATGTCTTAAAAACATTTTTAACGTGTTTAAAATCGTGTTATAGCATTTTAAAAAGTGTTTTATAATGTTTTTAAAAATATTATTTTTTACGATTTTATTAAAAAGATTTACTAAAAATGATTAAACGCTTTAAATATTTGATTTAAACATATTAATAAGATTTTGGAATATTTTATAAAAGGTTTAAACCATTTTTAAAACATTTATAAAAATTATTGAATGTCAGCTTTATAAGCTTAACTTTATGAAATATTTTGAAATGTTATAAAAATCCTCTAAAATATTTTACAAATTTTTTAAAAATATTTTAAAAGAATTTTATGATGTGTTAGAAACATTTTAAACGTGTTTAAAAACACATTATAACATTTTAAAAAGGGTTTTATAATATTTTTAAAAACGTTTCTTCTTTTACGATTTTATTAAAAACCTTTAATAAAAGGATTAAACGCTTTAAATATTTGATTTAAATATATTGAGAAGAATTTAGAATATTTTATAACAGATTTAAACCATTTATGAAACATTTATAAAAATTATTGCATGTTTATAATGTTAGCTTTATAAGCTTAACTTTTATTAAATTTTATTTAAAAACGTTTTTAAAAACTAAATAAATGCTTTCAAATATTTTAAATGTGTTTTGAAATGTTTTTCTAACATTGTAAAAGCATTCTGAAAACATTTAAAAACCATTTTAAAACACTTTTAAAACGTTTTAAAATGTTTTACAAGGTTTTAAAAAGGATTTAAATATGTTTTAAAACATTTTAAAAGTGTTTTGAAACATTTTAAAATAAATTTAAAACATTTTAAAAGTGTTTTGAAGCATTTTAAAAGTGTTTTGAAACATTTTAAAATAAATTTAAAACATTTTAAAAGCGTTTCAAAATATTTAAAAGTGTTCAAAAATATCTTAAGCGTTTGACAATATTTTAAAATTTATAAAAATATTTTAAAACATTTTACAAATTTTTAAAAATATTTTAAAAGAGTTTTATGATGTGTTCAAAACATTTTAGAAACACATTATAACATTTTAAAAAGTGTTTTATAATGTTTCTAAAAACATTTTTTTTACGATTTTATTAAATGTGTTTATTTTAAAACACTTTTAATATAAATTTAAAAGATTTTAGAAGTGTTTTGAAACATTTAAAAATAAATTTAAAACATTTTAAAAGCGTTTCAAAATATTTTACAAGTGTTTTAAAATATCTTGGAAGCGTTTTTTACAACATTTTGAAATATTTTGAATGATTTTGAAATATTTTGAAATATTATAAAAATCATTTAAAACATTTTACAAATTTATAAAAATATTTTAAACGAGTTTTATAATGTCTTAAAAACATTTTAAATGTGTTTAAAAGCACGTTATAACATTTTAAAAAGTGTTTTATAATGTTTTTAAAAACGTTTTTTTGCTATTTTATCAAAAATGATTAAACGCTTTAAATATTTGATTTAAGCATATTAATAAGAATTTAGAATATTTTATAAAAGCTTTAAACCATTTATAAAACCTTTATAAAAATTATTAAATGTTTATAATGTCAACTTTATTAGTTTAAATTTTATTAAATGTTATTTATAAACATTTTTATAAATGAAATAAATGTTTTTAAATGTTTTAAAAGAATTTAAAAAGTGTTTTGAAATGTTTTTAAAACATTGTAAAAGCTTTCTAAAAACATTTTTAAACCATTTTAAAACACTTTTAAAACATTTTAAAATGCTTTACGAGTTCTTCAAGAGGTTCTGAAAACGTTTAAAACATTTTAAAAGTGTTTTGAAACATTTTAAAATAAATTTTAAAATCTGCTTTAGAAGTGGCTTGAAACATTTAAAATAAATTTAAAAAGCGTTTCAAAATATTTTAGAAGCGTTTCAAAATATTTCATGTTTCAAAATATTTTAAAAGTGTTTTAAAATATCTGGAAGTGTTTTACGATATTTTGAAATGTTATAAAATCCTTAAAAACATTTTACAAAATTTTTAAAATATTTTAAACGAGTTTTATAATGTGTTAAATACATTTAAATGTGCTTAAAAGCACGCATAAATGATTTAAAAGTTTTTATAATGTTTTTAAAACAATTTTTTTATTTGATTTCATTAAAAACATTTACTAAAATGATTAAACACTTTAAATATTTGATTTAAACATATTAATAAAAATTTAGAATATTTATAAAAATCTTCAACCATTTATAAAAATTATCGACTTCGATTTATAAGCTTAACTTGATAAGCGTTTTACAATATTTTGAAATATTTTAAAATATTTTGAAATGTTATAAAAATCCTTTAAAATATTTTACAAAGTTTTTAAAATATTTTAAAAGAGCTTTATAATGTCCGAAAAACATTTTAAACGTAGATAGTTTGTTAAAAAGGAATAGACGCAGGCTAAACTTTTCGGTTTTGATATCCGAGAGCATATTTGGATATCCATTTTGGAGATGCAAGCGTGGCCCCAGATGCACAAAGTGACGAATTGAGTTCGGACCTCATTTCGGATGATCTGTGAAAAACGAACGGATGCGAATATCGAGGGCTAAATTTTTCGGTTTAAAAATTCGAGAGCATATTTGGATACCCATTTTGGAGATGCAAGCGTGGCCCCACATGCACAAAGTAATGAATTGATTTAGGGACTCATTTCGAACGATCCATAAAAAACGAATAGACGCAGATATCGGGGTTGAAATTTTCATTTTTGAAATTCGAGAGCATATTTGGATACCGCTTTTGGAGATGCAAGTGTGCCCCCGCATGAACAATGTGACGAATTGATTTTGGGACTCATTTCGGATGATCTTTGAAAACTGAACGAAAGCGGATATTGGGGGTTGAAATTTTCAGTTTTGAAATTCGAGAGCGTATTTGGATACCCATTTTGGAGATGCAAGCGTGGCCCCGCATGCACAAAGTGATGAATTTATTTCGGGACTGATTTCGGACTACCCGTGAAAAATGAACAGACGTGGATATCGAGGGCAGAACTTTTCAGTTTTGAAATCTGAGAGCATATTTGGATACACATTTTGGAGATGCAAGCGTTTCCCCACATGCACAAAGTGACAAATTGATTTCAGGATTCATTTCGGATGATCCGTGAAAAACGAACATACGTGGATATCGGGGGCTAAACTTTTCAGTTTTGAAATCCGAGAGCATATTTGGATAACCATTTTGGAGATGCAAGCGTGGCCTCACATGCACAAAGTGACGAATTGATTTAGGGACTCATTTTGGATGATCCATAAAAAAAGAACGGACGCGGATGTCGGGGGCTAAAATTTTCGTTATTGAAATCTGAGAGTATATTTGGATACCCATTTTGGAGATGCGAGTGTGCCCCCGTGGGAAAAGAATGACGAATTGATTTCGGGATTCATTTTGGATGATCCTTGAAAATTGTACAAATGTGATGCCAGTCGAAATGCTTTTAAATTATATTATCTATACCCATTTTGGAGATGAAAGCTTGGCCCCGCATGCACAAAGTGACAAATTTATTTCGGGACTGATTTCAGACGATCCGTGAAAAACGAACGGACGCGGATATCAGGGGTTGAACTTTTTGGTTTTGAAATCCGAGAGCATATTTGGATACCCATTTTGGAGATGCAAGTGTGGCCCTTCATGCACAAAGTGACAAATTGATTTCGCGACTCATTTCGGATGATCCGTGAAAAACGAATAGACGCAGATAACGGGGGCTGAAATTTTTGATTTTGAAATATGAGAGCATATTTGGATACCCATTTTGGAGATGAAAGCTTGGCCTCGGATGCACAAAGTGACAAATTGATTTTGGGCATCATTTTGGATGATCCGTGAAAAACGAACAAACTCGAATATCTGGGGCTAAACTTTTCGGTTTTGAAATCTGAGAGCATATTTGGATACCCATTTTGGAGATGCAAGCGTGGCCCCAGATGAACAAAGTGACGAATTGACTTCGGGACTCAATTCAGACGATCCGTGAAAAATGAAAAGATGTGGATATCGGGGGTTGAACTTTTTGGTTTTGAAATCCGAGAGCATATTTGGATACCCATTTTGGAGATACAGGTGTGGCCCCGCATGCACAAAGTGACAAATTGATTTTGCGACTCATTTCGGATGATCCGTGAAAAACGAATAGACGCAGATAACGGGGTCTGAAATTTTCGATCTTGAAATATGAGAGCATATTTGGATACCCATTTTGGAGATGAAAGCATGGCCTCGGATGCACAAAGTGACAAATTGAGTTTGGGCCTCATTTTCGACGATCCGTGAAAAACGAACGGACGCGAATATTGGGGGCTAAACTTTTCGGTTTTGAAATCTGAGAGCATATTTGGATACCCATTTTGGAGATGCAAGCGTGGCCCCAGATGAAAAAAGTGACGAATTGACTTCGGGACTCAATTCAGACGATCCGTAAAAAATTAAAAGACGTGGATATCGGGGGCTGAACTTTTCGGTTTTGAAATTTGAGAGCATGTTTGGATACCCATTTTGGAGATGCAAGCGTGGCCCCGCATGCACAAAGTGACAAATTGATTTCGGGACTCATTTCGGATGGTTCGTGAAAAAAGAACAGACGTGGAAGAGGGGGCTAAACTTTTCGGTTTTGATATCCGAGAGCATATTTGGATACCCATTTTGGAGATGCAAGTGCGGCCCCAGATGCACAAAGTGACGAATTGAGTTCGGACCTCATTTCGGATGATCCGTGAAAAACAAACGCACGCGAATATCGAGGTCTAAACTTTTCAGTTTTAAAATCCGAGAGCATATTTGGATACCTATTTTGGAGATGCAAGTGTGGCCCCGGATGCACAAAGTGACGAATTGATTTCGGGATTCATTTCAGACGATTTGTGAAAAATGAATGAACACAGATATCGGGGGTCGAACTTTTCGGTTTTGAAATCTGAGAGCATATTTGGATACACTTTTAAAACGTTTTAAAATGCTTTACAAGTTTTTGAAAAGGATTGAAAAACGTTTTGAAACATTTTAAACCTTTTTTAAAATATTGTAAAAGCTTTCTAAAAACATTTTTAAACCATTTTAAAACACTTTTAAAACGTTTTAAAATGCTTTACAAGTTTTTTAAAAGGATTTTAAAACGTTTTAAAACATTTTAAAAGTGTTTTGAAACATTTTAAAATAAATTTAAAACATTTTAGAAGTGTTTTGAAACATTTTAAAATAAATCTTAAAAGCATTTCAAAATATTTTAAAAGCATTTCAGAATATCTTAAAAGTGTCTTGAAATATCTTGATAGTGTTTTACAATATTTTGAAATGTTATAAAAATCCTTTAAAACATTTTACAACTTTTTCAAAATATTTTAAAAGAGTTTCATAATGTCTTAAAAACATTTTTAACGTGTTTAAAATCATGTTATAGCATTTTAAAAAGTGTTTTATAATGTTTTTAAAAATATTATTTTTTACGATTTTATTAAAAAGATTTACTAAAAATGATTAAACGCGTTAAATATTTGATTTAAACATATTAATAAGAATTTGGAATATTTTATAAAAGGTTTAAACCATTTTTAAAACATTTATAAAAATTATTGAATGTCAACTTTATAAGCTTAACTTTATGAAATATTTTGAAATGTTATAAAAATCCTCTAAAATATTTTACAAATTTTTTAAAAATATTTTAAAAGAGTTTTATGATGTGTTAGAAACATTTTAAACGTATTTAAAAGCACATTATAACATTTTAAAAAGGGTTTTATAATATTTTTAAAAACGTTTCTTTTTTTACGATTTTATTAAAAACATTTAATAAAAAGATTAAACGCTTTAAATATTTGATTTAAACATATTGAGAAGAATTTAGAATAGTTTATAACAGATTTAAACCATTTATGAAACATTTATAAAAATTATTGCATGTTTATAATGCTAGCTTTATAAGCTTAACTTTTATTAAATTTTATTTAAAAACGTTTTTAAAACCTCAATAAATGCTTTCAAATATTTTAAATGTGTTTTGAAATGTTTTTCTAACATTGTAAAAGCATTCTGAAAACATTTAAAAACCATTTTAAAACACTTTTTACAAGTTTTTAAAAAGGATTTAAATATGTTTTAAAACATTTTAAAAGTGTTTTGAAACATTTTAAAATAAATTTAAAACATTTTAAAAGTGTTTTGAAGCATTTTAAAAGTGTTTTGAAACATTTTAAAATAAATTTAAAACATTTTAAAAGGGTTTTAAAATATTTAAAAGTGTTCAAAAATATCTTAAGCGTTTGACAATATTTTGAAATATATAAAAATATTTTAAAACATTTTACAAATTTTTAAAAATATTTAAAAAAAGTTTTATGATGTCTTCAAAACATTTTAAAAGCACATTATAACATTTTAAAAAGTGTTGTATAATGTTTCTAAAAACTTTTTTTTACGATTTTATTAAATGTGTTTATTTTAAAACACTTTTAATATAAATTTAAAATATTTTAGAAGTGTTTTGAAACATTTAAAAATAAATTTAAAACATTTTAAAAGTGTTTCAAAATATTTTACAAGTGCTTTAAAATATCTTGGAAGCGTTTTTTACAACATTTTGAAATTTTTTGAATGATTTTGAAATATTTTGAAATGTTATAAAAATCATTTAAAACATTTTACAAATTTATAAAAAAATTTTAAACGAGTTTTATAATGTCTTAAAAACATTTTAAATGTGTTTAAAAGCACGTTATAACATTTTAAAAAGTGTTTTATAATGTTTTTAAAATCGTTTTTTTTTGCGATTTTATCAAAAATGATTAAACGCTTTAAATATTTGATTTAAGCATATTAATAAGAATTTAGAATATTTTATAAAAGCTTTAAACCATTTATAAAACTTTTATAAAAATTATTAAATGTTTATAATGTCAACTTTATTAGTTTAACTTTTATTAAATGTTATTTATAAACATTTTTAAAAATGAAATAAATGTTTTTAAATATTTTAAGAGAATTTTAAAAGTGTTTTGAAATATTTTTAAAAAATTGTAAAAGCTTTCTAAAAACATTTTTAAACCATTTTAAAACACTTTTAAAACATTTTAAAATGCTTTACGAGTTCTTCAAGAGGTTCTGAAAACGTTTTAAAACATTTTAAAAGTGTTTTGAAACATTTTAAAATAAATTTAAAACGTTTTAGAAGTGTTTTGAAACATTTTAAAATAAAATTTTAAAGCGTTTCAAAATATTTTAGAAGCGTTTCAAAATATTTTACAAGTGTTTCAAAATATTTTAAAAGTGTTTTAAAATATCTTGGAAGTGTTTTACGATATTTTGAAATGTTATAAAAATCCTTAAAAACATTTTACAAAATTTTTAAAATATTTTAAACGAGTTTTATAATGTGTTAAATATATTTAAATGTGTTTAAAAGCACGCTATAACAGTTTAAAAAGTTTTTTATAATGTTTTTAAAACAATTTTTTTTACGATTTCATTAAAAACATTTACTAAAAATGATTAAACACTTTAAATATTTGATTTAAACATATTAATGAAAATTTAGAATATTTTATAAAATCTTCAAACCATTTATAAAAATGATTGAATGTCAGATTTATAAGCTTAACTTTATAAGCGTTTTACAATATTTTGAAATATTTTAAAATATTTTGAAATGTTATAAAAATCCTTTAAAATATTTTACAAAGTTTTTAAAATATTTTAAAAGAGCTTTATAATGTCTGAAAAACATTTTAAACGTAGATAGTTCATTAAAAAAGAATAGACGTAGGCTAAATTTTTCGGTTGTGAAATCTGAGAGCAGATTTGGATACCCATTTTGGAGATGCAAGCATGGCCCTGCATGCACACAAGCGTGGCCCCAGATGCACAAAGTGACGAATTGAGTTCGGACCTCATTTCGGATGATCTGTGAAAAACGAACGGATGCTAATATCGAGGGCTAAACTTTTCGGTTTAAAAATTCGAGAGCATATTTGGATACCCATTTTGGAGATGCAAGCGTGGCCCCACATGCACAAAGTGATGAATTGATTTAGGGACTCATTTCCTAACCCATCCATAAAAACAATAGACGAGATATCTAAAGGAAATTTATTTTGGAAATTCGTAGAGCATATTCACAATCATTTGAGACAAGTATTTCACATGCAGAAAGTGACGAATTGATTTAGGACTCATTTTGGATGATCCGTAAAAAACGAATTCGATTGCCGGATGTTCTGGGCTAAAATTTTCGTTTTTGAAATCGAGGGTATATCTCGATACCCATTTTGAGATGCAAGTGTGCCCTCGTTAGAAAAGAATGACCTAATTGATTTTGATTCATTTTGGATGATCTCGAAAATGTACAAATGCGACATTGGGGTTGAAATTTTCGGTTTTTAACGAGCATATCTCGATCATTTTTGGAGATGAAAGGTTCTCCGCATGCACAAAGTGACAAATTTACCGGATCGATTTCGATGATCTTAGCAACGAATTCGACGCGTGACATTGGGTTGAACTTTGGTCTTGAACCAGACATATTTGATACTCATTTTGAGATGTGGCGGTGGTCTCTCACGCACAAAGTGACAAATTGATTTTCGCCAGATCATTTTGATGATCCGTGAAAAACGAACAGACGTGAAGAGCACCAAATATGTTCTTCATTTTGAAATATGAGAGCACATTGAGATACCTATCGGAGATGAAAGTTGGCTCCTGATGCACAAAGTGACAAATTGATTTTCTGGGCATCATTTTGGATGATCCGTAGAAAACGAACAAACGCGAATATCCTGGGGCTAAACTTTTCGGCTTTGAAATCGAGACATATTTGGATACCCATTTTTGAGATGCAAGCGTGGTCTACGAACAGCGGACGAATTGAGTTCGGATCAATTCAGACGAGATTCTGAAAATGAAAAGTCGTACATTTCAAACAACTTTTCTTGCACAGAAACCGAGAGCACATTTGGATACCCATTTTGAGATGCAAGTGTGGCCCCGCATGCACATAGTGACAAAATCGATTTCGCGACTCATTTCGATGATCCGCGAAAAACCCACGAGACGCAGACAATTCGGGGTCGAAATTTTCGATTTTGAAATACGAGAGCATATTTGGACACTCATTTTGAGATGAAAACAGTTTCTGATGCACAAAGGACAAATTGAGTTTGGGTCTTTATTTTGGACGATCCGGGTGAAAACGAACTAACGCGAACACGGGTCGAAATTTTCGCTGAACCGAGACATATTTGGATACCCATTTTCGAGATGTAAGCGCCCCGCATGAAAAAGTGACGAATTGATCATGGACTCATCTTACGTATTCAAGGGGAAAATTAAAAGACGGGATATCGTGGGCCTAACTTTCGTTTTTGAAATCTCGAGAGCATATTTGGACACATCTTTAAAACGTTTTAAAATGCTTTACAAGTTTTTGAAAAGGATTTTTAAAACGCCAGAAACATTTTAAACCTTTTTTAAAATATCGTAAAAGCTTAAAAACATTTTTAAACTCGTTTTAAAACACTTATAAAACGCCTGAAATGCTTTACAAGTTTTTTAAAAGGATTTAAAAATGTTTTAAAACATTTTAGCAAGTGTTTTGAAACATTTTTAAAACAAATTTAAAACATTTTAGAAGTGTTTTCAAAACAGACTTAAAAATAAACTTAAAAGTTATTTCAAAATATTTTAAAAGTGTTTCGTAATATCTGAAAAGGTCTTTAAAATATCTCGATAAAGGTTTTACAATATTTTGAAACGTTATAAAAATCCTATAAAACATTTTACAACTTTTTTAAACATTTTAAAAGAGTTTGATATCAACTTAAAAAATATTCAGTAACGTGTTTAAAATCATGCGCAAAAGATTTCAAAAGTGTTTCTAACGTTTTTAAAAATATTATTTTTTACGATTTTATTAAAAAGATTTACCAAAAGCGTATCAAACGCCGTTTATTTGATTAAATACATTAATAAGAATTCAAACATTTGTTATAAAAGGTTTAAACTATTTTTAAAACATTTATAAAAATTATTGAAACGCCGCCTTTATAAGCTTAACTTTATGAAATATTTTGAGATATTTTGAAATGTTATAAAATTCTCTAAAATATTTTACAAATTTTTTAAAAATATTTAAAAGAGTTTTTGCGATGTGTTGTAAAACATTTAAACGTGTTTAAAAATATTATTTATACACTAAAAAAGGGTTTTATAATATTTTAAAAACGTTTTTTTTACGATTTTATTAAAAACATTTAATAAAAGGATTAAACGCTTTAAATATTTGATTTAAACATATTGAGAAGAATTTAGAATATTTTATAGCAGATTTAAAACCATTTATGAAACATTTATAAAAATTATTGCATGTTTATAACAAGTAGCTTTATAAGCTTAACTTTTATTAAATTTTATTTAAAAACGTTTTTAAAACCTAAATAAATGCTTGAATATTTTAATGTGTTTTGAAATGTTTTTCTATTACTAAAAGTTGATTAAAGAAAAACATTTAAAAACTATTTTAAATAAATAATTTTAAAACATTTTAAAATGTTTTACAAGTTTCAAAAAGTGATTTTCAATATGTTTTAAAACATTTTAAAAGTGTTTAAACATTTTAAATACAAATTAAAACATTTTAAAAAGTGTTTTTTAAGCATTTTAAAAAGTGTTTAAAATATTTTAAAATAAATTTAAAACATTTTAAAAGTTAAGCCTGAAAATATTTAAAAGTGTTCAAAAATATCTTAAGCGTTTGACAATATTTTGAAATATATAAAAATATTTTAAAACATTTTACAAATTTCAAAAATATTTTTAAAAGAGTTTTTACATGTCTTTCAAACATTTAAAGTAATAATATAACATTTTAAAAAGGTTAAAATAAATGTTTTAAACTTTTTTTTACGTATTTTATTAAATGTGTTTATTTAAAACACTTTTAATATAAATTTAAAATATTTTGTGAAGTGTTTTGAAACATTTAAAAATAAATTTAAAACATTTTTAAAGCGTTTTAAAATATTTTACAAGTGTTTTAAAATATTCAAAGCGTTTTTTTTTACAACATTTTGAAATTCTTTTTAATGATTTTAATATTTTGAAAACAAACATAAAAATCATTTTGTAAAACATTTTACAAATTTATAAAATATTTTAAACGATTTTTATAATGTCTTAAAAATGATTAAATGTTTATACACGTTATAACATTTTAAAAAGTGTTTTATAATGTTTTTTAAAACGTTTTTTTGCGATTTTATCAAAAATGATTAAACGCTTTAAATATTTGATTTAAGCATATTATCATAAATTTAGAATATTTACAAAGTCTTTCAAACCATTTATAAAAACCTTTATAAAAATTATTAAATGTTTATAATGTCAACTTTATTAGTTTAATCTTTATTAAATGTTATTTATAAACATTTTTAAAATGAAATAAATGTTTTTAAATATTTTAAAAGAATTTTTAAAAGTAATGAAATATTTTTAAAACATTGTAAAGCTTTCTAAAAACATTTTAAAACCATTTTAAAACATTTTAAAAAATGCTTTACGAGTTCTTCAAGAGGTTCTAAAACATTTTGTAGTGTTTTGAAACATTTTAAAATAAATTTAAAACGTTTTAGAAGTGTTTTGAAACATTTTAAAATAAATTTTTAAAGTGTCAAATATTTTAGAAGCGTTTAAAAATATTTTACAAGTGTTTCAAAATATTTTACAAGTGTTTTAAAATATCTTGGAAGTGTTTTACAATATTTTGACCGCTATAAAACTTTAAAACACTTTACAAAAATTTTAAAATATTTTAAACGAGTTTTATAATGTGTTAAATTCATATTCAAATGTGTTTAAAAGCACGCTATAACAAACTTTAAAAAGTTTTTATAATGTTTTAAAACAAATTTTTTTTACGATTTCATTAAAAAACATTTATCAAAAAATGATTAAACACTTTAAATATTTGATTTAAACATATTAATGAAAATTTAGAATATTTTATAAAATCTTCGAACCATTTATGGGTACCATTTAATGTCAGATTTATAAGCTTAACTTGATAATGTTGATAAATATTTTCAAATATTTTGAAATATTTTGAAATGTTCTAAATTTTAAAATATTTTACAAGTTTTTTAAAATATTTTAAAAGAGTTTTTATAACCGAAAAACATTTTAAACGATAGTTCACAGAAAAGGAATAGACGTGAAAGCAAACTTTTCGGTTTTGATATCCCATATTTGGATATCCATTTTGAGACAAAGTACGGCCTCATATTAATGTATGACTAATTGAGTCGTGACCTATTTTGAACATGATCCGTGTAGTGCACCAATTGACGCGAATATCGAGGCCAAACTTATTAAAAATCGCGACACACGGACACCATTTTGGAGATGCAAGCTATGGCCCCACATGCACAAAGTGACGAACCATCAGGACTCATTTTAACGATCCACAAAAAACTCCATTGCATTTACATTTGGAAGTTGAAATTTTCATTTTTGAAATTTTGTTATTTCGATAAATTCATTTGGAGATGTGTTGCATTTCACACAACAAAGTGACTAATTGATTTAGGGGACTATTTTGGATGATCCGTGAAAACCAACTATCGTTGACAAGCAAAGCTGCAAATTTTCGCTTTTGAAATCCATATCTCGATACCCATTTTTGAGACGGCGGTGCCTCACAGAAAGAATGACGGCAATTGATTTTGGATTCATTTTGGATGACCTTGAAAATGTACAAATGCGGATATTGTATTAGTACTTTTCAAGCTTCTTTAAATTTAGACACATTCTGGATACCCATTTTGGAGATGAAAGCGTGTTCCCGCATGCACAAAGTGACAAATTTATTTTCAGATTCGATTTTCGCATTTAATTCGAAACCAATTGACGTTTATATCATGGGTTGAACTTTTGGTTTTCAAACCGAGAGCATATTTGGATACCCATTTTGGAGATGCAAGTGTGGCCCCTCATGCACAAAGTGACAAATTGATTTCGCGAGACTCAGTTTCGCATGATCCGTGAAAACTCATTATATCATATAACGGCTGAAATTTTCATTTTGAAATATGAGAGCATATTTGGATACCCATTTAGAGACAAAAGCGTGGCCTTTACGCACAAAGTGACAAATTGATTTTGGGCATCATTTTGGATGATCCAGAAAACGAACAAACGCGAATACTTGGGCTAAACTTTTCAAGTCGAACCGAGACACATTTGGATACCTATTTTGAGACAAGCGTGGTTTGGGAGTGAACAGGCGATTAATTGTTCGGACCAATTCAGACGATCCGTGAAAAATGAAAACACGGACATTTGGGTCGAATCCTTTTGCCAGAACCGAGACATATTTGGACACCATTTTGAGATGGCGGTGGCTCGCATGCAATATGAGGACAAATCGATTTCGCGACTATTTTCGATGATCCGCGAAAAACTATTAGACGAGACAATTCGGGCTTGAAATTTTCGATTTGGAAATATGAGACATATTTGGATACCCATTTTGGAGATGAAAGCGTTGGCTCCTGATGCACAAAGTGACAAATTGAGTTTTGGGTTCTATTCTGACCATCCGTGAAAACGAATTCGACGCGAATACTTCAACAATGAACCGAGAGCATATTTGATACCCATTTTGGAGATGCCATTCTAAGATGAAAGTGACGAATTGACTTCTTGACTCAATTCATTAATCCGTGAAAAATTAAACACGGATATTTGGCCTAACTTTTCGCTTGAAATCTCGAGAGCATATTTGATACACTTCTAAAACGTTTTGTATCGTTTTTACAAGTTTTTGAAAAGTAGATTTTAAAACGTTTTAAAACATTTTAAACCTTTAAAATATTGTAAGCTTAAAATATTTTTAAACCGTTTTAAAACACTTATAAAACGTTTTAAAATGCTTACAAGTTTTTTAAAAGAATGAAAACGTTTTAAAACATTTTAAAAGTATTGAAACATTTAAAAATAAATTTAAAATATTTTAGAAGTGCTTTGAAACATTTTAAAATAAATTCAAAAAGCGTTTCAAAATATTTTAAAAGCGTTTCTGCATTATCTTAAAAGGTTTTGAAACATTCTGACATGTTTTACAATATTTTGAAACGTTATAAAAATCCTATAAAACATTTTACAACTTTTTTAAATATTTTAAAAGAGTTTTACAATGTCTTAAAAACATTTTTAACGTGTTTAAAATCATGTTATAGCATTTTAAAAAGTAAGCTATAATGTTTTTAAAAATATTATTTTTTTACGATTTTATTAAAAGATTTACTAAAAATGATTAAACGTCAAATATTTGATTTAAACATATTAATAAGAACTTGGAATATTTTATAGTAAGGTTTAAACCATTTTTAAAACATTTATATAAAATTTATTGAATGTCAGCTTTATAAGCTTAATTTTTAAGGAAACATTTTGAAATATTTTGAAATGTTAAAAATCCTCTAAAATATTTTACAAATTTTTTAAAAATATTTGAAAAGAGTTTTATGATGTGTTAGAAACATTTTAAACGTGTTTAAAAGCACATTATAACATTTTAAAAAGGGTTTTATAATATTTTTAAAAACGTTTTCTTTTTTTACGATTTTATTAAAAACATTTAATAAAAGGATTAAACGCTTAAATATTTGATTAATATATTGAGTAAGAATTTAGATATATTTATATACATTTTAAATCATTTATGAAACATTTATAAAAATTATTGCATGTTTATAATGTTAGCTTTATAAGCTTAATTTTATTAAATTTTTATTTTAAAACGTTTTTAAAACCTAAATAAATGCTTTCAAATATTTTTTTAAAATGTTTTTAAATGTTTTTCATTTTGTAAAAGCATTCGAAAACATTTAAAAACTATTTTAAACACTTTTTAAAACATTTTAAATGTTTTACAAGTTTTTAAAAAGGATTTAAATATGTTTTTTAAAACATTTTAAAAGTGTTTTGAAACATTTTTAAAATAAATTTTAAAACATTTTAAAAGTGTTTTGAAGCATTTTAAAAGTGTTTTTAAAGCAACATTTTAAACAAATTGAAATATTTTAAAAGGGTTTCAAAATATTTAAAAGTGTTCAAAAATATCTTAAGCGTTTGACAATATTTTGAAATATATAAAAATATTTTAAAACATTTTACAAATTTTTAAAAATATTTTAAAAGAGTTTTATGACAAGTTCTCTTAAACATTTTAAAAGTACATTATAACATTTTAAAAGTGTTGTACAATGTTTCTAAACTTTTTTACGATTTTATTAATGTGTTTATTTTAAAACACTTTAATATAAATTTAAATATTTTAGAAGTGTTTTGAAACATTTAAAAATAAATTTAAAACATTTTAAAAAGCGTTTCAAAATATTTTACAAGTGTTTTTGAAACATTTTAAAGCGTTTTTTAAACATTTGAAATTTTTCTTGGAATGATTTTGAAATATTTTGAAATGTTATAAAAAATAACTTAAACATTTTACAAATTTATAAAAAAATATTTAAACGCAGTTTTATAATGTCTAAAAACATTTTTAAATGTGTTTAAAATACTATAACATTTTCTTAAAAGTGTTTTATAATGTTTTTTAAAAAATGTTTTGCGATTTTATCAAAAATGATTAAACGCTTTAAAATATTTGACGAAGCATATTAATAAGAATTTAGAATATTTATAAAAGCTTTAAACCATTTGTAAAACCTTTATAAAAATTATTAAATGTTTATAATGTCAATCTTTATTATGCTTTAATTTTATTAAATGTTATTTATAAACATTTTTAAAAATGAAATAAATGTTTTAAATATTTTAAAATTGCTTTAAAACATTTTTAAAACATTGTAAAAGCTAAAAACATTTTTAAACCATTTTTAAAACACTTTAAAACATTTTAAAATGCTTTACGAGTTCTTCAAGAGTGTCTTCGAAACATTTTTTATGTTTTGAAACATTTTAAAATACACCAAAAACGTTTTAGGAAGAAAGCGCTGAAACATTTTAAAATAAATTTTAAAAGCGTTTTAACATTGTAGTTGCTTCAAAATATTTTACAAGTGTTTCTAAAAATATTTTACAAGTGTTTCAAAACATTCGGAAGTGTTTTCATAATATTTTAAACGCTTATAAAAATCCTTAAAAACATTTTACAAAAATTTTATGGTCTAAATCTAGTTTTATAATGTGTTAAATACATTTAAAAATGTGTTTAAAATACCATAACAAATTTTTAAAAAGTTTTTTATAATGTTTTAAAACAACTTTTTTTTACCATTTCATTGGCACATTACTAAAAATGATGAAACACTTCTTAAATATTTGATTTAAACATATTAATGAAAATTTAGAATATTTTATAAAATCTTTCAACCATTTATAAAAATTATTGAACGTCAGATTTATAAGCTTAACTTGATAAGCGAAGCATAATATTTTGAAACGTTCTAAAAACTTTAAAATATTTCTTACAAAGTTTTTTTAAAATATTTTAAAAGAGCTTTATAACAAATCGAAACATTTTTAAACGACAGTTCAAAGAACAGACTAGTTAAATTTTCGGTTTTGATATCCGAGCATACTTGGATATCCATTTTGGAGATATGGCCCCAGATGACAAAGCATTTTCAATTGAGTTCGACTCGGCTCTCTTGATGATCTGTGAAAAGGAACGATGTTTAATATTTAGGGCTAAACCTTTTTTCTTTAAAAATCTTTAGAGCATATTTGGATACCCATTTTGAGATGCAAGTTGCAATGCTCTGCACATGTACAAAGTATAACTGATTTAGGACTCATATTTTAACGATCCATAAAAATTAATATTTTATACCAAATAAAATTTTTCATTTTGAAATTGGAGAGCATATTTGATAATCTATTTTGGAGATGCAAGCGTATTCTACATGCAATAAAGTGATTAATTGATTTAGACCTTATTTTGGATGATTCGTGAAAAAACGAATCTGGACGCGACAAGCCTGGGGCTAAAATTTTTGTTTTTGAACCAGGGGTATATTTCGATACCCATTTTGAGATGCAAGTAACTTCAGGAAAGAATACTTAATTGATTTCTTTAGATTCATTTTGGATGATCTCGAAAATGTACAAATGCGGATACTGGGTTGAATGTTTTTAAATTGGAGAGCATATCCTGGATAACGTATTTTTGAGATGAAAGTTATGGCCTCAACATGCACAAAGTGACAAATTTATTTCTGGATCACTTTAATGCATCCGGAAAAACTAACTATTTATACTGTGGGTTGAACTTTTTGGTTTTGAAATCCTAGACATATTTGGACACCATTTAGGAGATGCAAGTGTGGCCCCTAATGCACAAAAGTTATACCGATTTCAAGCATCACTTTACGACCCGTGTGAAAACTAATGTATTTACATAACCAAATAAATTTTCATTTTGAAATATGAGAGCATATTTGGATAACGTATTTCGAGATGAAAGCGGCAGCTTCGACATGTTAACAAATTGATTTTGGGCATCATTGGTTTTATCCATGAAAAACGTAACAAACGCTGGATTATCGGGGCTAAAATTTTCTGCTTTGAAATCTAGAGCATATTTGGATACCTATTTTGTAGACAAAGCATTCGTGATGAACAAAGTGATTAATCGACGACTGAATTAGATGATCTGCGAAAATGAAAACACGTGGATATTTCAACAACTTTTCGGGTCAGAACTGTAGAGCATGTTATTCGATACCTATTTTGAGATGTTAAAGTTCCCTGCGCAGTAGTGAATGATTAATTGATTTCGGATTCATTTTCGACGATCTCAAAATGTACAAATGCGACATTGGGTTGAAATTTTCGTTTTTTAAACGAGCATATCCTGAGCCTATTTTGACATGAAAGCGCAATTTACGCACAAAGTGACAAATTTATTTTGGGATCGCATTTTGCATTTATCCGTGAAAAGCCAGATTAACGCGATATCGCCGCCATTGAACTTTTTTGGTTTTGAAACTGGGAGTGCGATATTTTGAGCCTATTTTGGGAGATGCGGGTGTGGCTCCTGGCGCACAAAGGACAATTGATTTCGCGACTATTTTTGATGATCCGGTGAAAACCATTGCACGCCATATAACCGGTTGAAATTTTCTTTATCTCTGGCGATGACATATTGATACCCACGGAGATGAAAGTTTGGCCTTGACAAACAAAGCACAAATTGATTTTGGGTGATTGCCTGACGATCCGTAGCAAATTAAAAACGCGAACAATATCGGGCTAATTTTCAAGCTGAAATCCCAGAGCAATACTGGAGGCATCATTCTGACAGGCGACAACGGACAGCGCTGACCAGACCATCCTGACCAACTTACTCATCCGTGGAAAACAAAGACGCAGATACTCAAACAATCCCGCAGCCAGAACTTAGAGCATATCGGATAACCATTTTCTGATGCGCAGTCCTGGCGATGTTAGCTATAGCGGACAAACACACCATGACTATTTTAACATCCTATAAACCATTGTATTATATATCGGGGGCTGAAATTTTCTGACTGAAACAGAGAGTAATATTTGGATACCCATTTGGAGATGAAAGCGTGGCCTTGACACATAAAGTGACAAATTAGAGTTTTGGCTCTATTTTTGACGACATCCGTGAAAACGAACTACGAATATCTAACAAATTTTCGTCTTTGAAATCCGAGAGCATATTTGGATACCCATTCTGGAGATGCAAGCGCGGGTTCTTCGTACGTAGAAAAAAGTGACGAATTGACTTCGGGACTCAATTCGGTATTTATCCGTGAAAAATTAAAAGACGTACTTAACAACTTTTTCGTTTTGAAACTTAGAGAGCATATTTGGATACACTTTTTAAAACGTTTTAAAATGCTTTACAAGTTTTTGAAAAGGATTTTGAAACGTTTAAAAACATTTAAACTTTTGAAATATTGTAAGTTTTCTAAAAACATTTTTAAACCGCTGAAATGCTTTACAAGTTTAAAGGATTCAGCATGGTTTTAAAACATTTTTAAAAGTGTTTTGAAAACATTTTAAAAGTGTTTTGAAACATTTTAAAAGTGTTTTGAAACATTTTAAAATAAATTTAAAACATTTTAGAAGTGTTTTGAAACATTTTAAAATGAATCTTTAAAAGCGCTTCAAAATATTTTAAAAGCGTTTCTAATATTCAAAAGTGTCTTGAAATATCTTCGACATGAAAGAATATTTGAAACGTTATAAAAATCCTTTAAAATATTTTACAACTTTTAAAATATTTTAAAAGAGTTTCATAATGTCTTAAAACATTTTTAACGTGTTTAAAATCATGCTAGAAGATTTTAAAAAGTGTTTTATAATGTTTTGAAATATTATTTTTTACGATTTTATTAGCAGATTTACTAAAAATGATTAAACGCTTTAAATATTTATCAAAACATATTAATAAGAATTTGGAATATTTTATAAAAGGTTTAAACCATTTTTAAAACATTTATAAAAATTATCGAATGTCAAAATTTATAAGCTAACTTTTTGAAATATTTTGAAATGTTATAAAAATCTCTAAAATATTTTACAAAATTTTTAAAAATATTTGAAAAGAGTTTTAAGACAAAATAGAACAGATTTTAAAATGGAGTTAAAAGCACATTATAACATTTTAAAAGGGTTTTATAAATATTTTTAAAAACTTTCTTTTTTTACGATTTTATTAAAAACATTTAATAAAAGGATTAAACGTTTAAATATTTGATTTAAACATATTGAGAAGAATTTAGAATATTTTATAACAGATTTTTAAACCATTTGCGAAACATTTATAAAATTTATTGTACATGTTTACAATGTTAGCTTTATAAGCTTAACTTTTATTAAATTTTATTTAAAAACTATTAAAAACCTACAAATAAATGCTTTCAAATATTTTAAAATGGTGTTTTTGAAATGTTTTTCTAACATTGTAAAAGCACTCGAAACATTTAAAAACCATTTTAAAACACTTTTAAAAAACATTTTAAAATGTTTTACAACTTTTTATGTTGATCATGAAATAATGAAAACATTTTTATGCTAGTTTTGAAACATTTTAAAATAAATTTAAACATTTTAAAAGTAGCCAATAGATTTTAAATGTTTTTAATATTTTAAAATAAATTTAAAACATTTTAAAAGGGTTTCAAAAATATTTAAAAGCAAAGTCAAAAAACATTCGAAGTGCTTGACAATATTTTGAAACATATAAAAATATTTTAAAACATTTTTACAAATTTTTAAAAACATTTTAAAAGAGTTTTATGATGTCTTCAAAATATTTTAAAAGCACATTA
The DNA here is from genome assembly GCA_034641835.2 of Pinus albicaulis. NCBI lineage: Eukaryota > Viridiplantae > Streptophyta > Pinopsida > Pinales > Pinaceae > Pinus > Pinus albicaulis. Next base: position 176,801 of record JAXQQM020058733.1, read on the forward strand.
TAACATTTTAAAAAGTGTCAGACAATGTTTCTAGAAATTTTTTTACATTTTATTAAATGCTTATTTTAAAACACTTAATATAAATTAAATATTTAGAAGTGTTTTGAACATTTAAAACAATTTTAAAACATTTTAAAGTGTTTTAAAATATTTTACAAGTGCAGTTTTAAAATATCTCAGTTAAAGCATAAACATTTTTGAAATTTTTTGAATGATTTTGAAATATTTTGAAAATGCTATAAAATCATTTAAAACATTTGCTAAAATTTATAAAAATATTTTAAACGAGTTTTATAATGTCTTAAAAACATTTTAAATGTGTTTAAATGCGCTATAACATTTTAAAAGTGTTTTATAATGTTTTTTAAAAACGTTTTTTTGCGTATTTTATCAAAAATGATTAAACGTTTAAATATTTACTTCACACAATAATAAGAATTTAAATATTTATAAAAGCTTTAAACCATTTATAAAACCTTTATAAAAAAATTATTAAATGTTTATATGTCATTAACTTTATTAGTTTAACTTTTATTAAATGTTATTTATAAACATTTTTAAAAATGAAATAGAACAATAATATTTTAAAAGAATTTTAAAAGTGTTTTGAAATATTTTGGAAATACTGTAAAAGCTTTCTAAAAACATTTTTAAACCATTTTAAAACACTTTAAAACATTTTAAAATGCTTTAATAGTTCTTCAAGAGGTTCTAAAACATTTTAAAAGTGTTTTGAAACATTTTAAAATAAATTTAAAACGTTTTAGAAGCATGAAACATTTTTAAAAATTTAAAAGCGTCAAAATATTTTAGAAGCGTTTTCAAAATATTTTACAAGTGTTTCAAAATATTTTACAAGTGTTTTAAAATATCTTAAAGGTTTTACAATATTTTGAAATGCCATAAAACTTCTTAAAAACATTTTACAAAATTTTAAAATATTTTAAATTAGGTTTTATAATGTAAGTTAACTACATTTAAATGTGTTTAAAAGCACGTAAGGTCAGCTTAAAAGTTTTTTATAACAAGCTTTAAAACAATTTTTTTTTACGATTTCATTAAAAACATTTACTAAAAATGATTAAAACACTTTAAATATTTGATTTAAACATATTAATGAAAATTTAGAATATTTTATAAAATATTCGAACCTATTTATAAAAATTATCGAATGTCGTATTTATGTTTAATCATGCTTGCTTTACAACATTTTGAAATGTTCTAAAATCCTTAAAAATATTTTACAAAGTTTTTTAAAATATTTTAAAAGAGCTTTCGAGAAACAAGTCTCAAAAACATTTTTAAACGTAGTTCACAAAGGAATAGACGAGTTAAACTTTTCGGTTTTGATATCCTAGGAGCATATTTGGATATCCATTTTGGAGATGCAAGCGTGGCCCCGTATGCACAAAGTGACGAATTGAGTCTCGACCCTATTTCGATGATCTCGTGAAAACGAACTATGCGAATATCGAGGGCTAAAACTTTTCGTTTAAAAAAATTCGAGAGCATATTTGGATACCTATTTTCGAGAGATGCAAGCGTGGCCTCACATGCACAAAGTGATGAATTGATTTAGGGACCTATTTCGAACGATCCATAAAAACGAACAGACGCAGATAATGGTTGAAATTTTCATTTTGGGCCCCAGACATATTGGACAATCCATTTCGAGATGCAAGCCTGGCCTCACATGCACAAAAGTGACTAATTGATTTAGGACTCATTTTTGATGATCCGTAAAACAATCTTATCGCTTTTACGTTCGGGGCTAAAATTTTCGTTTTGAACCGAGGGTATATCTGGATAACGTATTTTGGAGATGAAGTTCTCACAGAAAAGAATGACTTAATTGATTTCCGGATCTATTTGACGCATCCTGAAAATGTACAGTCGTTAATATCGAAGAAATTTTCGCTTAAATTCGAGATATCGATACCCATTTTGGAGATGAAAGCGTTGGCCCCCGCATGCACAAAGTGACAATTATTTTCGGGATCCATTTCTATTTATCCGCAGGAAAAAACTAACTATCGCTGATATCGGTACCGTTGAACTTTTTGGTTTTGAAACTTATATATTTGGATACCCATTTTGGAGATGGGCGGTGGCCCCTATGCACAAAGTGACAAATTGATTGCGACCATTTTGATGATCCGTAAAACTACTGTATTTATAATCTGGGCTGAATGGTATTTGAAATATGAGAGCATATTTGACACCATTGGAGATTATAGTGTTGGCCTCGACACAACAGACAAATTGATTTTGGCATCATTTGATGATCCGTGAAAACCAATGAATATCGGGGGCTAAACTTTTCGTTTTGAAATCGTATACACTGATACTCATTTTGGAGATGCAAGTGGCTCTGTATGAACAAAGTGACGAATTGACTTTGGACTCAATCTTACGTACCGTGAAAATGAAAAGACGTGGAGACGCAAAATGAATTTTTCGGGAAATTCGAGAGCATATTTGTACAACGATTTTGAGATGAAGTGTGGCCCCGCATGCACATAGTGACAACCGATTTTCGCGACTATTTCTAGATGATCCGCGAAAACGAACAGACGTACACCAACAAATTAGCTGAATATGAGACATATTTGGGATACCCATTTTTGGAGATGAAAGCATGGTCGAATGCACAAAGTGACAAATTGAGTTTTCTGGGGCTCTATTTTGGACGATCCGTGAAAAACGAACGTACGCGAACATTTGGGTCAAATTTTGGTTTTGAAATCGAGACATATTTGATAACGACGGAGATGCAAGCGTGGCCTCAGATGAAAGTGATGAATTGACTGGACTAATTCGTATTTATCCGTGAAAATGAAAAGACGATACCAATGAATCTTTTCGGTTTTGAAACTGACATATTTAGCACTTTGCAAACGCGAACAATACAAGTTTCTAAAAGGATTTTAAAATTAATGCAAAACATTTTTAATTTTTTAAAATATTGTAAAAGCTTTCAAAAACATTTTTAAACCGTTTTAAAACACTTTTAAAACGTTCTAAAATGCTTTTTACATGTTTTTTAAAAGATTTAAAAACGTCAAAATATTTTAAAAGTGTTTTGAAACATTTTAAAATAAATTTAAATATTTTAGAAGTGTTTTAAACATTTTAAAATAAATCTTAGCATGCTTTCAAAATATTTTAAAAGCGTTTCAAAATATTTTTAAAAGCGTTTCTAATATCTTAAAGTGTCTGAAATATTCGATAGTTGTTTTGACATATTTGAAACGTTATAAAAACTTTAAAACATTTTACAACTTTTTAAAAATATTTTAAAAAGAGCTTCATAATGCTCAAAATACTTTTAACGTGTTTAAATCATGTTATAACATTTTAAAAAGTGTTTTATAATGTTTTTTAAAAATATTATTTTTTACGATTTTATTAAAAGATTTACTAAAAACATTAAATCAATATTTGATTTGAAACATATTAATAAGAATTTGGAACATTTTATAAAAGTTTTAAACCATTTTTAAAACATTTATAAAAATTATCGAATGTCGCCTTTATAAGCTTAATTTATGAAATATTTTGAAATGTTATAAAATCTCTAAAATATCATGAAATTTTTAAAAATATTTGAAAAGAGCTTTATGATGTTAGAAACATTTTAAACGTGTTTAAGAGCACATTATAACATTTTAAAAAGGGTTTTATAATATTTTTAAAAACTTTTCTTTTTTTACGATTTTATTAAAAACATTTAATAAAAGGATTAAAAGCTTAAACATTTGATTTAAACATATTGAGAAGAATCAGTACATTTTATAATGATTAAACTATCGCAGAAACATTTATAAAAATTATTGCATGTTTATAATGTTAGCTTTATAAGCTTAACTTTTATTAAATTTTATTTAAAAACGTTTTTAAAACCTAAATAAATGCTTTCAAATATTTTAAATGTGTTTTAAAATGTTTTTCTAACATTGTAAAGCATTCTCGAAACATTTAAAAACTATTTTAAAACACTTTTAAAACATTTTAAAATGTTTTACAAGTTTTTAAAAAGGATTTAAATATGTTTTTTAAAACACTAAAAGTGTTTTGAAACATTTTAAAAGTGTTTTCAAGCATTTTAAAAGTGTTTTGAAACATTTTAAAAAGGGTTTCAAATATTTAAAAGTGTTCTAAAAATATCTTTAAGCGTTTGACAATATTTTTTGAAATATATAAAAATATTTTAAAACATTTTACAAATTTTTAAAAATATTTAAAAGAGGTTTATGATGTCTTCAAAACATTTTATACACATTATAAATATTTTAAAAAGTGTTGTACAATGTTTCTAGATACTTTTTACGATTTTATTAAATGTAAGAAGTTTATTTTAAAACACTTTTAATATAAATAAACATTTTAGAAGTGTTTTGAAACATTTAAAATAAATTTAAAACATTTTAAAAGCGCTTGCAAACATTTTACAAGTGTTTTAAAATATCTTCAAAGCGTTTACAACATTTCGGGCCTGAATGATTTTGAAATATTTTGAAATGTTTATAAAAATCATTTAAAACATTTTACAAATTTATAAAAATATTTTAAACGAGTTTTATAATGTCTTAAAAACATTTTAAATGTGTTTAAAGTTATCGTTATAACATTTTAAAAAAGTGTTTTATAAAATGTTTTTAAAAAACGTTGCGATTTTATCAAAAATGATTAAACGATTTAAATATTTGATTTAAGCATATTACTGAATTAGAATATTTATAAAAGCTTTAAACCATTTATAAAACCTTTATAAAAATTATTAAATGTTTATAATGTCAAATTTATTAGTTTAACTTTATTAAATGTTATTTATAAACATTTTTAAAATGAAATAATGTTTTTAAATATTTTAAAAGAATTTTAAAAGTGTTTTGAAATATTTTTAAAACATTGTAAAAGCTTAAAAATATTTTTAAACCATTTTAAAACATTTTAAAATGCTTTATTGTTCTTCAAGAGGTTCTCGAAAACATTTTAAAAGTGTTTTGAAATATCAAGAAATAAATTTAAAAACGTTTTAGAAGTGTTTTGAAACATTTTAAAACAAATTTTAAAAGCGTTTCAAAATATTTTAGAAGCGTTTCAAAATATTTTAGAAGTGTTTCAAAATATTTTACAGCACTAAAATATCTTGGAAGTGTTTTACAATATTTTGAAATGTTATAAAAACTTCAACATTTTGCATAAAATTCTTAAAATATTTTAAAATTCAGGTTTTGAGAATAAATACCTATTTAAATGTGTTTAAAAGCACGCTATAATGCTTAACAAGTTTTTTATAATGTTTTAAAACAATTTTTTTACGATTTCATTAAAATATTTCATAAAATTACTAAATACTTAAATATTTGATTTAAAGATATTAATGAAAATTTAGAATATTTTATAAAATCTTTCGAACCATTTATAAAATTATTGAATGTCGCATTTACAAGCTTAACTTGATAAGCGTTTTACAATATTTTTGAAATATTTTAAAACATTGAAATGTTCTAAAACTTTAAAATATTTTACAAAAGTTTTAAAATATTTTCAAAGAGTTTTACAATGTCCGAAAAACATTTTAAACGTAGTATAATTGCTAAAAAGGAATAGATGCAGTTAAACTTTTCGCTTTGATATCCTAGAGCATATTTGGATGATTCATTTTTGAGATGCTGGCCTCGTACAACAAAGTGACTAATTGAGTTCGACTCTCATTTCTGGACGATCCGTGAAAATTCAATTCGATGCGGAACAATATCGTAGGTCAAACTTTTCGCTTTAAAAATTCGAGATATTTGGATACCCATCAGATGTGTTGGCTCACACACAAAGTGATGAACCGATTTAGGGACTCATTTTGCAACGATCCATAAAACGACGACGCAGACATTTCGTGCTGAAATTTTCATTTTTTGAAATTCGAGAGCATATTTGGATAACCATTTTGAGATAAAGCGTGCCTCACATGCACAAAGTGATTAATTGATTTAGGGGACCATTTGATGATCCGCAAAAACGACCCGACGCAGACATGCTTCAAGCAAATGCCGTGAAATCGAGGGTGTATATTCTGGATACCCATTTTTTTGGAGACAAGCAAAAGCCTGCAGAAAAGAATGACGACGATTTCTCGGATTCATTTTGGATGATCCTTGAAAATGTACAAAATGCGGATACTGGGGGTTGAAATTGGGCGTTTTTAAACGAGAGCATATCCATACCTATTTTGAGATGAAAGCGTGTCTCCCCGCATGCAAAAAGTGACAAATTTATTTCGGATCGTATTTCGTACGATCCGTGAAAAACGAATTCGACGTTGACATTCTGCTGTTGAACTTTTTGGGTTTTTGAAATCCTAGAGCATATTTGGATACCATTTTGGAGATGCAAGGTGGCCCCCTCATGCAAAAAAGTGACAAAATTGATTTCATGGGACTATTTCTGATGATCCGTTGTGAAAACGACGACGCAGACAATTCGGGTCAAATTTTTGATTTTGAAATATGAGAGCACATTGAGGCCTATTTTGGAGATGAAAGTTGTATTTCGATGCACAAAGTCAGACAAATTGATTTTTTGGGTATCATTTTGGATGATCCGGTGAAAAATCAACAAACGCGAATATCGGGGTTAAACTTTTCGTTCAGAACTGGGAGACATATTTGGATACCTATTTTGGAGATGCAAGGTGGCTCCAGATGAACAAAGTGATTTGAATTGACTTCGGACCAATTCGACGATCCAGAAAAATGAAAAGACGTGGATATCTGTGGGTCGAACTTTTTCATTGGAAATCCGAGAGCATATTTGGATACCCATTTTGAGATAAAAGGTATTCCCGCATGCACATAGTGACAAATCGTACTGCGACTATTTCTGATGATCCGGCGAAAACTAATAAAGGGTAGGATAACCAACAGAAATTTTCGATTTGGAATATGAGACATATTCGTATACCCATTTTTTAGAGATGAAAGCGTATTCGTATGCACAAAGTGACAAATTGAGTTTGTCTTTATTTTGGATGATCCAAGAAAACGAACGACGCGAATACTCAATGTAAATTTTCGGTTTTGAAATTCAGACATAGTCGGATACCCATTTTCGAGATGCAAGTTATGGCCTCAGATGAAAGTGACGAATAATTTGATTTCTGGACTCAATTCGTACTAGATCCGTGAAAATTAAAAGACGTGATATCAAATGAATTTTCAAGTTGAAATCCGAGAGCATATTTGGACACACTTTTAAAACGTTTTTAAAATGCTATAAAAGTTTTGAAAAGATTTTAAAACGTTTTAAAACATTTTAAACCTTTAAAATATTGTAAAAGCTTAAAAATATTTTTAAACCGTTTTAAAACACTTTAAAACGTTTAAAATGCTTTACAAGTTTTTGTATGATTTAAAACGTTTTAAAACATTTTAAAAGTGTTTTGAAACATTTTAAAATAAATTTAAAACATTTAGAAGTGTTTTAAAGGCATTTTAAAATAAATCTTAAAAGCATTTCAAAATATTTTAAAAGCGTTTCAAAATATCTTAAAAGTGTCTTGAAATATCTTGATAGTGTTTCTTATAATATTTTAAACGTTATAAAAATCTTAAAACATTTTACAACTTTTTAAAAAATATTTTAAAAGAGCTTCATAATGTCTTAAAAACATTTTTAACGTGTTTAAAATCATGTTATACATTTTAAAAAGTGTTTTATAATGTTTTTAAAAATATTATTTTTACGATTTTATTAGTAGATCACATTAAAATATTTAAACGCTTTTAAATATTTGATTTAAACATATTAGTCAAGAATTTGGAATATTTTATAAAAAGGTTTTTCCAACTATTTAAAACATTTACATAAAATTATTGAATGTCACCTTTATGTTTTCACCTTATGAAATATTTTGAAATGTTATAAAAATCTCTAAAACATTTTACAAATTTTTTAAAATATTTGAAAAGAGTTTTATGATGTATGAACATTTTTAAAACGTGTTTAAAAGCACATTATAACATTTTAAAAAGGGTTTTATAATATTTTTTAAAAACGTTTTCTTTTTTTACGTATTTTATTAAAAACATTTTAATAAAGGATTAAACGCTAAATATTTGATTGAACATATTGAGAAGAATTTAGAATATTTTATAAATAAAAGATTAAACTATTTAAGAAAACATTTATAAAAATTATTGTATGTTTATAATGTTAGCTTTATAAGCTTAACTTTTATTTAAAAACGTTTTTAAAATTAAATAAATGCTTTCAAATATTTTAAAATGTGTTTTGAAATGTTTTTCTTAACATTGTAAAAGTATTCTAAAACATTTAAAAACCATTTTAAAACACTTTTTAAAACATTTTAAAATGTTTTTTCAAGTTTTTTAAAAAGAATTTAAATATGTTTTAAAACATTTTAAAAGTGTTTTTAAACATTTTAAAATAAATTTAAAATGCTTTTAAAAGTGTTTTGAAGCTTTTTAAAAAGGTCTTAAAATATTTTAAAATAAATTTAAAACATTTTAAAAGGGTTTCAAAAATATTTAAAAGTGTTCAAAAATATCTTGCTATTGACAAATACTTGAAAATATATAAAAATATTTTAAAAACATTTTACAAATTTTTAAAAATATTTTAAAAGAGTTTTATGGTGTCTTCAAAACATTTTAAAAGCACATTATGTTACTTCTCTTAAAAAGTGTTGTACAATGTTTCTGTAACCTTTTTTCAGCGTATTTTATTAAATGTAAGTTTATTTTAAAACACTTTTAATATAAATTTAAAATATTTTAGAAGTGTTTTGAAAATTTAAAAATAAATTTAAAATATTTTATACAAGCTCAAAATATTTTACAAGTGTTTTAAAAACATTCAAAGCGTTACAACATTTTGAAATTTTTTGAAATGTTATAAAAAATCATTTAAAACATTTTACAAATTTACAAAAATATTTTAAACGCAGTTTTACAATGTCTTAAAAACATTTTAAATGTTTAAAAGCACGTTATAATATTTAAAAGTGTTTTATAATGTTTTTAAAAACGTTGCGATTTTACAAAAAATGATTAAACGTCAAAATATTTTGATTTAAAGCATATTAATTTATTTAGAATATTTTTTTACAAAAGCTTTAAACCATTTATAAAACCTTTATAAAAAAATTATTAAATGTTTATAATGTCAACTTTATTAGTTTAACTTTTATTAAATGTTATTTATAAACATTTTTAAAAATGAAATAAATGTTTTTAAATATTTTAAAAGAATTTTAAAAGTGTTTGAAATATTTTTAAAACATTGTAAAAGCTTAAAAACATTTTTAAACCATTTTGAAACACTTTTAAAACATTTTAAGATGCTTTATATTAAAACAAGAGCTCAAAATATTTTAGTGTTTAAAATATTTTAAAATAAATTTAAAAACGTTTTAGAAGTTAAGCTTTGAAACATTTTTAAAATAAATTTTAAAGTCGCTTCAAAAATATTTTAGAAGCGTTTTCAAAAATATTTTATGTTTCAAAATATTTTACAAGTGTTTTAAAATATCTTACAATGTTTTATAATATTTAGAAATGCTATAAAACCTAAAAACATTTTACAAAAATTTCAAAATATTTTAAACTAGGTTTTAGAACAAAGTTAACCATACTAAATGTGTTTAAAAGTACGCGATAACAATGCTACTTAAGTTTTTACATTGCTTTTAAAACAATTTTTTTACGATTTCATTAAAACATTTACTAAAAAATGATTAAACACTTTAAATATTTGATTAAACATATTAATGAAATTTTAGAATATTTTATAAAAATCTTCGAACCATTTATAAAAATTATTTAACGTCGTATTTATGAGCTTTCTAATCTTCTGATAAGCGTCACAATATTTTGAAATATTTTAAAATATTTTGAAATGTTTAAAAATCCTTTAAAATATTTTACAAATTTTACAATATTTTAAAAGAGTTTTATAATGAACTGAAAACATTTTAAACGTAGATAGTTCGTTAAAAGGAATAGACGTGAAAGCAACTTTTCGGTTTTGATATCTCGAGAGCATATTTGGATATCCATTTTGGAGATGCAAGCGTGGCCCCGCATGGGCACAAAGTGACGAATTGAGTTCGGACCTCATTTCTTACGATCCGTAAAACGAACCTGATGCGAATATCGAGGGCTAAACTTTTCGTGCTTAAAAATTCGAGACATATTTGGATACCCATTTTGGAGATGCAAGTTGGTCCCGTTACGCAACAAAGTGATGAATTGATTTAGGCAATCATTTTCGAATGATCCAAAACGAATACTAAGAGATTTGGGTTGAAATTTTCATTTTTTGAAATTCGAGACATATTTGGATAACCATTTGGAGATGCAAGCTCTGCCTCACATGCACAAAGTGACGAATTGATTTAGGGACCTATTTTGGATGATCTGAAAATCGAATTCGACGCGGGATGTTGGGGGGCTAAAATTTTGCCAAACCGAGGTATATCCGGATACCCATTTGGAGATGCAAGTGTGCTCACAGGAAAGAATGATTTAATTGATTTCTAGACCATTTTGGATGATCTCGAAATGTACAAATGCGGATACTCTGGGCTGAAATTTCGGTTTTTAAATTCGAGAGCATATCCGGATACCCATTTTAGACAGAAAGGGTGGCTCACATGCACAAAGTGACAAATTTATTTTCGGATCGTATTTCGTACAACGGTGAAAACGAATCTGGGCTAATATCACATGGTTGAACTTTTTGTTTTGAACCGAGAGCATATTTGGATACCCATTTTGAGATGGCGTGGCCCTCATGCACAAAGTGACAAATTGATTTCGCGACCATTTTTTTGATGATCCGTAGCACCAGGCTTCAGAGCACTCAACAATTTTTAATGAAATATGAGACATATTGACAACGTATTTGGGAGAGAGAAAGTTGGCCTTTGATGCACAAAGTGACATTTAGAAGTGTTTTAAAACATTTTAAAATAAATTCGCAAAGCGTTTCAAAACACTAAAACAAGCCAATATCTTAAAAGTGTCTAAATATCTTCGATAAAGGTTTTACAATATTTTGAACAAGAGAAAATCCTTAAAACATTTTACAATTTTTTAAAATATTTTAAAAAGAGTTTCATAATGTCTTAAAACATTTTTAACGTGTTTAAAATCATGTTATAACATTTTAAAAGTGTTTCTGCATCGTTTTTAAAAATATTATTTTTTACGTATTTTATTAAAAAGATTTAATAAAAAATGATTAAACGCTTAAACATTTGATTTAAAATATTATCATTTAATTTGAACATTTTATAAAAGGTTTAAAGCTATTTTAAAGCATTTATAAAAATTATCGAATGTCGTTTCTTTATACAAGCTAAATTATGAAATATTTTGAAATATTTAGAAATGTTAAGAACAATCCCTTCAAAATGTTTGAAAAGAGTTTTATGATGTGTTAGAAACATTTTTAAACGGTTTTAAAAGGTGATTATGGGCTATATTTAAAAAGGGTTTTATAATATTTTAAAAACGTTTTTTTACTACTTTATTAAAAACATTTAACAAAAGGATTAAACGCTTTAAATATTTGATTTAAACATATTGAGAAGAATTCGTATATTTTATAACAGATTTAAACCATTTATGAAACATTTATAAAAATTATCAAGATGTTTATAATGTTAGTTTATAAGCTTTAATTTTGCTGACAAATTTTATTTAAAACGTTTTTAAAACCTAAATAAATGCTTTCAAATGTTTTAAATGTGCTTTGAAATGTTTTTCTAACATTAAAAGCATTCTGAAAATACTAAAACCATTTAAACACTTTTTAAACATTTTAAAATGTTTTACAAGTTTTTAAAAAGGATTTAAATATGTTTTAAAACATTTTAAAAGTGTTTTGAAACATTTTAAAATAATTAAAACGTTTTAAAAGTGTTTTAAATATTTAGAAAGTGTTTTGAAACATTTTAAAAGGTTTCAAAATATTTGGCATGTTCAAAAATATCTTAAGCGTTTGACAATATTTTGAAATATAAAAATATTTTAAAACATTTTACAAATTTTTAAAAATATTTTAAAAGAGTTTTATGATGTCTTCAAAAAATACTCTTTAAAAGCACATTATAATATTTTAAAAAGTGTTGTATAAATGTTTCAAACTTTTTTTACGATTTTATTTAATGTATTTATTTAAAACACTTTAATATAAATTTAAAATATTTTAAAGTGTTTTGAAACATTTAAAATAAATTTTTAAAACATTTTATGTTGCTTCAAAATATTTAAGGGCGTTTTTAAAACATTCAAAGCGTTTATAAATATTTTGAAATTTTTTGAATGATTTTGAAATATTTTGAATGTTATAAAAATCATTTCTGAAAACATTTTACAAATTTATAAAAATATTTTAACGAGTTTTATAAATGTCTTAAAAACATTCTGAATGTGTTAAAAGTTATCATATAACATTTTAAAAAGTGTTTACAATGTTTTTTAAAAACGTTTTTTTTGCGATTTTATCAAAAATGATTAAGTTCCTTTTAAATATTTGATTTAAGCATATTAATAAGAATTTAGAATATTTTACAAAAAGCTTTAAACCATTTATAAAACCTTATAAAATTATTAAATGTTTATAATGTCAACTTTATTAGTTTAACTTTTTATTAAATGTTATTTATAAACATTTTTAAAAATGAAATAAATGTTTTTAAATATTTTAAAAAGAATTTTAAAAGTATTTTAGGGTCATTTTATAAACATTGTAAAAGCTTTTTAAAAACATTTTTAAACCATTTTAAAACACTTTAAAACATTTTAAAATGCTTTACGCAGTTCTTCAAGAGGTTCGGAAACATTTTAAAGTGTTTTGAAACATTTTAAAATAAATTTAAAACGTTTTAGAAGTGTTTAAAGTATTTTAAAACAAATTTTAAAAGCGTTTTTCAAAATATTTTAGAAGTTGCTTTCAAAATATTTGAAGCATTTTAAAATATTTTAGAAGTTGCTTTAAAATATCTTGGAAGTGTTTTACAATATTTAAAATGCTATAAAACCTTAAAAGCATTTTACAAAATTTTAAAATATTTTAAAATGAGTTTTATAATGTGTTAACTACATTTAAATGTGTTTAAAAGCACGCTATAACAGCTTCTTAACAAGTTTTATAACAAGCCTTTAAAACAATTTTTTTACGTATTTCATTAAAAACATTTACTAAAAATATTTAAATACTCTTAAATATTTGACTGAAAAATATTAATGAAAATTTAGAATATTTTATAAAATCTTTCTAACCATTTATAAAAAATGTCAACGCTAGATTTATGAGCTTTTAATTGATAAGTTGCTTTACAATATTTTGAATATTTTAAAATATTTTTGAAATGTTTTAAAAATCCTTTAAAAATATTTTTACAAAGTTTAAAATATTTAAAAAGAGCTTTATAATGTCTCAAAAACATTTTAAACGAGATAGTTCGTTAAAATAAATAGACTAGTTAAAACTTTTTCGTTTAGTAATTTTAGATAGTTTGGATATCCATTTTTGAGATGCAAGCGGTGAAATTTCGTATGCACAAAGTGACTAATTGAGTTCGGACCTCATTTTGGACAAGATCCGTGAAAAACTAACCCGATGTAATATTTATAATAAACTTTTTCGCTTAAAAATTTATGACATATTATACCATTTTGTGATACAAGCGTATTCATGGTGGCTAAAGTGATGAATGATTTAGGACCAGCTCAACGATTCCATAAAAACCATTGGCGACATTTTGCCGATGCCTTATTTGAAACCAGATAAGGTCGGATAACCAGCTCGATAGTGGTTATTTCGTACACAAAGAGAGCTGAATGATTTAGGGGACCAGTTTTGATGATCTGAAAATGAACATCGCTGATGTGGTCAATGGCACTACGAAAACTCAGGGTATTTGGATACCCGTATTTAAGAGATGCAAGGGTGTTCTCAACAGGAAAGAATATTAACTGATTTTCGTGATTCGCTTTGGAGGATCTTGCGTCAAAGTGATATTGAAGAAATTTTCACTAAATTAGATATTATCTGAGTACTCTATTTGATGAAAGTTGGCCTCGTGATGCACAATAATAATTATTTTAACTATCTTTATTGAACGTGAAAAACGAATACCGATACGGCGCTGAACTTTAATGAAACCGGTATATTTATACCCATTTGAGACAGGGCGTAGCTCCATATAAAAGGACGTAATTGACTTTTGACCTTCATTCGGAACATCCTGAAAATGAAAGACGTAGATAATGGCTTAACTTTTCACGAATTCCGAGATATTGGAATGAACAGAGGATAAAGTGTGGCTCTCAGTAGAGTGACATAGTGATAGATCCATTTTCATAGATTTCATTTTAGATGACCCGCAAAATGGAATAGACGGTATAATGCAAACAAATTTTCATTTGGAATATGAGATATATTTCGATACCCATTTTAGAGAAAGCGTACTTTATGTTAAAGGACAAATTGAGTTTGGGTTTGGTTTTTGGGATTTAGATCTCGTGAAAAACTAACCATCGCGAACATTTGGTAACAATGCGTTTTTAACCATATTATACCATTGGAGGATGTACAGTCTCCGTGATGAAAGTATTTAATCGATTTCCTGGATCCGAATTTATTTTCATCCGTGAAAATTAAAAGATGGGGATATCTGGCCCAACTTTTCGTTTTTTGAAATCGAGAGGATATTGACAAGATTTTTAGCTAAAATGATTTACAAGTTTTCGAAAGGATTTTTAAAACGCGAAACATTTTAGACCTTTTTTAAAATATTAATAAAGAAAGTTTAAAAATATTTTAAACGCTTAAAACATTAAAGCAGAAATGATTTTAAAGTTTTTTAAAAGGATTTAAAATGTTTTAAAATGGTTTGTAAGTATTGAAACATTTTAAAATAAATTTAAAATATTTTAGAAGTGTTTTGAAACATTTTAAAATAACCCTGAAAAGAAGCCAAAAACATTTTAAAGCGCTTATCGATTTTAAAAGGTCTAATATTCTTGATATGGTTTACAATATTTCCGAACGCGATAAAAACTTTAAAGATTTAATAACTTTAAAAATATTTAAAAGAGTTTCATATCACCTAAAAACATTTGAACAATGGAAATCATGTTAGCAGATTTAAAAAGTGTTTTATAATGTTTTTAAAAAATATTACTTTTTTATTATTTTATTAAAAGATTTATTGAAATGATTAAACGCTTTAAACATTGATTGTTATATTAATAATAACTAAATATCAGTATTTAGTCTTAGCTAAAGACGAAAAATATCATAATAAATGTTTTAATGTTTAACTTTATGTGAAATATTTTAAATATTTTGAAATGTTATAGAAACTTCAAAATGTTTTAAAAGAGTTTTAACATGCTAAAATAAATGCATGAAAGTTACATTATAACATTTTAAAAGGTTTTAGTAATACTGTAAACGTTTTTTTTACGTATTTATTAAAAATATTTAATAAAAGGATTAAACGTTTAAATATTTGATTAAAAGCATATTAGGAAGAATTCAATATTTTAAGAACATTTGTCCACATTTATGAAATATTTTGATAAAATTATTACATGTTTATAATGTTAGCTTTATAAGTTTAACTTTTATTAAATTTTATTTAAAATCGTTTTTAAAACTGAAGAATGCTCAATGTTTGTTGTGTGTTTTGAAATGTTTGTTACCAAAGTGACTTTAAAATATTTAAAACTATTTTAGAACACTTTTAAAACATTTTAAAATGTTTTACAAGTTTTAAAAGGATTTAAACATGTTTTTGTGAAACATTTTAAAAGGTTTTGGAACATTTTAAAATAATTTTAAACGTTTAAAAGGTTTTGAAATAATTTTAAAAGTGTTTTAAAACATTTTAAAATAAATTTAAAACATTTTAGTATGTTAGTTTCAAAATATTTAAAAAGTGTTCAAAAATATCTCAAGCTGCTGACAATATTTTGAACATATAAAAATATTTTAAAACATTTTACAAATTCTTAAAAATATTTTTAAAAGAAGTTTTAAAATAATGTCTTCAAACATTTTAAAAGCACATTATAACATTTTAAAAGGTTACCAAATGTTTCCAGAAACTTTTTTATTGATTTTATTAAATGTACTATTTTAAATACTTTGTTAATAAATTTAAAATATTTTGAAGTGTTTTAAATAATTAAAATAAATGAAAACATTTTAAAGTATTTTAAAATATTTATGCAATGTTTTGAAACATTCAAAGCTGTTTTTTACAAATATTTTGAAATTTTTTTGAAACATTTTAAATATTTTAAAATGTTATAAAAAAATCATTTAAAACATTTTACAAATTTCAGCAAAATATTTTTAACCCAGTTTTATATGTCTAAAAACATTTTAAATGTTTAAAAGCACGCATAACATTTTAAAAAGTGTTTTATAATGTTTTTAAAACGTTTTTTTAAGCATTTTATCAAAAATGACCAAACGCTAAATATTTGATTTAAGTATATTAATAAGAATTTAGAATATTTTACAAAAGCTTTAAACCATTTATAAAACCTTTATAAAAATTATTAAATGTTTATAATGTCAACTTATTACTTTCGATTTTTATTAAATGTTATTAACATTTTAAAAATGAAATAATGTTTTCAAATATTTTAAAAGAATTTTAAAAGTAAGTTGAAATACTTTTAAAATATCAGTAAAATCTTTCTAAAAACATTTTTAAACCATTTTTAAAACACTTTTTAAAACATTTTAAAATTCTTTACATGCAGTTCTTCAAGAGGTTCTGAAACATTTTAAAAGTGTTTTAAAACATTTCAAAGTAAATTTAAAACGTTTAAAGTGTTTTGAAACATTTTAAAACAAATTTTATGTCGTTTTAAAAATATTTTAGAAGTTTTCAAAATATTTTAGAAGTGTTTCAAAATATTTTACAAGTGTTTTAAAATATCTTGGAAGTGTTTTATAACATTTTGAAATGCTATAAAAATCCTTAAAAACATTTTTTACAAAATTTCTTAAAATATTTTAAATGCAGTTTTATAATGTGTTAACTACATTTAAATGTGTTTAAAAGCACGCCATAACAAAATAACAAGTTTTTTATAATGTTTTAAAACAATTTTTTTTACGTATTTCATTAAAACATTAGCTAAAAATGATTAAACACTTTAAAATATTTGATTTTTAAAATATTAATGAAAATTTAGAATATTTTATAAAATTCTTCAACCATTTATAAAAATTATTGAATGTCAGATTTATGAGTTTAACTTGATAAGCGTTTTTACAATATTTGCAGTATTTTAAAATATTTTGAAATGTTCTAAAAAATTCTGAAATATTCAGTAAAGTTTTTTAAAATATTTTAAAAGAGCTTATATTGTCTCAAAAACATTTTTAAAAACGAGATATGTTCACAAAAGAACAGACGTGAGTTAAAATTTTATCCTAGAGCATATTCTGATATCCATTTGGAGATGTGGTTATCTTCGTACAAGACAAAGTGACGAATTGAGTTCGGACCGTCTCATGATCCGTAGGTGCGAACCATGGCCATCGAGGGCTAAACTTTTCGCTTAAAAATTCGAGAGCATATTTGGATACCCATTTTGGAGCGCAAGCGTGGCCCCACATGCACAAAGTGATGAATTGATTTAGGTTCTGCTCAACCATCCACAAAAAAACTAATAGATGACATTCAAAGGAAATTTTCATTTTTAGAAATTCTAGAGCATATTGACAACCATTTCTGAGATGCAAGCTCGGCTTCACATGCACAAAGAGACGAATTGATTTAGGGACTCATTTTGGATGATCCGTAAAACGAAACCCGACGCGGATGCTCGTGGGGCTAAAATTTTCGTTTTTTGAAATTGAGGGGCATATCCGATACCCATTTTGAGATGGGCAGTGCCTCATAGAAAAGAATGACGCACTGATTTTCGGGATTCATTTTGATGATCCTTGAAAAATGTACAAATGTTGGATATCAAAGTTGGAATTTTCTATTTTTAAATTCGAGATACAATCGATACCTTTCATTTTGGAGATGAAAGGGGTTCTTGATGCACAAAGTGACAAATTTATCGACCCATTTCGTATTTATCCGTGAAAATCTAACTGGACGCGATACCGCCGCAGTTGAACTTTGGTTTTGAACCGAAAGAGCATATTTGGACAATTACTTTGGAGACGGCGGTGGTTTCTACACAAAGTGACAAACGATTACGACCATTTTGATGATCCGTGAAAAACGACGACGCAGACACTTGGGTCACCGCTTTGAAATATGAGAGCATATTTGGATACCTATTTTGGAGATGAAAGCGTGGCTCTACGCACAAAGTGACAAATTGATTTTGGGCATCATTTTGATGATCCGTGAAAAACGAACAAACGCGAATACCTGGGGTTAAACTGGTTTTGAACTGGAGAGCAGCTCGACCATTTTGAGATGGCGTGTCTTATGAACAAAGTGATTAATTGACTTTGGACTCTATTCAGATGATCCGAAATGAAAAGACGCGATATCGCAACAACTTTTCTGTTGGGGAAACTGTATATATTTGGATACCCATTTTGGAGATGCGGGTGTGGCCCCGCATGCACATAGTGACAAATCGACACATCTGTTGGATGATCCAGCGAAAAACGCATACATTACACCAACAAATTTTGCATTTTGGAATACAGAGCATATTTTGGATAATACCCATTTTGGTTGAAAGCAGGTCTTTGGACGACAAAGTGGCAAATTGAGCTAATGTCTGTTTTGGACGATCCGTGAAAAACGAATTTAGCGAATATTTGGGTCAGCCTCTTTTTGCCGGAAATCCCATACACGGATACCTATTTTCGAGATGCAAGCGTGGCCCTGATGAAAAAGTGACTAATTGACTTTGGACTCAATTCGGTATTTATCCGGTGAAAAATTAAAAGACGAGATTTTGGCCTAACTTTTTCGTTTTGAAATCGAGAGTTATTTGGATACACCTTGCATGAAATGATTTACAAGTTTTCTAAAAGGATTTTACAAACGCCGAAACATTTTAAACCTTTTTTTAAAATATTGTAAAAGCTTTAAAAATACTTTAAACTGCTTTAAAACACTTTAAAACGCTTTAAAATGATTTACAAGTTTTTAAAAGGATTTAAAAACGTTTTAAAACATTTTAAAGTGTTTTGAAACATTTTAAAATAAATTGTGAAACATTTTAGAAGCAGTTCGAAAACATTTTTAAATAAATTGAAAAGCGTTTCAAAGTATTTTAAAAGTGTCGCATTATCTTAAAAGTACCGAATATCTTTGATAGTGTTACAATATTTTGAAACGCAAAAATCCTTTAAAACATTTTACAACTTTTTAAAAATATTTTGCAAGAGTTTCATAATGTCTTAAAAACATTTTTAACGTGTTTAAAATCATGTTATGAAGATTTTAAAAAGTGTTTTATAATGTTTTAAAAATATTACCATTTTATTAAAAGATTTACTAAAAATGATTAAATTCGCTGAAATATTTGATTTAAACATATTAACAAGAATTTGAACATTATAAATGTTTAAACCATTTTAAAACATTTATAAAAATTATCAGTCACTTTATAAGCTTAACTTTATGAAATATTTTAAAATATTTTGAAACGTTACAAACTCTAAAATGAAAAGGAGTTTTATGATGTGTTAGAAACAAAATAAACGCATATTTAAAAGTTAATACTATAACATTTTAAAAAGGGTTTTATAATATTTTAAAAACGCTTTTTTTACGATTTTATTAAAACATTTAATAAAGGATTAAACGCTTTAAATATTTGATTAAACATATTGAGAAGAATTCAATATTTTATAAATAAAGACGAACTATTTATGAAACATTTATAAAAAATTATTGCATGTTTACAATGTTAGCTTATAAGCTAACTTTTATTAAATTTATTTAAAAACGTTTTTAAACCTAAATAAATGCTTTCAAATGTTTTAAATGTGTTTTGAAATGTTTTTCTAACATTGTAAAAGTTATCTGAAAACATTTAAAAACTATTTTAGAACACTTTTTAAAACATTTTAAATGTTTTTAAAGTTTTAAAAAGGATTTAAATATGTTTCAAAATACTTTAAAAGCATTAAACATTCTAAAATAATGGAATGCTTTAAAAAGTGTTTTGAAGCATTTTAAAAGTGTTTTGAAACATTTTAAAATAAATTTAAAACATTTTAAAAAGGGTTTCTAAAATATTTAAAAGTGTTCAAAAATATCTTAAGCGTTTGACAATATTTTGAAATATATAAAAATATTTTAAAACATTTTACAAATTTTTAAAAATATTCTAAAAGAGTTTATGACGTCTTCAAAACATTTTAAAAGCACATTATAACATTTTAAAAAGTACAAAGCAAATGTTTCTAGAAACTTTTTTTTACGATTTTATTAAATGTTTATTTTAAAACACTTTTAATATAAATTTAAAATATTTAAAGTGTTTTGAACATTTAAAAATAAATTTAAAATACTTAAAAGCGTTCAAAAATATTTCCATACAAGCCAGCACCCTAAATGCTACAACATTTTGAAATTTTTTGAATGATTTTGAAATATTTGAAATGTTATAAAAATCATTTAAAACATTTTACAAATTTATAAAAATATTTTAAACGTAGTTTTATAATGTCTTAAAAACATTTTAAATGTGTTTAAAAGCACGTTATAACATTTTAAAAAAGTATTTTAGTAATGTTTTTAAAAACGTTTTTTTGCGATTTTATCAAAAATGTGATTAAACGCTTTAAATATTCGATTTAAGCATATTAATAAGAACGAATATTTTAAAAAGCTTTAAACCATTTATACCTTTATAAAAATTATTAAATGTTTATAATGTCAACTTTTTATTAGTTTGACTTTTAATAAATGTTATTTATAAATATTTTTAAAATGAAATAAAATGTTTTTAAATATTTTAAAAGAATTTTTAAAAGTGTTTTTAAAATACTTTGAAAACAGGCCAAAAATCTTTTCAAAAACATTTCTTAAACCATTTTGTAACACTTTTAAAACATTTTAAAATTCTTTAACAGTTCTTCAAGAGGTTCTAAAACATTTTAAAAGTGTTTAAAACATTTGCAAAGTAAATTTAAAACGTTTTAGAAGTGTTTTGAAACATTTTAAAACAAATTTTAAAGTTGCTTTCAAAAAATATTTTGTATGCTTTCAAAATATTTTAGAAGTGTTTCAAACATTTTACAAGTGTTTTAAAACATCATAAAAGTGTTCATAATATTTTGAAATTATAAAAATTCAAAAACATTTTACAAAATTTTAAAATATTTTAAACTAGGTTTTGTAGGTCATGTTAATCATTTAAATGTGTTTAAAAGCACGCCATAATGGTACTAACAAGTTTTTATAATGTTTTTAAAAATAATTTTTTTACTACTCTCTCATTAAAAACATTTACTAAAAATGATTAAACACTTTAAATATTTGATTTAAATATATTAATGAAAATTTAGAATATTTTATAAAATTTTCTAACCATTTATAAAATTATTTGAATGTTTTATTTTAAGGAGTTTAACTGAGCAACAAGCATAATATTTTGAAATATTTAAAATATTTTGTTGTCTAAAAACTTTAAAATATTTTACAAAGTTTTTAAAATATTTTAAAAGAGCTTTATAATGTCCTAAAACATTTTAAATGAGATATTTCAAAGGAACAGATTAGAAAGCAAACTTTTCGCTTTGATATCCGAGACATATTTGGATATCCATTTTGGAGACATACATGCCCCCGCATGTTATTACAGTGACGAATTGGAGTTCTAATTCTGCCTTTTGGAGTGATCCGTGAAAACCCAATTCTTAATGCGAATATCGAGGGCTAAACTTTTCGGTTTAAAATTCGAGAGCACATTTGGATACCTATTTTGGAGATGTTGGTCCACATGCACAAAGTGATGAATCGATTTAGGGACCTATTTCGAACCATCCATAAAAAACGACAGTATTTACATTTGGTTGAAATTTTCATTTTTGTGTTCGAGAGCATATTTGACAACCATTTTGGAGATGCAAGCTCGGCTCACATGCACAAAGTGACTAATGACTTAGACCTATATTTAATATCCTGAAAACGAACGACGTTATTGCTCAAATAAATTCGTTTTTGAACCGAGGCAGTGACCGTCAGATACCCATTTTGGAGAGACGTGTGCCTTCGTTAGAAAAGAATGACGAATTGACGGGATTCATTTGGATGACCTTGAAAAATGTAAGCAAATGCCAGCATTGGGTTGAAATTTTCGGTTTTTAAATTCGAGACATCCTGACACCGCCTGAGATGAAAGTGGCCTCGCATGCACAAAGTGACAAATTTATTTCGGACCCATTTCCAGATGTATCCCAGAAAACGTAATCTGACGCGGATATCATGAACTTTTGGTTTTGAACCGAGAGCACATTTGAGCCATTGAGATGCAAGGCAATTTCTTCACAAAGGAGCAACCATTTCACACCATTTCAAGATGATTCGAAAACAATAACAGAATGGGCTGAAATTTTCGATTTTGAAATATGAGAGCATATTTGGACATCATTTTGGAGATGAAAGCGTACTGGATGCAAAGGACAAATTGATTTTGGGCATCATTTTGGACGATCCGGAAACGAACAAACGCGAATATCGGGGCTAAATTCTTCGTTTTGAACCGAGAGCATATTTGTGATGACCATTTTGGAGATGTTGTAGTTCTTAAAGGATAAAGTGATGAATTGATTTTTGGACCTTCAACGACGATCCCAGAAAATTGTTACTGGATATTTAAACAATCTTTTCACAGAAACTAGACATATTTGGATACCCATTTTGGAGATGTATGTGGCCTTCGCATGCAATACAAAGATAAATCCATTTTCGACCTGCTTTGATGATCCGCGAAACGAACAAGCAGACAATTAAACAAATTTCGATTTTAAGGAGACATATTTGGACACTCATTTTGGAGATGAAAGCGTGGCTTTCGATGTACAAAGGACAAACGAGCTGTCTATTGGACGATCCGATGAAAAACTAACTACCATTACCTGGGTCGAAATTCTTCGGTTTTGAAACCTGAGATATTTGAGCACCTATTTTGGAGACATGGCCTCGTATGAAAAAAGTGACGAATCGACTTTCGGACTCAACGACATCCAGAAAATTAAAAGACGGGACATTTCAACAGCTTTTCAGTTGAAACCGAGAGCATATTTGGATACACTTTTAAACGTTTAGAAATGATTTACAAGTTTTCGGTAGTGATTTTAAAACGTTGAAACATTAAACCTTTTAAAAAATATTGTAAAGCTTTAAAATATTTTTAAACTTAAAACACTTTTTAAAAACGCTTTAAAATGATTTCGCAAGTTTTTTAAAAGGATTTAAAAACGTTTTAAAACATTTTAAAAGTGTTTTTAAAACATTTTAAAATAAATTTAAAACATTTTAAAAGTGTTTTGAAACATTTTAAAATAATTTTAAAAGCGCTTTCAAAAAATATTTAAAATGCTTTCGCATTATCTTAAAAGTGTCTTGAAATATTCGATAATATGAAGTTTACAATATTTTAAAACGTTATAAAAAACTTTAAAACATTTTACAACTTTTTAAAAATATTTTAAAAGAGTTTCATATCAAGCCCTTTAAAACATTTTTACACCAAGCTTGAAATCATGTTATAGCATTTTAAAAAGTGTTTTATAAATGTTTTCAAAAATATTATTTTTACGATTTTATTAAAAAGATTTACCAAAAATGATTAAACGCTTAAATATTTGACTTAAACATATTAACAAGAATTTACAGAATATTTATAAGGTTTAAACCATTTTTAAAACATTAGAAATTATCAATGTCAAATTACAGCTTAACTTTATGAAATATTTTGAAAGTATTTTGAAATGTTATAGAAATCCCAAAATGTTTGAAAAGAGTTTTAACGATGTGTTAGAAACATTTTTTAAACGTAATGAAAATATAACATTTTAAAAAGGGTTTTTATGATTAAAAAACGTTTCTTTTTTTACGATTTTATTAAAAACATTTAATAAAAATATTGTAATCGCTTAAATATTTGATTTAAACATACTTAGAAGAATCTTAATATTTTATAACAAGATTGAATTCATTTATGGTAAAGTTTGATTATGTATCGTTATCGTATGTTTATAAATGTTAGCTTTATAAGCTAACTTTATTAAATTTTATTTAAAAACGTTTTTAAAATTCCAAATAAATGCTTTCAAATGTTTTAAATGTGTTTTCAAATGTTTTTCTAACATTGTAAAAAGCACTCGAAAACATTTGTGTTATTTTAAAACACCTTGAAACATTTTAAAATGTTTTACAAGTTTTTAAAAGGATTTAAATATGTCGTAAAACATTTTGTAAAAGTGTTTTTAAACATTTGAAAATAAATTAAAACGTTTTAAAAGTGTTTTGAAGCATTTTAAGAAAGTTGAAAACATTTTAAAAGGGTTTCAAAATATCAAAAGTGTTCAAAAATATTCAAGCGTTTGACAATATTTTGAACATATGTAAAAATATTTTAAAACATTTTACAAATTTTTAAAAATATTTTTATGAGTTTTAAGATGCTCCTAAAATACTTAAAAATAATATAACATTTTAAAAAGTGTTGTACAACGTTTTCAGAAACTTTTTTTACGATTTTATTAAAATGTGTTTATTTTAAAACACTTTGGCTACAAATTAAAATATTTTGGGAAGTGTTTTGAAACATTTAAAAATAAATTTAAAACATTTTAAAAGCGTTTCTGCAAAATATTTTACAAGTGTTTTAAAATATCTTGGAAGCGTTTACAACATTTAGCCCTTTTCGAACGATTTTGAAATATTTTGAAATGTTATAAAAATCATTTAAAACATTTTACAAATTTATAAAAATATTTTAAACGAGTTTTATAATGTCTTAAAAACATTTTAAATGTGTTTAAAAGCACGTTATAACATTTTAAAAAAGTGTTTTATAATGTTTTTAAAAACGTTTTTTTTGCGATTTTTACTTAAAATGATTAAACGCTTTTAAATATTTGATTTAAGCATATTAATAAGAATTTAGAATATTTTACAAAAGCTTTAAACCATTTATAAAACCTTTATAAAAAAAATTATTAAATGTTTATAACAACTTTATTAGTTTACTTTTATTAAATATATTTATAAATATTTTTTAAAATGAAATAAATGTTTTTAAATATTTTAAAAGAATTTTAAAAGTGTTTTCAAATACTTTTAAAACATTGTAAAAGCTTTTAAAAAACATTTTTAAACCATTTTAAAACACTTTAAAACATTTTAAAGTGTTTACAGGTTTTCAAGAGGTTCTAAAATAATGAATAATACTGAAACATTTTAAAATAAATTAAAACGTTTAGAAGTGTTTTTTCAAACATTTTAAAATAAATTTAAAAGCGTTTTAAAATATTTTAGAAGCGTTTAAAAATATTTTTAGAAGTGTTTCGAAAATATTTTAAAGGTTTTAAAACATTCCTGGAAGTGTTTTACAATATTTTGAAATGCTATAAAAACTCAAAACATTTTACAAAATTCTTAAAATATTTTAAACGAGTTTTATAATGTGTTAACTACATTTAAATGTGTTTAAAAGAACAAAGTTATAGCTGTGTTTTCTAACAAGTTTTTTACAATGTTTTAAAACAATTTTTTTACGATTTCATTAAAAACATTTATATTAAAAATGATTAAACACTCTAAATATTTGATTTAAACATATTAATGAAATGAATATTTTACAAATTCTGTCCATTTATAAAAATTATCGAATGTCGATTTTATGAGCTTAATTTCTTGAGCAACGTTTTACAATATTTTGAAATATTTTAAAATATTTTGAAATGTTCTAAAAATCCTTGTATACATTTTTACAAAGTTTTTAAAATATTTTAAAAGAGCTTTATAATGTCCGAAAACATTTTAAACGTATACCGTTAAAAAAGGAATACATTTGTGCTAAACCTTTTCGCTTTTATATCCGAGACATTATTTGGATATCCATTTTGAGATGCTATGTATTCGTATGCACAAAGCGACGAATGAGTCTTAATTTCATTTTGACAAGATCCGTGAAAAACGAACTATTGCGAATACTTGAAAGCTAAACTTTTCGCTTAAAAAATTCGAGAGCATATTTGGATACCCATTTTGAGATGTTACCCCACATGCACAAAGTGATGAATTGATTTAGGGACTCATTTCCTTAACGATCCATAAAAACTATCAGACGCAGACATCGTGCTGAAATTTTCATTTTTGAAATTCGAGAGCATATTTGATAACTATTTTGGAGATGCAACGTATCTCACGTGCACAAAGTGACTAATTGATTTAGGACCTATTTTCGATGATCCGTAGTGTTCAACTGGACGCGATGTTCAACAAAATTTTCGCTTTTTGAAACTGAGACATCGATACCCATTTTGAGATGCAAGCAGTTCTCACAGAAAAGAATGACTAATTGATTTCTTGGATCATCTTCGAACAGATCCTTGAAAAATGTACAAATGCGATACTAAAGTTGAATTTTCGCTTTTTAATCTTAGAGCATATCTCGATACCTATTTTGAGATGAAAGGCGGTTTCGCATGCACAAAGTGACAATTTATTTGATCTATTTCGGTATTTATCCGTGAAAAAACGGACCCGACGCGATATCGTCATTAATTGTTTCGAACCGAGATATGAATGATACCTATTTTGGAGATGCATGGCCTCACAAAAGTGACAAATTGATTTTCGCTATCTATTTTACGATCTTGAAAAATTTATTACTAGTAATTCCGGCTGAAATTTTCGATTTTGAAATATGAGACATATTTGGATACCTATTTTGGAGATGAAAGGCAATGGGATGCACAAAGTGACAAATTGATTTTAAAATGCTTCTGATGATCTGAAAACGAACAATGAATATCTAAATAAACTTTCTTGCTTTGAAATCGTAGAGCATATTTGGACA
The DNA here is from genome assembly GCA_034641835.2 of Pinus albicaulis. NCBI lineage: Eukaryota > Viridiplantae > Streptophyta > Pinopsida > Pinales > Pinaceae > Pinus > Pinus albicaulis. The sequence goes on from JAXQQM020058733.1 coordinate 203,881, forward strand.
CCCATTTGGAGATGCAAGCGTGGTTCCGTATAACAAAGTGATTAATCGACTTCGGACTCTTATTCGGGGATGATCCGAAAAATGAAAAGATCATGACATTTGGACGAACCCGCTAGAAATCTGAGAGCATATTTGGATACCCATTTTGGAGATATATGCTCTGATAATATAGTGACAAATTACTTTCGCTGATCATTTCATTTATATCCGCGAAACGAAGGATGACAATTCGGCCAAATTTTTCATTTTGGAATATGAGAGCATATTTGACACCATTTTGAGATGAAAGGTGGCCTTGACACAAAGTGACAAATTGAGTTTGGGCTCTATTTTGGATGATCCGGTGGAAAATGAATGATTACCAATACCTAAACAATTTTCGCTTTGAATCTGAGACACATTTGGATACCATTTTCGAGATGCAAAAGCGTGGGTTCTGGCGAAAAAAGCGATTTAATTGACTTGGACTCCAATTCAGATGATCCGCAAAAATTAAAAGACGTGACATTTCAATAACTTTTCGCTAAACTTAGACATATTTGGATACACTTTAAAACGCTTTAAAATGATTTACAAGCTTTTGGGCATCAAAGAAACGCGAAACATTTTAAACTTCCGGCACATTAAAGCTTTCTAAAAACATTTTTAAACTGCTTTAAAACACTTTTAAAGCTTTAAAATGATTTACAAGTTTTTTAAAAGGATTTAAAAACGTTTTAAAACATTTGTATGTTTCTAAAACATTTTTAAATAAATTTAAAACATTTTAGAAGTGTTTTGAAATATTTAACAATTAAAAGTTACTTTCAAAATATTTTAAAAGCGTCGTAATATCTTAAAAGTGTCTGAAATATTCGGTTTGTTTTACAATATTTCAGAAATTGTTATAAAAATCTCAAAACATTTTACAACTTTTTAAAATATTTTAAAAGAGGTTTCATAATGTCTTAAAAACATTTTTAACGTGTTTAAAATCAATGTTATAAAGATTTTAAAAAGTGTTTTATAATGTTTTTAAAATATTATTTTGAATATTTTATTAAAAAGATTTACTAAACATTAAATCTGCTAAATATTTGATTTAAACATATTAACAAGACCTGAAATATTTTATAAAAGGTTTAAAACATTTATAAAAATTATTTAAATGTCACTTTATAAGCTTAACTTTATGAAATACTTTTGAAATGTTATAGAAATCCTCTAAAATGTTCGAAAGAGTTTGTTGAAGGCAGAAAGCATTAAACGTGTTTAAAAGTGCATATTATAACATTTTAAAAGGTTTTACAATATTTTTAAAAATCGTTTTTTTTTTACGATTTTATTAAAAACATTTAATAAAAGGATTAAACGCTTTTAAATATTTGATTTAAAAACATATTGAGAAGAATTCAGAATATTTTATAACAGATTTAAACCATTTATGAAACATTTACAAAAAAATTATTGCATGCTGATAAATGTTAGCTTTATGTTTAACTTTTATTAAATTTTATTTAAAAATCTGTTTTTAAAACCTAAATAAATGCTTTCAAATGTTTTAAATGTGTTTTGAAATGTTTTTCTAACATTGTAAAAGACCTTAAAACATTTAAAAACCATTTTAAAAACACTTTTAAAATATTTTAAAATGTTTTACAAGTTTTTAAAAGGATTTAAATATGTTTTAAAACATTTTAAAAGTGTTTTAAAACATTTTAAAATAAATTTAAACGTTTTAAAAGGTTTTGGAAGCATTTTAAAGTGTTTTAAAACATTTTTAAAAGGGTATTCTAAAATATTTAAAAGTGTTCAAAAATATCTTAAGCGTTTGACAATATTTTGAAATATAAAATATTTTAAAACATTTTACAAATTTTTAAAAATATTTTAAAAGAGTTTTAATAGATGCCCTGAAAACATTTTAAAAGCACATTATAAATACTTCTAAAAAGTGTTGCACAATGTTTCTGAAATTTTTTTACGATTTTATTAAATGTAAGTTTATTTTAAAACACTTTTAATATAAATTTAAAATATTTTTGTATGTTTTTGCAGCATTTTAAAAATAAATTTAAAACATTTAAAAGTTATTAAAAATTTTATGTAAGCTAAAAAATATTCGTAAAGCGTTTTTTACAAAATATTTTGAAATTTTTTGAACAGATTTTAAATTATTTTGAATGAAGTTATAAAATTCATTTAAAATATTTTATAAATGATAAAAAATATTTTAAACGCAGTTTTATAATGCTTTAAAACATTTTAAATGTGTTTAAAATATCGTTACATAATATTTTAAAAAGTGTTTTATAATGTTTTTAAAAACGTTTTTTTGCGATTTATTTAAAATGATTAAACGTTTTAAATATTTGATTTAAGCATATTAATAAGAATTTAGAATATTTTACAAAAAGTTTAACCATTTATAAAACTCTTATAAAAATTATTAAAATGTTTATAATGTCAACTTTATTAGTTTAACTTTTATTAAATGTTATTTATAAACATTTTTAAAAATGAACAAATGTTTTTAAATATTTTAAAAGAATTTTAAAAGTGTTTTTGAAATACTTTTAAAACATTGTAAAAGCTTTTTAAAAACATTTTTAAACCATTTTAAAACACTTTTTAAAACATTTCAAAATGCTTTACTAGGTTCTTCAAGAGGTTCTAAAACATTTTTGGGTGTTGTTTTGAAACATTTTAAAATAAATTTAAAACGTTTTAGAAGTGTTTTAAAACATTTTAAAATAAATTTTAAAAGTCAAAATATTTTAAATACCAAAAATATTTTAGAAGTGTTTCCATAAATATTTTAGAAGTGTTTTTTAAAATATCTTGAAGTGTTTACAATATTTTGAAATGTTATAAAATCCTTAAAACATTTTACAAAATTCTTAAAAATATTTTAAACGAGTTTTATAATGTGTTAACTACATTTAAACGTGTTTAAAAGCACGCTATAACAAATAATGTTTTTTATAATGTTTTAAAACAATTTTTTTTACGATTTCATTAAAAACATTTACTAAAAATGATTAAACACTTTAAATATTTGATTTAAACATATTAAATAAAATTTAGAATATTTTATAAAATCTTCAACCATTTACAAAAAATTATTTAATGTCGTATTTGCTTTAGGCTTAACTTCGATAAGCGTTTTTTTACAATATTTTAATATTTTTTAAAATATTTTGAAATGTTCTAAAAACTTTAAAATATTTTACAAAGTTTTTAAAATATTTTAAAAGAGCTTTATAATGTCTCGAAACATTTTAAACGTAGAGCAGTCTGGCAAAGGAACAGACGAGCGAAACTTCGCTTTCATATCCGAGACATATTTGGACATCCATTCTTGGAGATGCGTGGCCCCGTATGCACAAAGTGACTTCCAATTGAGTTCGATCATTTCGTATCATCCGTGAAAATCTAACCACATGCGAACAATATCGAGGGCTAAACTTTTCGGCTTAAAAATTCGAGAGCACATTGGTACCTATTTTGGAGATGCAAGTTAACCCACATGCACAAAGTGATGAATTGATTTAGGACCATTTCGACCATCCAAAAAGTTCAATAGACGAGAGAGCCCAAATGAAATTTTCATTTTTAAAATTCGAGAGCATATTTGGACAACCATTTTGGAGACGCAAGCCCTGCCTCACATGCAACAAAGTGACGAATTGATTTAGGACCTATTTTGATGATCCGTAAAACTAACGGACGCGGATGTCGGGGGCTAAAATTTTCGTTTTTTGAAATCTCGAGGCATATCCGGATACCCATTTTGGAGATGCAGCAAAGCTCACAGAAAAGAATGGTCAATTGATTCTGGATTCATTTTGAACATCCGAAAATGCACAAATGCGGATATTAAAGGAAATTTTCGGTTTTTAAATTTTCGAGAGCATATCTGGACACCATTTTGGAGATGAAAGCATCGTACGGCACAAAGTGACAAATTTATTTCAGATCAGCTCGTATTTATCCCAGAAAAACCAACTATACGATATCAGCGGTTAACTGGTTTGAACCGAGATATTTGGATACCCATTTTGGAGATGCAAGGTGGCCCTATGCACAAAGACAAATTGATTTCATGATCTATTTTGATGATCCGTGAAAACTAATAAGACTACATAATCAAATGAAATTTTGACTAAATATGATATGGCCTGATACCCATTTTTTGAGATGTAGTTGGCTTTGGATGCACAAAGTGACAAATTGATTTTGGGCATCATTTTGGATGATCCCAGAAAAATGGTAACAAACGCGAACATTTGGAAGCAACCTTTTGCTTTTTTGAAATCGAGACACATTTATACCCATTTTGAGATGCATGCGTGGCTCCGTATGAACAAAGTGACGAATTGACTTCTTTGACCTATTCGTACGTATCCGTGAAAATGAAAAAGACGGGATATCGGGGCTGAACTTTGCCAGAAATCCTAGACATATTCGATACCCATTTTGAGATGAAAGTGTGGCCCTGCACGACACAGGACAAATCGATTTCGGCGACCATTTCTTGACGCATCCGCAAACGACAGACGAGACAATTCGGGCTGAATTTATCTTGGAATATGAGAGCATATTTGGATACCCATTTTGGAGATGAAAGCGTGGTCTTGATGTGCACAAAGTGACAAATTGAGTTCGTCCTCATTTTTGGGACGATCCCGTGAAAACGAATTCGACGCGAATATCGGGGGGCTGAAATTTTCATTTTAGAAATCCGAGAGCACATTGACACCATTTTCGAGATGCAAGCGTGGCCCCTGGGGATGAAAAAGGACGAACGACTTCGCATCTGCAATTCAGACCATCCGTGAAAATAAAAGATCGTGATATCTAACAATTTCTGCTTGAATGAGATATTTGGATACACTTTAAAACGTTTAAACGATTTACAAGTTTTCAAAAGGATTTAAAATTGTTGAACATTTTAAACTTCAAAATATTGTAAAAGCTTTCTAAAACATTTTAAACCGTTTTTAAAACATCTTTACACCATGAAATGATTTACAAGTTTTTTAAAAGGATTTAAAAATGTTTTAAAACATTTTAAAAGTGTTTAAAACATTTTAAAATAAATTTAAAACATTTTAGAAGTGTTTTGAAACATTTTAAAAATAAACTTAAAAAGCGTTTCAAAAATATTTTAAAAGCGCTTTGCAGAATATCTTTAAAAGTGTCTTAAATATCTCGATAGTGTTTTACAATATTTTGAAATTTTATAAAATCTCTTAAAAAAAAAAAAAACATTTTACAACTTTTTAAAATATTTTTAAAAGAACATAATGCTCTAAAAACATTTTTAACGTGTTTAAAATCATGTTATACATTTTAAAAAGTGTTTTATAATGTTTTTAAAAATAATATTTTTTACCATTTTATTAAAAGATTATTTAAAAATGATTAAACGCTTTTAAATATTTGATTTAAACATATTAATAAGAATTTGGAATATTTAATAAAAGGTTTGAAACCACATTTTTAAAAATATTTATAAAATTATCGAATGTCGCCTTTATAAGCTTAACTTTATGAAATATTTTGAAATATTTTAAAATGTTATGTAAACTCTAAAATGTTTGAAAAGAGTTTTACGTATGTGTTATGTGCTACTTTAAACGTGTTTAAAAGCACATTATAACATTTTAAAAAGTGGGTTTTACAATACTTTAAAAACGTTTTTTACATGTATTTTATTAAAAACATTTAATAAAAGGATTAAACGCTTTAAATATTTGATTTAAACATATTGAGAAGAATCTTAATATTTTATAACAGATTTAAACCATTTATGAAACATTTACAAAATTGCCATGTTTATAGTATTAGCTGGAGTAAGCTTAACTTTTATTAAATTTTTATTTAAAAACGTTTTTAAAACCTAAATAAATGCTTTCAAATGTTTTAAATGTATTTTAAAATGTTTTTCTACATTGTAAAAGTATTTCTCCTGAAAATATTTAAAAGTTCATTTAAACACCTTTAAAACATTTTAAAATGTTTTACAAGTTTTTAAAAAAGGATTTAAATATGTTTTAAAACATTTGGAAAGTGTTTTAAAACATTTTAAAATAAATTTTAAACGTTTTAAAAGTGTTTTAAAGATTTTGTAATAAATTTAAAACATTTTAAAAGGGTTTCAACATTAAAAAAGTGTTCAAAAATATCTTTAAGCGTTTAATACAATATTTTTGGAACATATAAAAATATTTTAAAACATTTTATAAAGTTTGTGTATTTTAAAAGAGTTTTATGATGCCCTCAAAACATTTTAAAAGCACATTATAACATTTAAAAAGTGTTGTACAATGTTTCTAAATTTTTTACGATTTTATTAAATGTGTTTATTTTAAAACACTTTTAATATAAATTTAAAATATTTTATATGTTTTGAAACATTTTAAAATAAAATTTAAAACATTTTAAAAGCGTTTCAAAATATTTTTACAAGTGTTTTAAAATATCTTGGAAGTGCTACAACATTTTGAAATTTTTTGAATGATTTGAAATATTTTGAAACAGCAAAAATCATTTAAAACATTTTACAAATTTATAAAAATATTTTAAACGAGTTTTATAATGTCTTAAAAAACATTTTAAATGTAAATAAAAGCACGTTAATATATTTTAAAAAAGTGTTTTATAAATGTTTTTTTAAAAACGCTTTTTTCAAGTATTTTATCAAAACATTAAACGCTTTTAAATATTTGATTTAAGCATATTAATAAGAATTTAGAATATTTTACAAAAGTTTAAACCATTTATAAAACCAGAAAATTATTAAATGTTTATAATGTCAACTTATTACTTAACTTTTATTAAATGTTATTTATAAACATTTTTAAAAATGAAATAAATGTTTTTAAATATTTTAAAAGAATTTTAAAAGTGTTTTGAAATACTTTTAAAACATTGCAAAGCTTTTAAAACATTTTTAAACCATTTTAAACACTTTTTAAAACATTTTAAAATGCTGACAGTTTCGCAGGCTCCAAAACATTTTAAAATGTTTAAAAACATTTTTAAAACAAATTTTTAAAAATTACAGTTTTGGAAACATTTTAAAATAAATTTAAAAAGTTGTCAAAATATTTTAGAAGCGTTTTCAAAAATATTTTAGAAGTGTTTTAAAATATTTTAGAAGTGTTTTAAAATATCTTCGGGTTATCATATAATATTTTGAAATGCTATAAAAATCCTTAAAAACATTTTACAAAATTTTAAAATATTTAACTAGTTTATGAAATGTGTTAACTACATTTAAATGTGTTTAAAAGCACGCTATAACAACTTTAACAAGTTTTTATAATGTTTTTAAACAATTTTTTTTACGTATTTCATTAAAAACATTTACTAAAAATGATTAAACACTTTAAATATTTGATTTAAACATATTAATGAAAATTTAGAATATTTTATAAAATCTTCGAACCATTTATAAAAAATTATTGAATGTCGTATTTATGAGTTTAACTTGATAAGCGTTTTTTAATAATATTTTTAAAATATTTTAAAATATTTTGAAATGTTCTAAAACTTTTAAACATTTTAAAAAAGTTTTTAAAATATTTTAAAAGAGCTTTATAATGTCTCGAAAAACATTTTAAACGAGATAGTTCGTTAAAAGGAATAGACGCAGCTAAACTTTTCTGCTTTGGGATATCCGTACATATTTTGACATCCATTTTGGAGATGCTGCAATGCATGCCCCCAAGGACAAAGACGAATTGAGTTCGACCTCATTTTCCTCTTGATGACCGTGAAAAACGGCACCCGTACGTTAATATCGAGGGCTAAACTTTTCTTGCTTAAAAAATTCGAGAGTTACTTCTGACACCATTTTGAGACAAGCGGTTCATGCACAAAGTGATGAATCGATTTAGTAATTCATTTCGAACGATCCATAAAACGATGATGTTATGATTCAGTTGAAATTTTCATATTTTTGAAATTCGAGACATATTTGGATAACCATTTTGCTGAGATGCAAGCTCCTCGTCCTCACATGCAAAGTGATCAATCGACCAGGACTCATTTTGGATGATCCAGAAAACAACTGGACGTTGATGTTTCAAATAAAATTTTCGTTTTTGAAATCCCAGGGCATATCCGGATACCCATTTTGGAGATGCAAGTGTGCCCCCACAGTAAAAGAACGGACACTGATTTCGGGATTCATTTTGAATGCATCTCGAAAAATGTACAAATGCGATATCAAATAAAATTTTCGTTTTTAAATTCGAGAGCATATCTGACACCGTATTTTGGAGATGAAAGTTGGCCCCGCATGCACAAAGTGATGTCAAATTTACGCATCGATTTTCACATCCGTGAAAAGTTCATGCCCGACGCGGGAGTGATTTAAAGTATGAACTTTTGGTTTTAAAATCCGAGACATATTCGGATACCCATTTTCGAAGGTGGCCCCTGGCTATTGTATGACAAATTGATTTCGCGACTCATTTCGATGATCCGTGAAAAACGACGTTTACCAGTATACAATTCGGGCTGAAATTTTCGATTTTGAACATGAGAGCATATTTGGACACTCATTTTGGTATGAAAGCAGCCCTTGGATGTGCACAAAGTGACAAATTGATTTTGGGCATCATTTTGGATGATCCGTGAAAAACGAACAAACGCGAATACCTGGGCTAAACTTTTTGGTTTTGAAATCCGAGACATATTTGGACACCATTTTGGAGACGGCGTGCTTCCGTATGAACAAAGTGACGAATTACCCCGGACTTATTCGTACGATCCGTGAAATGAAAAGACGGGGATACTCTGGGTCGAACTTTTCTTGCCAGAAATCCGAGAGCATATTTGGATACCCATTTTGGAGATGCAAGTGTGGCCCCGCATGCACCATAGTGACAAATCGAGCCACACCATTTTGATGATCCGCTAAAAATCTAATAGACGACACCCGGGGCTGAAATTTTCGATTTTGGAATATGAGAGCATATTTGGACACCATTTTGGAGATGAAAGGCGGCCTTGGACAAAAGGACAAATTGAGTTTGGGCTTCACTAGATTGTCTGCGGAAAACGAATTTATCACACACCGAACAAATTTTTCATTGAAATCTCGAGAGCATATTGATACCCATTTTGGAGCAAGCGCGTGGCCTCAGAGGAAAAATGATTAATCGACTTTGGACTCAATTCATTTATCCTGAAAATTAAAAGATGGATACTTAAATACTGGTTTTAAATCTAGAGTGTTATTTGGATACACTTTTTAAAATGTTTTGAAATGATTTACAAGCTGAAGGATTTTTAAACGCGAAACATTTTAAACCTTTTTTAAAATATTGTAAAGTCAAAAAACATTTTTAAACTGCTTTAAAACACTTTTTAAAAAACGCTTTTAAAATGATTTAGCAAGTTTTTTGAAAGGATTTAAAATGTTTTAAAACATTTTAAAAGTGTTTCTGAAACATTTTAAAACAAATTTTAAAACATTTTAGTTGTTTTTTAGCATTTTAAAATAAATCTTAAAAAGCGTTTATAAAATATTTTAAAAGCAGCTATAATATCTTTAAAGGTCTTGAAATATCTTGATAGTGTTTTACAATATTTTAAAACGTTATAAAAACTTTAAAACAATGACAACTTTTTAAAAATATTTTAAAAGAGTTTCATAATGTCTAAAAAACATTTTTAAACGTGGTTAAAATCATGTTATAGCATTTTAAAAAGTGTTTTATAACAAGCTTAAAAATATTATTTTTTACGCATTTTATTAAAAGATTTACTAAAAATGATTAAACGCTTTAAATATTTTCGATTTAAACATATTAATAAGAATTTGAATATTTAATAAAAGGTTTAAACCATTTTTAAAACATTTATAAAAAATTATTGGAATGTCACTTTATAAGCTTAACTTTATGAAATATTTTGAAATATTTTTTGAAATGTTATAGAAATCAAAATGTTTGAAAAGTGAGTTTTATGACAAAATAGTCAGCTTAAACGCAGTTGAAAAGTTAACATTATAACATTTTAAAAAGGGTTTTATAATATTTTTAAAAACGTTTTTTTTTAGATGATTTTTTATTAAAAACATTTAATAAAGGATTAAACGCTTTTAAATATTTGATTTAAACATATTTATATATAATTCATTACCTGAAAGTAATGATTAAACCATTTATGAAACATTTAGCAAAAATTATCGGATGTTTACAATGTTAGCTTTATAAGCTTAACTTTTATTAAATTATTTCAAAACGTTTTTAAACCTAAATAAATGTCATCAAGCTAAAATGTTTTGAAATGTTTTTTCAAATATTGTAAAAGCATTCTAAAACATTTAAAACCATTTTAAAACACTTTTAAAACATTTTTAAATGTTTTACAAGTTTTTAAAAAGGATTTAAATATGTTTTAAAATATCGTATATGTTTTGAAACATTTTAAAATAAATTTAAAAACGCGAAAAGTGTTTTAAAACATTTTAAAATAAATTTAAAACATTCAAAAGGCTTCAAAAATATTAAAAGTGTTCAAAAATATTTTAAGCGTTGACAATATTTTTGAAAATATATAAAAATATTTTAAAACATTTTACAAATTTTAAAAATATTTTTAAAAAAGAGTTTTGCTGATGTCTTCAAAATATTTTAAAAGAAGTATTATAATATTTATGTTGTTGCATAATGTTTCTAGAAACTTTTTTATTTACTTTATTAAATGTGTTTATTTTAAAACACTTTAACATGTATCCTAAAATATTTCTGAAGTGTTTTTGAAATATTTAAAAATAAATTAAAACATTTTAAAAGCGCTAAAATATTTTACAAGTGTTTTAAAATATCTTGCTGCTATAAACATTTTGAAATTTTTTGAAATGATTTGAAAATATTTTAAAATGTTATAAAAACTACTTAAAACATTTCAGCAAATTTATAAAAATATTTAAACTAGTTTTATAATGTCTTAAAAACATTTGAACAAAGCTTAAAAGCACGTTATAACATTTAAAAGTGTTTTACAATGCTTTAAAAACGTTTTTTTTTGCGATTTTATCAAAAATGATTAAACGCTTTAAATATTTGATTTAAGCACATGAATAAGAATTTAGAATATTTTACAAAAGCTTTAAACCATTTATAAAAACCTTTATAAAAATTATTAAATAATATAATGTCAACTTTATTAGTTTAACTTTTATTAAATGTTATTTATAAACATTTTTAAAATGAAATAAATGTTTAAACATTTTAAAAGAATTTTAAAAGTGTTTTTAAAATACTTAAAATATTGTAAAAGCTTTTTAAAACATTTTTAAACCATTTTAAAACACTTTAAAACATTTTAAAATGCTTTACGAGTTCTTCAAGTTCAAACATTCTTAGAAAGAATGAAATATTTTAAAATAAATTTAAAACGTTTAGAAGCAATAAAATACATTTTAAAATAAATTTTTAAAAGCTGCTTCAAAATATTTTAGAAGTGCTTTCAAAATATTTTAGTTGTTTTCAAACATTTTATAAGTGTCATAAAAATATCTTGGAAGTGTTTTACAATATTTTTGAAATGCTATAAAAATCCTTAAAAACATTTTTACAAAAATTTTAAAATATTTTAAACTAGTTTTATGATGTGTTAACTACATTTAAAATGTGTTTAAAAGTTAATGCTATATCAGCCTCTTAACAAGTTTTTTATAACAAGCTAAAACAATTTTTTTTTATTGTATTTTGCATTAAAAACATTTACTAAAAATGACTAAACACCTCTAAAATATTTGATTAAAGCATATTAATGAAAATTTAGAATATTTTACAAAATCTTCGAAACTATTTATAAAAATTATTGAATGTCAGATTTACAAGTTTAACTTGAGCAAGCTGCCACATAAATATTTTGAAATATTTTAAAATATTTTGAAATGTTCTAAAACTTTAAAATATTTTACAAAGTTTTTAAAATATTTTAAAAGAGCTTACAATGTCCTGAAAAACATTTTTTAAACGTAGAGTAGTTCGTTAAAAGGAACAGACGCAGTTAAACTTTTCAGTTTTGACATCCCAGACATATTTGGATATCCATTTTGGATGCAAGTTGCACCTCAGACAAGAAAGCAAAGTGACCAATTGAGTTCGGACCTCATTTCTGATGATCCTAGAGAAACTAACGGACGTTAATATCGCAGGGCTAAACTTTTCGGTTTAAAATCTTAGACATATTGACACCATTTTGGAGATGTGTTGTGTATTCTACACAACAAAGTGATGAATTGATTTTTAGACCTGGTTTTCGAACGATCCATAAAAACTAACAGACGCAGACATTTTAAGTGAAATTTTCTATTTTTGAAATTGGAGAGCATATTTGACAACTATTTTGAGATGCAAGCCTGGCTCTCACATGCACAAAGTGACTTGAATTGATTTATGGACTCATTTTATGATCCAAAACCAATCTTAGTTTTGATGTCGGGGCTAAAATTTTCGTTTTGAACCGAGGGTATATCCGGATACCCATTTTGGAGATGCAAGTAAGCTTCACAGAAAAAGAATGACGAATTGATTTCAGATTCATTTTGGATGATCCTTGAAAATGTGACAAATGCGATATCAAAGGAATTTTCTGCTTAAATTCGAGAGCATATCCCTGGATACCCATTTTCAATATATGTTGTCTTATGCACAAAGTGACAAATTTATTTTCGGATCGATTTCAGACGATCCGTGAAAAACGAATTATCATGGATATCGTCGAAGAACTTTTGGTTTTGAACCGAGAGCGTTACTTGACACCCATTTGGACAAATTTCACGCACAAAGTGACAAATTGATTTCTTAATTTGCCTTCTTGATGATCCGTGAAAACGAACAGACGCAGACAATTCGGCTGAAATTTTCGATTTTGAAATATGAGAGCATATTTGACACCTATTTTGAGATGAAATGGCCGATGCCACAAAGGACACAATGATTTTGAAAATTATTCTTTGAGATGATCCGGTGAAACGAACAAACGCGAATATCGGGCTAAACTTTTCGTTTTGAACCGAGAGTGAATATTTGACACCCATTTGGAGATGCAAGCGTGGCTCCAATGGAAAGAAGCACGAATCGACTTCGGACTCTATTCCAGTCGATCCGTGAAAAATGAAAAGACGGGATACTTCTCCAATGAATCTTTTCAAAGTTGTGAAATCTGAGAGCATATTTGGATACCCATTTTGAGATGTGAAGTGTGGGCCCATGCACATAAAGGACAAATCGATTTCGGCGTACCCGCTTTTGATGATCCGCGAAAACGAAGGTATTTAAGAGCACCCGGGGTCGACCGATTTGGAATATGAGAGCATATTTGGATACCCATTTTGGGAGATGAAAGGTGGTTCTTTGATGCACAAAGGACAATGGAGTTTGGCCTTATTTTGGACGCATCCGTGAAAAACGAACGGACGCGAATATTTCGGGTCGAAATTTTCGTTTTGAACCGAGAGCATATCGACACCATTTTGAGACGTGTTGGAATTTCAAGATGAAAGTGACTAATTGACTTTGGACCTGAATTCGTACATCCGTGAAAATTAAAAGACGTGATATCGGGCTGAACTTTTCGTTTTGAAATCGAGAGTATATTTGGGATACACTTTTAAAACGTTTTAAAATGATTTACAAGTTTTCGAAAGGATTTTAAAATGTTTTAAAACATTTTAAACCTTTTAAAATATTGTAAAAGCTTTCTAAAAACATTTTTAAACGTTTTTAAAACACTTTTGAAACGTTTTAAAATGATTTACAAGTTTTTTAAAGGATTTAAACGTTTTAAAACATTTTAAAGTGAAGTTAAAACATTTTAAAACAAATTTAAAACAGAAGTGTTTTGAAACATTTTAAAATAAATCTTAAAAGCGTTTCAAAACATTTAAAAGCGTTTCGCATTATCTTAAAAGTGTCTTGAAAGATCCAGATAGTGTTTTACAATATTTTGAAACGTTATAAAAATCCTTTAAAACATTTTTACAACTTTTTAAAAATATTTTAAAAGAGTTTCATAAATGTCTTAAAAATAGATTTTGATACTGTTTAAAATCATGTTACAAAGATTTTTAAAAAAGTGTTTTACAATGTTTTAAAATATTATTTTTACATTTTATTAAAAAGATTTACTAAAAATGATTAAATTCTTTAAATATTTGATTTAAACATATTAATAAGAATTCTGGAATATTTTGCAAAAGGTTTAAACCATTTTTAAAACATTTATAAAAATTATTGAATGTCAAATTTATAAGCTTAACTTTATGAAATATTTGAAATATTTTGAATGTTATAGAACTTCAAATGTTTGAAAAGAGTTTTATGATGTGTTAGGAAATGTTTTGTCATGTTGAAAAAATATTAGCTAAATATTTTAAAAGGTTTATGAATATTTTAAAAAACGTTTTTTTTACGATTTTATTAAAAACATTTGGTTAAAGGATTAAACGCTTTAAATATTTGATTTAAACATATTGAGAAGAATTCAGAATATTTTATAACAGATTTAAACTATCATGAAACATTTATAATAACTATCGTATGTTTATAATGTTAGCTTTATAAGCTTAACTTTTATTAAATTTTATTTAAAAACGTTTTTAAAACCTAAATAAACGTTTTCAAATGTTTTAAATGTGTTTTGAAATGTTTTTCTAACATTGTAAAAGTGATTCGAAACATTTAAAACCATTTTAAAACACTTTTTAAAACATTTTAAAATGTTTTACAAGTTTTTAAAAAAGGATTTAAATATGTTTTTTTTAAAACATTTTAAAACAAAACACTTTAAAGTCAAATTTAAAACGTTTTAAGTTAAACATTTTAAAATAAATTTAAAACATTTCAAAAGGGTTTTAAAATATTTAAAAGTGTTCAAAAATATCTTAAGCGTTTGACAATATTTGAATATATAAAAATATTTTTAAAACATTTACAAATTTTTAAAAATATTTTAAAAGAGTTTTATGACAAGCCTCAAAACATTTTAAAAGCACATTATAACATTTTAAAAAGTGTTGTGCAATGTTTCTAGAAACTTTTTTTACGATTTTATTAAATGTGTTTAATGAAACATTTCTTTATATAAATTAAAATATTTTAGAAGTGTTTTGAAACATTTAAAAATAAATTTAAAGATTAAAAGTTGCTTTCAAAAATACTTATGAAGTGTTTAAAATATCTAGAAAAGCATAATATTTTAAAATTTTTCGAATGATTTTGAAATATTTTTGAAATGTTATAAAAATCATTTAAAATATTTTATAAATTTATAAAATATTTAAATTAAAGTTTATAATGTCTTTAAAAACATTTTAAATGTGTTTGTACACGTTATAACATTTTAAAAAGTGTTTTATAATGTTTTTAAAAACGTTTTTTTGCGATTTTATCAAAAATGATTAAACGCGAAATATTTGATTTAAGCATATTAATAAGAATTTAGAACATTACAAAGTTTTAAATTTATTTATAAAACTCGATAAAAATTATTAAATGTTTATAATGTCAACTTTATTAGTTTACCCTATTAAATGTTATTTATGTTACTTTTAAAATGAAATAAATGTTTTTAAATATTTTAAAAGAATTCCAAAAGTGTTTTGAAGCATTTTTAAAGGTTACTGTAAAATCTTTCAAAACATTTTAAACTATTTAAAACACTTTTAAAACATTTAAAAATGCTTTACGAGTTCTTCAAGAGGTTCTCAAACATTTTTAAAAGTGTTTTGAAACATTTTGCAAACAAATTTAAAAATGCTTTATGTTTTCGAACATTTGCAAAATAAATTTTAAAAGCGTTTCAAAATAAAACATTTTGTGCTTTTTCAAAATATTTTAGAAGTGTTTCAAAATACTACAAGTGTTTTAAAATATCTTGGAAGTGTTTTACAACATTTTGAAATGCTATAAAAATCCTTAAAACATTTTGCCAAAAATTTTAAAATATTTTAAACGCAGTTTTATAATGTGTTAACTACATTCAAACAAAGTTTAAAAGCACGCTATAACAAATAAGGAAAGCTAGAATGTTTTCAAAACAATTTTTAACGATTTCATTAAAAACATTTACTAAAAATGATTAAACACTTTAAATATTCTGATTTAAACATATTAATGAAAATTTAGAATATTTTATAAAATCTTCGAACCATTTATAAAAAAATTATTGAAATCACCAGATTTATGAGCTTAACTTGATAAGCGTTTTACAATATTTTGAAATATTTTAAAATATTTTGAAATGTTCTAAAACTTTAAAATATTTTACAAAGTTTTTAAAACATTTTAAAAGAGCTTTATATCATTCCAAAAACATTTTAAACGAGATAGTCTTAAAAGGAATAGGACGAAAGCAACTTTTCGGTTTTGATATCCGAGAGCATATTTGGATATCCATTTTGGAGATGCAGCAAGCGTGGGCCCCAGATGCACAAAGTGACGAATTGAGTTCGGACCCATTTCGATGATCCGTGAAAACGAATCGTACGTTAACACGAGGGTCAAGTCTTTCTGCTTAAAAAATTCGAGAGCATATTGATACCCATTCGGAGATGCAAGCGGGCCCCACATGCACAAAGTGATGAATTGACGAGGACCATTTCTAACCCATCCATAAAAAACGAATAAGACGCAGACATCAAAGGAAATTTTCATTTTTTGAAATTCGAGAGCATATTTGGACAACCATTTTGGAGATGCAAGCCCTGCCTTCACATGCACAAAGTGACTAATTGACTTAGGGACTCATTTTGAGTTGATCCGTAAAAACCAACTGGACGCGGGATGTTTCGGGGCTAAAATTTTCTTTTGAACCGAGGGTATATTTGGACACCCATTTTGGAGATGCAAGGTGCCCCCCGTTAGGAAAAGAATGACAATTATCTCGGATTCATTTTGATGATCCGGAAAATGTACAAACGTGATACTGGGGGTTGAAATTTTCGTTTTTTAAATCTTGTTACATTCAACACTACTGACAGCATGGCTCCATGCACAAAGTGACAAATTTATTTCGGACCCATTTCGTACGATCCGGCAGAAAACGAACGACGTGACACGCGGTTGAACTTTTTGGTTTTGAAATCCGAGATACATTTGGATACCCATTTTGGTATGCAAGTGTGGCCCCCATGCACAAAGTGACAAATTGATTGCCACCATTTTACGATCCGTGAAAAACGAATAGACGCAAGGTCAGTGGGTCGAAATTGACATTTTGAAATAAGAGAGCATATTTGGATACCCATTTTGAGATGAAAGCGTGGGCTCTACGCAACAAAGTGGACAAATTGATTTTGGGCATCATTTTGGATGATCCGTGAAAACTAACAAACGCGAATATCGAAGCACCGTTTTGAAATCAGACATACGGACACCATTTTGGAGATGCAAGCGTGGCTCTGCATGAACAAAGTGACGAATTGGATTTCCTGGACCAATTCGTACGATCTGAAAAATGAAAAGACGTGGGATATTTGGCCTAATATTTGCCAGAAATCTTAGACATACGGATACCTATTTTGGAGATGTGGCAAAATTTCGTACGCAACATATGGACAAATCGATTTCTGCGATCATTTTGGACAGATCCGCGAAAACGAATATACGCAGACCAAATTAAATTTTCGATTTTGGAATACAGAGCATATTCGATACCCATTTTGGAGATGAAAGCGTGGTTTTGATGCACAAAGTGACAAATTGAGTTTGGGCTCATTTTAATGTATCCGTGAAAAACGAATTCGACGCGAATATTTGGAATGGGAATTCTTTTCGTTTTGAAAATCGAGAGTACATTTGGATACCCATTTTCGAGATGCAAGCGTGGCTCTCAGATGAAAAGTGACGAATTGACTTTGGACTTAACGTACTTATCCGTGAAAAATTAAAAGATTTGGATACTCTGGGAACAACTTTCTTGCCTTTGAAATCGAGACATATTTGGAGAAATTTTTTAAAACGCTTTAAAATGATTTACAAGTTTTCGAAAAGGATTTTAAAACGTTTTAAAACATTTTAAACCTTTTTTAAAATATTGTAAAAGTTTTCTAAAAAACATTTTTAAACTGCTTTAAAACACTTTTAAAACGTTTTAAAATGATTTACAAGTTTTTTAAAAAGGATTTTAAAACGTTTTAAAACATTTTAAAAGTGTTTTCAAACATTTTTAAAATAAATTTAAAACATTTTAGAAGTGTTTTTGGAAACATTTGTGCTTAAATCTTAAAAGCGAAGCCAAAATATTTTAAAAGCGTCATAATATTCAAAAGTGTCTTTAAATATCTTTATAGGTGTCATATTTTTAAACGTTATAAAAACTTTAAAACATTTTACAACTTTTTAAAAATATTTTAAAAGAGGTTTCACAATGTCTAAAAACATTTTTAACGTGTTTAAAATCATGTTATAAAGATTTTTAAAAAGTATTTTATAATGTTTTTAAAAATATTATTTTTTATTGCATTTTATTAAAAAAAGATTTACTAAAAACGATTAAACGCTAAATATTTGATTTTAAACATATTAATAAGAATTTGGAATATTTTAAAGGTTTAAACCATTTTTAAAACATTTATAAAAATTATTGAACGTCGCCTTTATAAGCTTAACTTTATGAAATATTTTGAAATATTTTGAAATGTTATAGAAATCCTCTAAAATGTTTGAAGAGTTTTATGATGTGTTAGAAACAATAACGTGTTTAAAAGTTAACACAAAACATTTTAAAAAGGGTTTTTAATATTTTTAAAAACGTTTTTTTTTACGATTTTATTAAAAATACTTAATAAAAGGATTAACGCTTTAAATATTTGATTTAAAATATGATGGAGTAATAACTAATATTTTATAACAGATTTAAACTACTTATGAAACATTTATAAAAATTATTGCATGTTTATAATGTTAGCTTTATAAGCTTAATCTTTATTAAATTTTATTTAAAAACGTTTTTAAAACCTAAATAAACGTTTTCAAATGTTTTAATGTAAGCTTTGAAATGTTTTTCAATATTGTAAACATTCTAAAATATTTAAAAACCATTTTAAAACACTCTTAAAAACATTTTAAAATGTTTTACAAAAGCCTTTTAAAAAGGATTTAAATATAAGTTTTAAAAACATTTTAAAAGTGTTTTTAAAACATTTTAAAATAAATTTAAAATGCTTAAAAGTATTGAAATACTTTAAAAGTGTTTTAAACATTTTAAAACAAATTTAAAATATTTTAAAAGGTTTCAAAATATTTAAAACAAGCAAAGTTCAAAAATATCTTCATTAATGACAATATTTTGAAATATATAAAAATATTTTAAAACATTTTACAAATTCTTAAAAATATTTTAAAAGAGCTTTATGATGTCTTCAAAACATTTTAAAAGCACATTATAACATTTTAAAAGTGTCATACAATGTTTCTAGAAACTTTTTTTTTACGATTTTATTAAATGTGTTTATTTTAAAACACTTTAATATAAATTTAAAATATTTTAGAAGTGTTTTGAAACATTTAAAAATAAATTTTTAAAACATTTTAGAAAGCCAAAATATTTACAAGTGTTTTAAAACATCTTGGAAGCGTTTTTTACAACATTTTGAAATTTTTTGAATGATTTTGAAATATTTTTAAATGTTGCAAAAATCATTTAAAACATTTTACAAATTTATAAAAATATTTTAAACGAGTTTTATAATGTTCAAAAACATTTTTTAAATGTGTTTAAAAGTAATGCTATAACATTTCAAAAGTGTTTTATAATGTTTTTAAAAACGTTGTATTTATCAAAAATGATTAAACGCTTTCTTTAAATATTTGATTTAAGCATATTAATAAGAATTTAGAATATTTTACAAAAGCTAAACCATTTACAAAACCTTATAAAAATTATTAAATGCTTATAATGTCAACTTTATTAGTTTGACTTTTATTAAATGTTATTTATAAACATTTTTAAAATGAAATAAATGTTTTTAAATATTTTAAAGAATTAAAATGCTTTAAAATACTTTTAAAACATTGTAAAATCTTTTCTAAAAAAATATTTTTAAAAACCATTTTAATATTCTTTAGAAACATTTTAAAATGCTTTACGCAGTTCTTCAAGAGGTTCTCGAAAACATTTTTTGTAGTGTTTTGAAACATTTTAAAGTAAATTGCAAAAAATGCTTAGACATGTTTTGAAACATTTTAAAATAAATTTTAAAAGCGTTTCAACATTTTATGTCGCTCAAAATATTTTAGAAGTGTTTTAAAATATTTTTATGTATGTGTTTTAAAATATTCTAAATGTTTTAATATTTTAAACTATAAAAATCCTTAAAACATTTACAAAAATTCTTAAAATATTTTTAAAACCCAGTTTTATAATGTGTTAACTACATTTAAATGTGTTTAAAAGCACGCTTATAACAACAACAAGTTTTTTATAATGTTTTTAAAACAATTTTTTTCACGATTTCATTAAAAAACATTTAATAAAATGATTAAACACTTAAATATTTGATTTAAACATATTAATACTGAAAATTTGAATATTTTATAAAAATCTTTCAACCATTTATAAAAATTATTGAATGTCGTATTTATGAGCTTAACTTGATAAGTTGCTTTAACAACATTTTAAATATTTTGAAATGCTTCAAAAATCTCAATATTTACAAAGTTTTTAAAATATTTTAAAAGAGCTTTATAATGTCCTAAAAACATTTTAAACGTAGTATAGTTCGTTAAAAAGGAACAGACGCAGTTGCAACCGTTTTCGAGTATCCTAGACATATTTGACATTCATTTTCGAGACGTGAAGTTGCATTCTTTCAAGACAGTAACAAAGACTAATTGAGTTCTAATTTCTATTTCTTGATGATCCGTGAAAAACGAATTAGATATGTAATATTTATGGCTAAACTTTTCGTTTAACTAGAGCATATTTGATACCTATTTTGAGATGCAGCGGCTCCATACGCACAAAGTGATGAATTGATTTAGGACCTATTTTTAACGATCCATAAAAAATTAACAGACGCGCAGACATTTAAACAAATTTCTAGCTTTTTAAAATTTAGACATATTTAATAGTTCATTTTGGATGCAGCTCTGTACCTACATGCACAAAGTGATGACCGATTTAGGACCATTTAGATGAACCTGTAAAACGAATGATAATGCTGATGTCAAGCAAATTTTCGTTTTGAACTGAGGGTATATCTTGATATCATTATTTGGAGATGCAAGTATGTCTTCAAGATAGTGACACTTTAATTGATTTTGATTCATTTTTGAATAACTTGAAACAAATGCGATATCAAAGTTAAAACTTTTCGCTAAATTCGAGAGCATATCCGGATACTCATTTGGAGATGAAAGTATGGCTCCTAATAACAAAGAAAATTTATCAGACCGATTTACCATCCGTGAAAACTAAATTTACCGCGACATTAGAAGTGCGTTGAACTTTTTGGTTTGAAATCCTAGAGCATATTTGGGATACCTATTTTGGAGACGGGCAAGGGCTCCTCATGCACATGGCAATTGATTGGCGACTATTTTTTGATGATCCTGTGAAATTGGAACAACAGGATTTTTAAGATAACGCGGGTTGAAATTTTCGTATTGTTACATATTTCCTGACACCATTTTAGTTATGTTGTATTTCGGAGTACAAAGTGACAAATTGATTTTAACAATTATTTTGGATGATCCTGTAGCACCAACAAACGCGAATATCAAATAAACCTTTTCGTTTTGAAATTTGACATATTTGGATACCTATTTTGGAGATGCAAGTTATGGTTCACTGAACAAAGTGACTAATTGACTTCTTTAATTTTAGTTCTATCAATTCCATAAAATGAAAAGACGTGGGACATTTTGGGCTGAACTTTTTCAACAACTTGAGACATATTTGGACACCATTTTGTATATATGTAGCCTCTGTGATATATGATGAACCATTTTCATAATTATCTTTACGAACCCAAAAACTAATACAGGACGCAGGACCCAAATTAAAATTTTAGCTCAGAATATGATATTGAATGTATTTTTGACAGCGTATTCGACGTGTCATTGCAAGGACAAATTGAGTCGGCTCTCATTTTGGACGATCCGTATGAAAACGAATCTTATCGGGCTTATCGTGGTCAAATTTCGTCGAATTGGGATATATTTAGATACCCATTTTGACAAAGTGGCCCCAAGATGAAAATAATTTTAACGATTTCGGGACCTTCATCCAGACCATCCTGAAAAATTAGTACGGGATACTCGGGATGAACTTTTTCAGTTTTGAACCCAGATAGATTGAAATAATTTTTAAAACGTTTTAAAACATTTGTGTTTTGCATGATTGAAACGCTTATATTTCAAACCTTTTTTAAAATATTAAAGCTTAAAAACATTTTTTAAACCTGCTAAACACTTTAAAACGTTTTAAAATGATTTATGCTTTTTAAAAGGATTTAAAAACGCTTTAAAACATTTTGCAGCGTTTTGAAACATTTTAAAAAATAAATTAAAACATTTTAGAAGTGTTTTGAAACATTTTTAAACAAATCTTAAAAGCGTTTTCAAAAATATTTTAAAAGCGTTTCTTAATATCTTAAAAGTGTTCTCTAAATATTCTGACAAGGTTTTACAATATTTGAAACGTTATAAAAGGTCCTTTAAACATTTTACAACTTAAAAAATATTTTAAAAGAGTTTCATAATGTCTTAAAACATTTTACCTGCTAGTAATCATGTTATACATTTTAAAAGTGTTTTATAATGTTTTTAAAAATATTATTTTACGTATTTTATTAAAAGATTTACTAAAAATGATTAAACGCTTTAAATATTTGATTTAAACATATTAATAAGAATTTGGAATATTTTATAAAGGTTTAAACCATTTTTTAAAACATTTATAAAAATTATTAAGGCCGCCCCGATAAGCTTAATTATGAAAATATTTCTAGAAATATTTTGAAATGTTATAAAATCCTCTAAAATGTTTGAAAAGAGTTTTACATGTGTTGTGTTGTACTTAAACGTGTTTAAAAGGGCTATTGTAATAACATTTTAAAAAGGGTTTTATAATATTTTTAAAAACGTTTCTTTTTTGTATTATCTTATTAAAAAAACATTTAATAAAAGGATTAACGCTTTAAATATTTGATTTAAACATATTGAGTAAGAATTCGTAATATTTTATAACAGATGAACCATTTATGAAACATTTATAAAAACGATTGATGTTTATAATGTTAGCTTTATGTTTAATCTTTAATAAACTTTATTTAAAAACGTTTTTAAACTTAAATAAATGCTTTCAAATGTTTTAAATGTGTTTTGAAATGCTTTTCAACATTGTAAAAGTATTCGAAAACATTTAAAAACTATTTGAAACATTTTTTAAAACATTTTAAAATGTTTTACAAGTTTTTAAAAATATCAGAAAATATGTTTTAAAACATTTTAAAAGTGTTTTTAAACATTTTTAAAATGAATTTAAAACGTTTTAAAAGTGTTTTGAAGTATTTTAAAAGTGTTTTAAAACATTTTAAAATAAATTTAAAACATTTAAAAGGGTTTCAAAAATATTTAAAAGTGTTCAAAAATATCTAAGCGCTGACAATATTTTGAAATATATAAAAATATTTTAAAACATTTTACAAATTTTTAAAAATATTTTAAAAGAGTTTTATGATGTCTTCAAAACATTTTAAAAGCATTATAGTATTCAAAAAGTGTCGTACAAATGTTTAAACTTTTTTTAACATTTTATTAAATGTGTTTATTTTAAAACACTTTTAACATAAATTTAAAATATTTTAGAAGTTGTTTAGAAACATTTAAAAATAAATTTAAAACATTTTAAAAGCGTTTTCCAAAATATTTTACAAGTGTTTTAAAATATTCGGGAAGCGTTTTTTACAACATTTTGAAATTTTTTTAATGATTTTGAAATATTTTGAAATGCGATAAAAATTCATTTAAAACATTTTACAAATTTATAAAAATATTTTAAACGAGTTTTATAATGTCTTAACATTTTAACAGGTTATACACGTTATAACATTTTAAAAAGTGGGCTTTATAATGTTTTTAAAACGTTTTTTGCGCATTTTATCAAAAATGATTAAACGCTTTAAATATTTGATTTAAGCATATTAATAAGAATTAATATTTTTACGTTTAAATTCATTTATAAAACCTTTATAAAAATTATTAAATGTTTATAATGTCAACTTTATTAGTTTGACTTTTATTAAATATTATAAATATTTAAAAATGAAATAAATGTTTTTAAATATTTTAAAAGAATTTTAAAAGTGTTTTGAAATACTTTTAAAACATTGTAAATCTTCTAAAAACATTTTTAAACCATTTTAAAACACCAAAACATTTGCAAATGCTTTACTAGGTTCTTCAAGAGGTTCAAAACATTTTAAAAGTGTTTTGAAACATTTTAAAGTAAATTTAAAACGTTTTAGAAGTGTTTTAAAACATTTTAAAATAAATTTTAAAAGCGTTCAAAAATATTTTAGAAGCCAAAATATTTTAGAAGTGTTTCCAAAATATTTTTTTACAAGTGTTTTAAAATATCTGGAAGTGTTTTAAAATATTTGAATGTTACAAAAATCCTTAAAAACATTTCACAAAATTCTTAAAATATTTTAAACGAGTTTTATAATGTGTTAACTATACTTAAATGTGTTTAAAAGCACGCTATAACAGCTTAACAAGTTTTATAACAAACAATTTTTTTTGTATTACTTCATTAAAAACATTTACTAAAAATGATTAAACACTTTAAATATTTGATTTAAACATATTAATGAAAATTTAGAATATTTTATAAAATTCCCGAACCATTTATAAAAATTATTGAATGTCAAATATTTATGAGCTTAACTTGATAAGCGTTACAATATTTGGAAATATTTTAAAATATTTTGAAATGTTTCAAAAACTTTAAAATATTTTACAAAGTTTTTAAAATATTTTTAAAGAGCTTTATAACAATCAAAAAACATTTTAAACGAGATAGTTCGTTAAAAAAAGAACAGATTATAGCGAAAACTTTTTTTGATATCCCCATATTTGGATATCCATTTTCGACAAAAGCGTGGCCCTGCATGCACAAAGTGACGAATGAAACCGGACCTTATTTCTTGACATCCAGAAAACCAATCTGACGCGAATACTCAGCCAAATCTTTCGCTTAAAAATTCGATGCTTCGATACCCATTTTGGAGATGCAAGTTGGCTCCACATGCACAAAGTGATGAATTGATTTAGGGACTATTTTATAACGACCCATAAAAATGCATTAGACGCAGACATTTGCCGAATGATGGAAATTGAGACACATTTGAATAACCATTTTTTGGAGATGCAAGTTTCGCCTACATGCTGTGCTTTACTAATTGATTTAGGGGACCATTTTGGATGATCCAAAAACCAATACCATGCTCAAATAAAATTTTCGTTGAAATCCTAGGTACATTCCGATACCCATTTTGAGATGCAAGGCTCTACAGAAAGAATGACGACTGATTTCGGATTCATTTTGGATGACCTTGAAAAATGTAACAAATGCCAGGTCAGTTGAATTTTGTTTTAAATCGAGAGCACATCTCGATACCTATTTTGGAGACAAAGGCTCGCATGCACAAAGTGGACAAATTTATTTTCGGGACTGATTTTAATGATTCAGAAATCAATTCGACGCGGGATATCGTCGTTGAACTTTTGGTTTTGAAATCCGAGAGCATATTTGGATACCCATTTTGGAGATGCAAGGTATTCTCAATGCACAAAGTGACAAATTGATTTCGCGACCATTTCGGATGATCCGTGAAAGTTTAACAGACTATGAACGGGGCTGAAATTTTCGATTTTAGAAATATGAGATGTTATTTGGATACCTATTTTGGAGATGAAAGTTATGGCCTTGATGCACAAAGTGACAAATTGATTTTGGGCATCATTTGGATGATCCTTGTGAAAAACGAACAAACGAACATCGGCTAAACTTTTCGGTTTTGAAATCGAGAGCATATTTGGATACCCATTTTGAGACAAAAGTTGGCCCGTACGTACAAAGTGACGAATTGACTTTTTTGGACTCTATTCGTACGATCCGAAATGAAAGACGGGATATCGGGAACAGCCGGTTGTGAACTGGAGACATATTTTGGATACCGTTCTTTGAGACAAGTGTATTTCGCATGCACATAGTGACAAATCGATTTCGCGACTCATTTTTGATGATCCGTTAAAAACGAATAGACGATAACTAATGTAATTTCATTTTGGAATATGAGAGCATATTTAATACCCATTTTGGAGATGAAAGCGTGGCTCTGATGCACAAAAGACAAATTGAGTCAGTTCATTTTTGGACGATCCGTGATGTTCAACGGATTGCCAATATCGGGGCTGAAATTTTCGCTTTGAAATCAGAGCATATTTGGATACCCATTTTGAGATGCAAGCGTGGCCTCGTATTTAGGGGAAAAAGTGACTAATTGACTGGACTAATTTACGATCCGTGAAAAATTAAAAGACGTGATACTCAAGGAACTTTCGGGTTTTGAAACCGAGACATATTTGACACACTTTAAAACGCTTTTGTGTCGAGATTTACAAGTTTTCGAAAAGGATTTTTAAAACGCTTTACAACATTTTAAACCTTTTTTAAAATATTGTAAAAGCTTTCAATATTTTAAACTGCTTTAAAACACTTTAAAACGTTTTAAAAATGATTTACAAGTTTTTTAAAAAAGGATTTAAAAACGTTTTAAAACATTTAAAAGTGTTTTTGAAACATTTTAAAATAATGAAACATTTATGGTTTCGAAAACATTTTAAAATAAATCTTAAAAGCATTTCAAAATATTTTTAAAGCGTTTCAGAATATCTTAAAAGTGTCTTGAAATATCTTGATAGTGTTTTACAATATTTTGAAATGTTATAAAAATCCTTTAAAACATTTTACAACTTTTTTAAAAATATTTTAAAAGAGTTTCATAATGTCTTAAAAACATTTTTAACGTGTTTAAAATCATGTTATAGCATTTTAAAAAGTGTTTTATAATGTTTTTTAAAATATTATTTTTTACGATTTTATTAAAAAGATTTACTAAAAATGATTAAACGCTTTAAATATTTGATTTAAACATATTAATAAGAATTTGGAATATTTTATAAAGGTTTAAACCATTTTTAAAACATTTATAAAAATTATTGAATGTCAGCTTTATAAGCTTAACTTTATGAAATATTTTGAAATATTTTGAAATGTTATAAAAATCCTCTAAAATATTTTACAAATTTTTTAAAAATATTTGAAAAGAGTTTTATGATGTGTTAGAAACATTTTAAACGTGTTTAAAAGCACATTATAACATTTTAAAAAGGGTTTTATAATATTTTTAAAAACGTTTCTTTTTTTACGATTTTATTAAAAAACATTTAATAAAAGAAGTTAAACGCTTTAAATATTTGATTTAAACATATTGAAAGAATTTAGAATATTTTATAACAGATTTAAACCATTTATGAAACATTTATAAAAATTATTGCATGTTTATAATGTTAGCTTTATAAGCTTAACTTTTATTAAATTTTATTTAAAAGCGTTTTAAAACCTAAATAAATGCTTTCAAATATTTTAAATGTGTTTTGAAATGTTTTTATAACATTGTAAAGCATTAGAAAACATTTAAAAACATTTAAAAACCATTTTAAAACATTTTAAAATGTTTTACAAGTTTTTAAAAAGGATTTAAATATGTTTTAAAACATTTTAAAAGTAAATATTTGAAAAGAGTTTTATGATGTGTTAGAAACATTTTAAGCGTGTTTAAAAGCACATTATAGCATTTTAAAAAGGGTTTTATAATATTTTTAAAAACGTTTCTTTTTTTACGATTTTATTAAAAAACATTTAATAAAAGGATTAAACGCTTTAAATATTTGATTTAAACATCTTGAGAAGAATTTAGAATATTTTATAAGAGATTTAAACCATTTATGAAACATTTATAAAAATTATTGCATGTTTATAATGTTAGCTTTATAAGCTTAACTTTTATTAAATTTTATTTAAAAACGTTTTTAAAACCTAAATAAATGCTTTCAAATATTTTAAATGTGTTTTGGAATGTTTTTCTAACATTGTAAAAGCATTCTGAAAACATTTAAAAACCATTTTAAAACACTTTTAAAACATTTTAAAATGTTTTACAAGTTTTTAAAAAGGATTTAAATATGTTTTAAAACATTTTAAAAGTGTTTTGAAACATTTTAAAATAAATTTAAAACATTTTAAAAGTGTTTTGGAGCATTTTAAAAGTGTTTTGAAACATTTTAAAATAAATTTAAAACATTTTAAAAGGGTTTCAAAATATTTAAAAGTGTTCAAAAATATCTTAAGCGTTTGACAATATTTTGAAATATATAAAAATATTTTAAAACATTTTACAAATTTTTAAAAATATTTTAAAAGAGTTTTATGATTTTTTCAAAACATTTTAAAAGCACATTATAACATTTTAAAAAGTGTTGTACAATGTTTCTAGAAACTTTTTTTTACGATTTTATTAAATGTGTTTATTTTAAAACACTTTTAATATAAATTTAAAATATTTTAGAAGTGTTTTAAAACATTTAAAAATAAATTTAAAACATTTTAAAAGCGTTTCAAAATATTTTAGACAAGTGTTTAAAAATATTCGTAGTTGCCACGATATTTTGAAATTTTTTTAATGATTTTGAAATATTTTGAAATGTTATAAAAATCCTTTAAAACATTTTACAAAATTTTTAAAATATTTTAAACGAGTTTTATAATTTCTTAAAAACATTTTAAATGTGTTTAAAAGCACTTTATAACATTTTAAAAAGTGTTTTATAATGTTTTTAAAAATGTTTTTTTGCGATTTTATTAAAAAAAATTATTAAAAATGATTAAACGCTTTAAATATTTGATTTAAGAATATTAATAAGAATTTAGAATATTTTATAAAAGCTTTAAACCATTTATAAAACCTTTATAAAAATTATTAAATGTTTATAATGTCAACTTTATTAGCTTAACTTTTATTAAATGTTATTTATAAACATTTTTAAAAATGAAATAAATGCTTTTAAATATTTTAAAAGAATTTTAAAAGTGTTTTGAAATGTTTTTAAAACATTGTAAAAGCTTTCTAAAAACATTTTTAAACCATTTTAAAACACTTTTAAAACATTTAAAATGTTTTTACGAGTTCTTCAAGAGGTTCGAAAACATTTTAAAAGTGTTTTGAAACATTTTAAAATAAATTTAAAACGTTTTAGAAGTGATTTGAAACATTTTAAAATAAATTTTAAAAGCGTTTCAAAATATTTTAGAAGCGTTTCAAAATATTTTACAAGTGTTTCAAAATATTTTACAAGTGTTTTAAAATATCTTGGAAGTGTTTTACAATATTTTGAAATGCTATAAAAATCCTTAAAAACATTTTACAAAATTATTAAAATATTTTAAACGAGTTTTATAATGTGTTAACTACATTTAAATGTGTTTAAAAGCACGCTATAACAGTTTAAAAAGTTTTTTATAATGTTTTTAAAACAATTTTTTTTACGATTTCATTAAAAACATTTACTAAAAATGATTAAACACTTTAAATATTTGATTTAAACATATTAATGAAAATTTAGAATATTTTATAAAATCTTTGAACCATTTATAAAAATTATTGAATGTCAGATTTATAAGCTTAACTTGATAAGCGTTTTACAATATTTTGAAATATTTTAAAATATTTTGAAATGTTATAAAAATCCTTTAAAATATTTTACAAAGTTTTTAAAATATTTTAAAAGAGCTTTATAATGTCTGAAAAACATTTTAAACGTAGATAGTTCGTTAAAAGGAATAGACGCAGGCTAAACTTTTCGGTTTTGATATCCGAGAGCATATTTGGATATCCATTTTGGAGATGCAAGCGTGGCCCCAGATGCACAAAGTGACGAATTGAGTTCGGACCTCATTTCGGATGATCTGTGAAAAACGAACTGATGCGAATATCGAGGGCTAAACTTTTCGGTTTAAAAATTCGAGAGCATATTTGGATACCCATTTTGGAGATGCAAGCGTGGCCCCACATGCACAAAGTGATGAATTGATTTAGGGACTCATTTCGAACGATCCGTAAAAAACGAATAGACGCAGATATCGGGGTTGAAATTTTCATTTTTGAAATTCGAGAGCATATTTGGATAACCATTTTGGAGATGCAAGCGTGGCCTCACATGCACAAAGTGACGAATTGATTTAGGGACTCATTTTGGATGATCCATAAAAAACGAACGGACGCGGATGTCGGGGGCTAAAATTTTCGTTTTTGAAATCTGAGGGTATATTTGGATACCCATTTTGGAGATGCAAGTGTGCCCCCGCAGGAAAAGAATGACGAATTGATTTCGAGATTCATTTTGGATGATCCTTGAAAAATGTACAAATGCGGATATTGGGGGTTGAAATTTTCGGTTTTTAAATTCGAGAGCATATCTGGATACCCATTTTGGAGATGAAAGCGTGGCCCCGCATGCACAAAGTGACAAATTTATTTTGGGACTGATTTCAGACGATCCGTGAAAAACGAACGGATGCGGATATCAGGGGTTGAACTTTTTGGTTTTGAAATCCGAGAGCATATTTGGATACCCATTTTGGAGATGCAAGTGTGGCCCCTCATGCACAAAGTGACAAATTGATTTCGTGACTCATTTCGGATGATGCGTGAAAAACGAATAGACGCAGATAACGGGGGCTGAAATTTTCGATTTTGAAATATGAGAGCATATTTGGATACCCATTTTGGAGATGAAAGCGTGGCCTCGGATGCACAAAGTGACAAGTTGATTTTGGGCATCATTTTGGATGATCCGTGAAAAACGAACAAACGCGAATATCGGGGGCTAAACTTTTCGGTTTTGAAATCTGAGAGCGTATTTGGATACCCATTTTGGAGATGCAAGCGTGGCTCCAGATGAACAAAGTGACGAATTGACTTCGGGACTCAATTCAGACGATCCGTGAAAAATGAAAAGACGTGGATATCGGGGCTGAACTTTTCGGTTGTGAAATCTGAGAGCATATTTGGATACCCATTTTGGAGATGCAAGTGTGGCCCCGCATGCACATAGTGACAAATCGATTTCGCGACTCATTTCGGATGATCCGCGAAAAACGAATAGACGCAGATAACGGGGGCCGAAATTTTCGATTTTGAAATATGAGAGCATATTTGGATACCCATTTTGGAGATGAAAGCGTGGCCTCGGATGCACAAAGTGACAAATTGATTTTGGGCTCTGGCCTTACCCATCCGTGAAAAAGAAACGACGCGAATATCGGGGGCTAAAATTTTCGGTTTTGAAATCCGAGAGCATATTTGGATACCCATTTTGGAGATGCAAGCGTGGCCCCGCATGAAAAAAGTGACGAATTGACTTCGGGACTCAATTCAGACGATCCGTGAAAAATTAAAAGACGTGGATATCGGGGGGCCGAACTTTTCGGTTTTGAAATCGAGAGCATATTCGTGATACACTTTTAAAACGTTTTAAAATGCTTTACAAGTTTTTGAAAAGGATTTTAAAAACATTTTAACTTTTTAAAATATTATGAAAGCTTTCAAAATATTTTTAAACCGTTTTAAAACACTTTTTAAACGTTTTAAAATGCTTTACAAGTTTTTTAAAAAGATTTAAAAACGTTTTAAAACATTTTAAAAGTGTTTTGAAACATTTTAAAATAAATTTAAAACATTTTAGAAGTGTTTTGAAACATTTTAAAATAAATCTTAAAAGCATTTCAAAATATTTTAAAAGTGTTTCAGAATATCTTAAAATTGTCTTGAAATATCTCGATAGTGTTTTACAATATTTTTAAATGTTATAAAAATCCTTTAAAATATTTTACAACGTTTTAAAAATATTTTAATAGAGTTTCATAATGTCTTAAAACATTTTTAACGTGTTTAAAATCATGTTATAGCATTTTAAAAAGTGTTTTATAATGTTTTTAAAAATATTATTTTTTACGATTTTATTAAAAAGATTTACTAAAAATGATTAAACGCTTTAAATATTTGATTTAAACATATTAATAAGAATTTGGAATATTTTATAAAAGGTTTAAACCATTTTTAAAACATTTATAAAAATTATTGAATGTCGATTTTATAAGCTTAACTTTACAAAATATTTTGAAATATTTTGAAATGTTATAAAAATCCTCTAAAATATTTTACAAATTTTTTAAAAATATTTGGAAAGAGTTTTATGATGTGTTAGAAACATTTTAAACGTGTTTAAAAGCACATTATAACATTTTAAAAAGGGTTTTATAATATTTTTAAAAACGTTTCTTTTTTTATGATTTTATTAAAAAACATTTAATAAAAGGATTAAACGCTTTAAATATTTGATTTAAACATATTGAGAAGAATTTAGAATATTTTATAGCAGATTTAAACCATTTATGAAACATTTATAAAAATTATCGCATGTTTATAATGTTAGCTTTATAAGCTTAACTTTTATTAAATTTTATTTAAAAACGTTTTTAAAACCTAAATAAATGCCTTCAAATATTTTAAATGTGTTTTGAAATGTTTTTCTAACATTGTAAAAGCATTCTGAAAACATTTAAAAACCATTTTAAAACACTTTTAAAACATTTTAAAATGTTTTACAAGTTTTTTAAAAGGATTTAAATATGTTTTAAAACATTTTAAAAGTGTTTTGAAACATTTTAAAATAAATTTAAAACATTTTAAAAGTGTTTTGAAGCATTTTAAAAGTGTTTTGAAACATTTTAAAAGGGTTTCAAAATATTTAAAAGTGTTCAAAAATAACTTAAGCGTTCGACAATATTTTGAAATATATAAAAATATTTTAAAACATTTTACAAATTTTTAAAAATATTTTAAAAGAGTTTTATGATGTCTTCAAAACATTTTAAAAGCACATTATAACATTTTAAAAAGTGTTGTATAATGTTTTTAAAAACTTTTTTTTACGATTTTATTAAATGTGTTTATTTTAAAACACTTTTAATATAAATTTAAAATATTTTAGAAGTGTTTTGAAACATTTAAAAATAAATTTAAAACATTTTAAAAGCGTTTTAAAATATTTTACAAGTGTTTTAAAATATCTTGGAAGCGTTTTTTACAACATTTTGAAATTTTTTGAATGATTTTGAAATATTTTGAAATGTTATAAAAATCATTTAAAACATTTTACAAATTTATAAAAATATTTTAAACGAGTTTTATAATGTCTTAAAAAACATTTTAAATGTGTTTAAAAGCACGTTATAACATTTTAAAAAGTGTTTTATAATGTTTTTAAAAACGTTTTTTTGCGATTTTATCAAAAATGATTAAACGCTTTAAATATTTGATTTAAGCATACTAATAAGAATTTAGAATATTTTATAAAAGCTTTAAACCATTTATAAAACCCTTATAAAAATTATTAAATGTTTATAATGTCAACTTTATTAGTTTAACTTTTATTAAATGTTATTTATAAACATTTTTAAAAATGAAATAAATGTTTTTAAATATTTTAAAAGAATTTTAAAAGTGTTTTGAAATATTTTTAAAACACTTTTAAAACATTTTAAAATGCTTTACGAGTTTTCAAGAGGTTCTGAAAACATTTTGAAGAGGTTCTGAAAACATTTTAAAATAAATTTAAAACGTTTTAGAAGTGTTTTGAAACATTTTAAAATAAATTTTAAAAGCGTTTCAAAATATTTTAGAAGCGTTTCAAAATATTTTACAAGTGTTTCAAAATATTTTACAAGTGTTTTAAAATATCTTGGAAGTGTTTTACAATATTTTGAAATGTTATAAAAATCTTTAAAAACATTTTACAAAATTCTTAAAATATTTTAAACGAGTTTTATAATGTGTTAAATACATTTAAATGTGTTTAAAAGCACGCTATAACAGCTTAAAAAGTTTTTTATAATGTTTTTAAAACAATTTTTTTTACGATTTCATTCAAAACATTTACTAAAAAAGATTAAACACTTTAAATATTTGATTTAAACATATTAATGAAAATTTAGAATATTTTATAAAATCTTCGAACCATTTATAAAAATTATTGAATGTCAGATTTATAAGCTTAACTTGATAAGCGTTTTACAATATTTTGAAATATTTTGAAATGTTCTAAAAATCCTTTAAAATGTTTTACAAAGTTTTTAAAATATTTTAAAAGAGCTTTATAATGTCTGAAAAACATTTTAAACGTAGATAGTTCGTTAAAAAGGAATAGACGCAGGCTAAACTTTTCGGTTTCGATATCCGAGAGCATATTTGGATATCCATTTTGGAGATGCAAGCGTGGCCCCAGATGCACAAAGTGACGAATTGAGTTCGGACCTCATTTCGGATGATCTGTGAAAAACGAACGGATGCGAATATCGAGGGCTAAACTTTTCGGTTTAAAAATTCGAGAGCACATTTGGATACCCATTTTGGAGATGCAGGCGTGGCCCCACATGCACAAAGTGATGAATTGATTTAGGGACTCATTTCGAGCGATCCATAAAAAACGAATAGACGCAGATATCGGGTTTGAAATTTTCATTTTTGAAATTCGAGAGCATATTTGGATAGCCATTTTGGAGATGCAAGCGTGGCCTCACATGCACAGAGTGACGTTGATTTAGGGACTCATTTTGGAAGATCCGTAAAAAACGAACGGACGCGGATGTCTGGGACTAAAATTTTCGTTTTTGAAATCTGAGAGTATATTTGGATACCGATTTTGGAGATGCAAGTGTGCCCCCGCAAGAAAAGAATGACGAATTGATTTCGTGATTCATTTTGGATGATCCTTGAAAAATGTACAAATACGGATATTGGGGGTTGAAATTTTCGGTTTTTAAATTCAAGAGCATATCTAGATACCCATTTTGGAGATGAAAGCATGGCCCCGCATGCACAAAGTGACAAATTTATTTCGGGACTGATTTCAGACAATCCGTGAAAAACGAACGGACGCGGATATCAGGGGTTGAACTTTTTGGTTTTGAAATCCGAGAGCATATTTGGATACCCATTTTGGAGATGAAAGCGTGGCCTCGGATGCACAAAGTGACAAATTGATTTTGGGCATCATTTTGGATGATCCGTGAAAAACGAACAAACGCGAATATCGGGGGCTAAACTTTTCGGTTTTGAAATCCGAGAGCATATTTGGATACCCATTTTGGAGATGCAAGCATGCCTCCATGAACAAAGTGACGAATTGACTTCGGGACTCAATTCGTACGATCCGTGAAAAATGAAAAGACGTGATATCGGGGGTCGAACTTTTTCGGTCGTGGAAATCCGAGAGCATATTTGGATACCCATTTTGAGATGTGCCCTGCATGCACATAGTGACAAATCGATTTCGCGACTCATTTCGGATGATCCGCGAAAACGAATAGACGCAGATAACGGGGGCTGAAATTTTCGATTTTGAAATATGAGGGCATATTTGGATACCCATTTTGGAGATGAAAGCGTGGCCTCGGATGCACAAAGTGACAAATTGAGTTTGGGCCTCATTTTGGACGATCCGTGAAAAACGAACGGACGCGAATATCGGGGGCTAAAATTTTCGGTTTTGAAATCTAAGAGCATATTTGGATACCCATTTTGGAGATGCAAGCGTGGCCCCAGATGAAAAAAGTGACGAATTGACTTCGGGACTCAATTCAGACGATCCGTGAAAAATTAAAAGACGTGGATATCGGGGGCTGAACTTTTCGGTTTTCAAATCTGAGAGCATATTTGGATACACTTTTAAAACGTTTTAAAATGCTTTACAAGTTTTTGAAAAGGATTTTAAAACATTTTAAACCTTTTTAAAAATATTGTGGAAGCTTTCTAAAAACATTTTTAAACCGTTTTAAAACACTTTTAAAACGTTTTAAAATGCTTTACAAGTTTTTTAAAAGGATTTAAAAACGTTCTAAAACATTTTAAAAGTGTTTTCAAACATTTTAAAATAAATTTAAAACATTTTAGAAGTGTTTTGAAACATTTTAAAATAAATCTTAAAAGCATTTCAAAATATTTTAAAAGCGTTTCAGAATATCTTAAAAGTGTCTTGAAATATCTTGATAGTGTTTTACAATATTTTGAAATGTTATAAAA
This sequence comes from Pinus albicaulis, assembly GCA_034641835.2. Taxonomy (NCBI): domain Eukaryota; kingdom Viridiplantae; phylum Streptophyta; class Pinopsida; order Pinales; family Pinaceae; genus Pinus; species Pinus albicaulis. The sequence goes on from JAXQQM020058733.1 coordinate 240,107, forward strand.
AACTTTTAAAACATTTTACAACTTTTTAAAAATATTTTAAAAGAGTTTCATAATGTCTTAAAAACATTTTTAACGTGTTTAAAATCATGTTATAGCATTTTAAAAAGTGTTTTATAATGTTTTTTAAAATATTATTTTTTACGATTTTATTAAAAAGATTTACTAAAAATGATTAAACGCTTTAAATATTTGATTTAAACATATTAATAAGAATTTGGAATATTTTATAAAAGGTTTAAGCCATTTTTAAAGCATTTATAAAAATTATTGAATGTCAGCTTTATAAGCTTAACTTTACGAAATATTTTGAAATATTTTGAAATGTTATAAAAATCCTCTAAAATATTTTACAATTTTTTTTAAAAATATTTGAAAAGAGTTTTATGATGTGTTAGAAACATTTTAAACGTGTTTAAAAGCACATTATAACATTTTAAAAAGGGTTTTATAATATTTTTAAAAACGTTTCTTTTTTTACGATTTTATTAAAAAACATTTAATAAAAGGATTAAACGCTCTAAATATTTGATTTAAACATATTGAGAAGAATTTAGAATATTTTATAACAGATTTAAACCATTTATGAAACATTTATAAAAATTATCGTACAGTTTATAATGTTAGCTTTATAAGCTTAACTTTTATTAAATTTTATTTAAAAACGTTTAAAACCTAACAACGTTTTCAAATATTTTAAATGTGTTTTGAAATGTTTTTCTAACATTGTAAAAGTATTCTGAAAACATTTAAACACTTTTAAAACATTTTAAAATGTTTTACAAGTTTTTAAAAAGGATTTAAATATGTTTTAAAACATTTTAAAAGTGTTTTGAAACATTTTAAAATAAATTTAAAACATTTTAAAAGTGTTTTGAAGCATTTTAAAAGTGTTTTGAAACATTTTAAAAGGGTTTTATGATGTCTTCAAAACATTTTAAAAGCACATTATAAGATTTTAAAAAGTGTTGTATAATGTTTCTAGAAACTTTTTTTTACGATTTTATTTAATGTGTTTATTTTAAAACACTTTTAATATAAATTTAAAATATTTTAGAAGTGTTTTGAAACATTTAAAAATAAATTTAAAACATTTTAAAAGCGTTTCAAAACATTTTACAAATGTTTTAAAATATCTTGGAAGCGTTTTTTACAACATTTTGAAATTTTTTGAATGATTTTGAAATATTTTGAAATGTTATAAAAATCATTTAAAACATTTTACAAATTTATAAAAATATTTTAAACGAGTTTTATAATGTCTTAAAAACATTTTAAATGTGTTTAAAAGCACGTTATAACATTTTAAAAAGTGTTTTATAATGTTTTTAAAAAAGTTTTTTTGCGATTTTATCAAAAATGATTAAACGCTTTAAATATTTGATTTAAGCATATTAATAAGAATTTAGAATATTTTATAAAAGCTTTAAACTATTTATAAAACCTTTATAAAAATTATTAAATGTTTATAATGTCAACTTTATTAGTTTAACTTTTATTAAATGTTATTTATAAACATTTTTAAAAATGAAATAAATGTTTTTAAATATTTTAAAAACATTTTAAAAGTGTTTTGAAATATTTTTAAAACATTGTAAAAGCTTTCTAAAAACATTTTTAAACCATTTTAAAAACACTTTAAAACATTTTAAAATGCTTTACGAGTTCTTCAAGATGTCTTAAAACATTTTTTAAAAGCTTTGAAACATTTTAAAGTAAATTTAAAACGTTTTAGAAGTGGTTTGAAACATTTTAAAATAAATTTTAAAAGCGTTTCAAAATATTTTAGAAGCGTTTCAAAATATTTTAGAAGTGTTTCAAAACATTTTACAAGTGTTTTAAAATATCTTGGAAGTGTTTTACAATATTTTGAAATGCTATAAAAATCCTTAAAAACATGTTACAAAATTCTTAAAATATTTTAAACGAGTTTTATAATGTGTTAAATACATTTAAATGTGTTTAAAAGCACGCTATAACAAGCCTAAAAAGTTTTTTACAATGTTTTTAAAACAATTTTTTTTACGATTTCATTCAAAACATTTACTAAAAATGATTAAACACTTTAAATATTTGATTTAAACATATTAATGAAAATTTAGAATATTTTATAAAATCTTCGAACCATTTATAAAAATTATTGAATGTCAGATTTATAAGCTTAACTTGATAAGCGTTTTACAATATTTTGAAATGTTCTAAAAATCCTTTAAAATATTTTACAAAGTTTTTAAAATATTTTAAAAGAGCTTTATAATGTCTGAAAAACATTTTAAACGTAGATAGTTCGTTAAAAAGGAATAGACGCAGGCTAAAATTTTCGGTTTTGATATCCGAGAGCATATTTGGATATTCATTTTGGAGATGCAAGCGTGGCCCCAGATGCACAAAGTGACGAATTGAGTTCGGACCTCATTTCGGATGATCTGTGAAAAATGAACGGATGCGAATATCGAGGGCTAACCTTTTCGGTTTAAAAATTCGAGAGCATATTTGGATACCCATTTTGGAGATGCAAGCGTGGCCCCACATGCACAAAGTGATGAATTGATTTAGGGACTCATTTCGAGCGATCCATAAAAAACGAATAGACGCAGATATCGGGGTTGAAATTTTCATTTTTGAAATTCGAGAGCATATTTGGATAACCATTTTGGAGATGCAAGCGTGGCCTCACGTGCACAAAGTGACGAATTGATTTAGGGACTCATTTTGGATGATCCGTAAAAAACGAACGGACGCGGATGTCGGGGGCTAAAATTTTCGTTTTTGAAATCTGAGAGTATATTTGGATACCCATTTTGGAGATGCAAGTGTGCCCCCGCAGAAAAAGAATGACGAATTGATTTCGGGATTCATTTTGGATGATCCTTGAAAAATGTACAAATGCGGATATTGGGGGTTGAAATTTTCGGTTTTTAAATTCGAGAGCATATCCGGATACCCATTTTGGAGATGAAAGCGTGGCCCCGCATGCACAAAGTGACAAATTTATTTCGGGACTGATTTCAGACGATCCGTGAAAAACGAACGGACGCGAATATCAGGGGTTGAACTTTTTGGTTTTGAAATCCGAGAGCATATTTGGACACCCATTTTGGAGATGCAAGTGTGGCCCCTCATGCACAAAGTGACAAATTGATTTCGCGACTCATTTCGGATGATGCGTGAAAAACGAATAGACGCAGATAACGGGGGCTGAATTTTTCGATTTTGAAATATGAGAGCATATTTGGATACCCATTTTGGAGATGAAAGCGTGGCCTCGGATGCACAAAGTGACAAATTGAGTTTGGGCCTCATTTTGGACGATCCGTGAAAAACGAATGGACGCGAATATCGGGGGCTAAACTTTTCGGTTTTGAAATCAGAGAGCCGTATTCTCATACCCATTTTGGAGATGCAAGCTGGCTCCGTATGAACAAAGTGACGAATCGACTTCGACCAATCGTACGATCCGTGAAAAATGAAAAGACGTGGATATCGGGGGGTCAACTTTTCGGTTTTGAAATCTCGAGAGCATATTTGGATACCCATTTGGAGATGCAAGTGTGGCCCCGCATTCACATAGTGACAAATCGATTTCGCGACTCATTTCGGATGATCCGCGAAAAACGAATAGACGCAGATAACGTGGGCTGAAATTTTCGATTTTGAAATATGAGAGCATATTTGGATACCCATTTTGGAGATGAAAGCGTGGCCTCGGATGCACAAAGTGACAAATTGAGTTTGGGCCTCATTTTGGACGATCCGTGAAATACGAACGAACGCGAATATCGGGGGCTAAACTTTTCGGTTTTGAAATCTGAGAGCATATTTGGATACCCATTTTGGAGATGCAAGCGTGGCCCCAGATGAAAAAAGTGACGAATTGACTTCGGGACTCAATTCAGACGATCCGTGAAAAATTAAAAGACGTGGATATCAGGGGCTGAACTTTTCGGTTTTGAAATCTGAGAGCATATTTGGATACACTTTTAAAACGTTTTAAAATGCTTTACAAGTTTTTGAAAAGGATTTTAAAACATTTCAAACCTTTTTTAAAATATTGTGGAAGCTTTCTAAAAACATTTTTAAACCGTTTTAAAACACTTTTAAAACGTTTTAAAATGCTTTACAAGTTTTTTAAAAGGATTTAAAAACGTTCTAAAACATTTTAAAAGTGTTTTGAAACATTTTAAAATAAATTTAAAACATTTTAGAAGTGTTTTGAAACATTTTAAAATAAATCTTAAAAGCATTTCAAAATATTTTAAAAGCGTTTCATAATATCTTAAAAGTGTCTTGAAATATCTTGATAGTGTTTTACAATATTTTGAAATGTTATAAAAATCCTTTAAAACATTTTACAACTTTTTAAAAATATTTTAAAAGAGTTTCATAATGTCTTAAAAACATTTTTAACGTGTTTAAAATCACGTTATAGCATTTTAAAAAGTGTTTTATAATGTTTTTAAAAATATTATTTTTTACGATTTTATTAAAAGGATTTACTAAAAATGATTAAACGCTTTAAATATTTGATTTAAACATATTAATAAGAATTTGGAATATTTTATAAAAGGTTTAAACCATTTTTAAAACATTTATAAGAATTATTGACTGTCAGCTTTATAAGCTTAACTTTATGAAATATTTTGAAATGTTATAAAATCCTCTAAAATATTTTACAAATTTTTTAAAAATATTTTAAAATAGTTTTATGATGTGTTAGAAACATTTTAAACATGTTTAAAAGCACATTATAACATTTTAAAAAGGGTTTTATAATATTTTTAAAAACGTTTCTTTTTTTACGATTTTATTAAAAACATTTAATAAAAGGATTAAACGCTTTAAATATTTGATTTAAACATATCGAGAAGAATTTAGAATATTTTATAACAGATTTAAACCATTTATGAAACATTTATAAAAATTATTGCATGTTTATAATGTTAGCTTTATAAGCTTAACTTTTATTAAATTTTATTTAAAAACGTTTTTAAAACCTAAATAAATGCTTTCAAATATTTTAAATGTGTTTTGAAATGTTTTTCTAACATTGTAAAAGCATTTAAAACACTTTTAAAACATTTTAAAATGTTTTACAAGTTTTTAAAAAGGATTTAAATATGTTTTAAAACATTTTACAAGTGTTTTGAAACATTTTAAAATAAATTTAAAACATTTTAAAAGTGTTTTGAAGCATTTTAAAAGTGTTTGTAAACATTTTAAAATAAATTTAAAACATTTTAAAAGGGTTTCAAAATATTTAAAAGTGTTCAAAAATATCTTAAGCGTTTGACAATATTTTGAAATATATAAAAATATTTTAAAACATTTTACAAATTTTTAAAAAATATTTTAAAAGAGTTTTATGATGTCTTCAAAACATTTTAAAAGCACATTATAACATTTTAAAAAGTGTTGTATAATGTTTCTAGAAACTTTTTTTTACGATTTTATTAAATGTGTTTGTTTTAAAACACTTTTAATATAAATTTAAAATATTTTAGAAGTGTTTTGAAACACTTAAAAATAAATTTAAAACATTTTAAAAGCGTTTCAAAATATTTTACAAGTGTTTTAAAATATCTTGGAAGCGTTTTTTACAACATTTTGAAATTTTCTGAATGATTTTGAAATATTTTGAAATGTTATAAAAATCATTTAAAACATTTTACAAATTTATAAAAATATTTTAAACGAGTTTTATAATGTCTTAAAAACATTTTAAATGTGTTTAAAAGCACGTTATAACATTTTAAAAAGTGTTTTATAATGTTTTTAAAACGTTTTTTTTTGCGATTTTATCAAAAATGATTAAACGCTTTAAATATTTGATTTAAGCATATTAATAAGAATTTAGAATATTTTATAAAAGCTTTAAACCATTTATAAAACCTTTATAAAAATTATTAAATGTTTATAATGTCAAATTTATTAGTTTAACTTTTATTAAATGTTATTTATAAACATTTTTAAAAATGAAATAAATGTTTTTAAATATTTTAAAAGAATTTTAAACGTGTTTTGAAATATTTTAAAACATTGTAAAAGCTTTCTAAAAACATTTCTAAACCATTTTAAAACACTTTTAAAACATTTTAAAATGTTTTACGAGTTCTTCAAGAGGTTCTGAAAACGTTTTAAAACATTTTAAAAGTATTTTGAAACATTTTAAAATAAATTTAAAACGTTTTAGAAGTGTTTTGAAACATTTTAAAATAAATTTTAAAAGCGTTTCAAAATATTTTAGAAGCGTTTCAAAATATTTTACAAGTGTTTCAAAATATCTTGGAAGTGTTTTACAATATTTTGAAATGCTATAAAAATCCTTAAAAACATTTTACAAAATTCTTAAAATATTTTAAACGAGTTTTATAATGTGTTAAATACATTTAAATGTGTTTAAAAGCACGCTATAACAGTTTAAAAAGTTTTTTATAATGTTTTTAAAACAATTTTTTTTACGATTTCATTCAAAACATTTACTAAAAATGATTAAACACTTTAAATATTTGATTTAAACATATTAATGAAAATTTAGAATATTTTATAAAATCTTCGAACCATTTATAAAAATTATTGAATGTCAGATTTATAAGCTTAACTTGATAAGCGTTTTACAATATTTTGAAATATTTTAAAATATTTTGAAATGTTCTAAAAATCCTTTAAAATGTTTTACAAATTTTTTAAAATATTTTAAAAGAGCTTTATAATGTCTGAAAAACATTTTAAACGTAGATAGTTCGTTAAAAAGGAATAGACGCAGGCTAAACTTTTCGGTTTTGATATCCGAGAGCATATTTGGATATTCATTTTGGAGATGCAAGCGTGGCCCCAGATGCACAAAGTGACGAATTGAGTTCGGACCTCATTTTGATGATCTGGGAAGTGAAAAATCAACGGATGCGAATATCGAGGGCTTAAATTTTCGGTTTATAAATTCGAGAGCATATTTGGATACCCATTTTGAGATGCGGCCCCCACAGCACAAAGTGATGAATTGATTTAGACTTCGCTTCTCGGGCATCTATAAAAGTCGTACAGAATGCATCTATTTGAACTTTTCATTTTTGAAATCCGAGAGCATATTTGGATAACCATTTTGGAGATGCAAGCGTGGCCTCACATGCACGAAGTGACGAATTGATTTAGGGACTCATTTTGGATGATCCGTAAAAAACGAACGGACGCGGATGTCGGGGGCTAAAATTTTCGTTTTTGAAATCTCAGAGTATATTTGGATACCCATTTTGGAGATGCAAGTGTGCCCCCGCAGGAAAAGAATGACGAATTGATTTCGGGATTCATTTTGGATGATCCTTGAAAAATGTACAAATGCGGACATTGGGGGTTGAAATTTTCGGTTTTTAAATTCGAGAGCATATCTGGATACCCATTTTGGAGATGAAAGCGTGGCCCCGCATGCACAAAGTGACAAATTTATTTTGGGATCGATTTCGACGATCCGTGGAAAACGAACCATGCGGATATCGTGGGTTGAACTTTTTGGTTTTGAAATCCGAGAGCATATTTATACCCATTTTGGAGACGCAAGTGTGGCCTCACGCACAAAGTGACAAATTGATTTCGCGACTCATTTCGGATGATCCGTGAAAAACGAATAGACGCAGATAACGGGGGCTGAAATTTTTTATTTTGAAATATGAGAGCATATTTGGATACCCATTTTGGAGATGAAAGCGTGGCCTCTGATGCACAAAGTGACAAATTGATTTTGGGCATCATTTTGGATGATCCGTGAAAAACGAACAAACGCGAATATCGGGGGCTAAACTTTTCGGTTTTGAAATCTGAGAGCATATTTGGATACCCATTTTGGAGATGTAAGCGTGGCTCCAGATGAACAAAGTGACGAATTGACTTCGGGACTCAATTCAGACGATCCGTGAAAAATGAAAAGACGTGGATATCGGGGGCTGAACTTTTCGGTTGTGAAATCTGAGAGCATATTTGGATACCCATTTTGGAGATGCAAGTGTGGCCCCGCATGCACATAGTGACAAATCGATTTCGCGACTCATTTCTGATGATCCGTGAAAAACGAATAGACGCAGATAACGGGGGCTGAAATTTTCGATTTTGAAATATGAGAGCATATTTGGATACCCATTTTGGAGATGAAAGCGTGGCCTCGGATGCACAAAGTGACAAATTGAGTTTGGGGCTCATTTTGGACGATCCGTGAAAAACGAATGGACGCGAATATCGGGGGCTAAACTTTTCGGTTTTGAAATCTGAGAGCATATTTGGATACCCATTTTGGAGATGCAAGCGTGGCCCCAGATGAAAAAAGTGACGAATTGACTTCGGGACTCAATTCAGACGATCCGTGAAAAATTAAAAGACGTGGAGATCGGGGGCTGAACTTTTCGGTTTTGAAATCTGAGAGCATATTTGGATACACTTTTAAAACGTTTTAAAATGCTTTACAAGTTTTTGAAAAGGATTTAAGAACGCTTTAAAACATTTTAAACCTTTTTTAAAATATTGTAAAAGCTTTCTAAAAAACATTTTTAAACCGTTTTAAAACAGTTTTAAAACGTTTTAAAATGCTTTACAAGTTTTTTAAAAGGATTTAAAAACGTTTTAAAACATTTTAAAAGTGTTTTGAAACATTTTAAAATAAATTTAAAACATTTTAGAAGTGTTTTGAAACATTTTAAAATAAATCCTAAAAGCATTTCAAAATATTTTAAAAGCGTTTCAGAATATCTTAAAAGTGTCTTGAAATATCTTGATAGTGTTTTACAATATTTTGAAATGTTATAAAAATCCTTTAAAATATTTTACAACTTTTTAAAAATATTTTAAAAGAGTTTCATAATGTCTTAAAAACATTTTTAACGTGTTTAAAATCATGTTATAGCATTTTAAAAAGTGTTTTATAATGTTTTTAAAAATATTATTTTTTACGATTTTATTAAAAAGATTTACTAAAAAATGATTAAACGCTTTAAATATTTGATTTAAACATATTAATAAGAATTTGGAATATTTTATAAAAGGTTTAAACCATTTTTAAAACATTTATAAAAATTATTGAATGTCAACTTTATAAGCTTAACGTGTTTTGAAACATTTTAAAATAAATTTAAAACATTTTAGAAGTGTTTTGAAACATTTTAAAATAAATCTTAAAAGCATTTCAAAATATTTTAAAAGCGTACCTGAATATCTTAAAAGTGTCTTGAAATATCTTGATAGTGTTTTACAATATTTTGAAATGCTATAAAAATCCTTTAAAACATTTTACAACTTTTGTAAAATATTTTAAAAGAGTTTCATAATGTCTTAAAAAACATTTTTAACTTGTTTAAAATCATGTTATAGCATTTTAAAAACTGTTTTATAATGTTTTTAAAAATATTGTTTTTTTACGATTTTTTTAAAAAGATTTACTAAAAATGATTAAACGCTTTAAATATTTGATTTAAACATATTAATAAGAATTTGGAATATTTTATAAAAGGTTTAAACCATTTTTAAAACATTTATAAAAATTATTGACTGTCAACTTTATAAGCTTAACTTTATGAAATATTTTGAAATATTTTGAAATGTTATAAAAATCCTCTAAAATATTTTACAAATTTTTTAAAAATATTTTAAAAGAGTTTTATGATGTGTTAGAAACATTTTAAACGTGTTTAAAAGCACATTATAACATTTTAAAAAGGGTTTTTATAATATTTTTAAAAACGTTTCTTTTTTTACGATTTTATTAAAAACATTTAATAAAAAGATTAAACGCTTTAAATATTTGATTTAAACATATTGAGAAAAATTTAGAATATTTTATAACAGATTTAAACCATTTATGAAACATTTATAAAAATTATTGCATGTTTATAATGTTAGCTTTATAAGCTTAACTTTTATTAAATTTTATTTAAAAACAAATAAATGCTTTCAAATATTTTAGATGTGTTTTGAAATGTTTTTCTAACATTGTAAAAGCATTCTGAAAACATTTAAAAACCATTTTAAAACATTTTAAAATGTTTTACAAGTTTTAAAAAGGATTTAAATATGTTTTAAAACATTTTAAAAGTGTTTTGAAACATTTTAAAACAAATTTAAAACATTTTAAAAGTGTTTTGAAGCATTTTAAAAGTGTTTTGAAACATTTTAAAATAAATTTAAAACATTTTAAAAGGGTTTCAAAATATTTAAAAGTGTTCAAAAATATCTTAAGCGTTTCACAATATTTTGAAATTTATAAAAATATTTTAAGACATTTTAGAAATTTTTAAAAATATTTTAAAAGAGTCTTATGATGTCTTCAAAACATTTTGAAAGCACGTTATAACATTTTAAAAAGTGTTGTATAATGTTTCTAAAAACTTTCTTTTCCGATTTTATTAAATGTGTTTATTTTAAAACACTTTTAATATAAATTTAAAATATTTTAGAAGTGTTTTGAAACATTTAAAAATAAATTTAAAACATTTTAAAAGCGTTTCAAAATATTTTACAAGTGTTTTAAAATATCTTGGAAGCGTTTTTTACAACATTTTGAAAATTTTTGAATGATTTTTAAATATTTTGAAATGTTATAAAAATCATTTAAAACATTTTACAAATTTATAAAAATATTTTAAACGAGTTTTATAATGTCTTAAAAAAAATTTAAATGTGTTTAAAAGCACGTTATAACATTTTAAAAAGTGTTTTATAATGTTTTTAAAAAAGTTTTTTTTTTGCGATTCTATCAAAAATGATTAAACGCTTTAAATATTTGATTTAAGCATATTAATAAGAATTTAGAATATTTTATAAAAGCTTTAAACCATTTATAAAACCTTTATAAAAATTATTAAATGTTTATAATGCCAACTTTATTAGTTTAACTTTTATTAAATGTTATTTATAAACATTTTTAAAAATGAAATAAATGTTTTTAAATATTTTAAGAGAATTTTAAAAGTGTTTTGAAATATTTTTAAAACATTGTAAAAGCTTTCTAAAAACACTTTTAAACCATTTTAAAACACTTTTAAAACATTTTAAAATGCTTCACGAGTTCTTCAAGAGGTTCTGAAAACATTTTAAAAGTGTTTTGAAACATTTTAAAATAAATTTAAAACGTTTTAGAAGTGTTTTGAAACATTTTAAAATAAATTTTAAAAGCGTTTCAAAATATTTTAGAAGCGTTTCAAAATATTTTAGAAGTGTTTCAAAATATTTTAGAAGTGTTTTAAAATATCTTGGAAGTGTTTTACAATATTTTGAAATGCTATAAAAATCCTTAAAAACATTTTACAAAATTTTTAAAATATTTTAAACGAGTTTCATAATGTGTTAAATACATTTAAATGTGTTTAAAAGCACGCTATAACAGTTTAAAAAGTTTTTTATAATGTTTTTAAAACAATTTTTTTTTACGATTTCATTAAAAACATTTACTAAAAATGGTTAAACACTTTAAATATTTGATTTAAACATATTAATAAAAATTTAGAATATTTTATAAAATCTTCGAACCATTTATAAAAATTATTGAATGTCAGATTTATAAGCTTAACTTGATAAGCGTTTTACAATATTTTAAAATATTTTAAAATATTTTGAAATGTTATAAAAATCCTTTAAAATATTTTACAAAGTTTTTAAAATATTTTAAAAGAGCTTTATAATGTCTGAAAAACATTTTAAACGTAGATAGTTCGTTAAAAAGGAATAGACGCAGGCTAAACTTTTTGGTTTTGATATCTGAGAGCATATTTGGATATCCATTTTGGAGATGCAAGCGTGGCCCAAGATGCACAAAGTGACGAATTGAGTTCGGACCTCATTTCGGATGATCTGTGAAAAACGAACGGATGCGAATATCGAGGGCTAAAATTTTCGGTTTAAAAATTCAAGAGCATATTTGGATACCCATTTTGGAGATGCAAGCGTGGCCCCACATGCACAAAGTGATGAATTGATTTAGGGACTCATTTCGAACGATCCATAAAAAAACGAATAGACGCAGATCTCGGGGTTGAAATTTTCATTTTTGAAATTCGAGAGCATATTTGGATACCGCTTTTGGAGATGCAAGTGTGCCCCCACATGAACAAAGTGACGAATTGATTTTGGGACTCATTTCGGACGATCTTTGAAAACTGAACGAAAGCGGATATTGGGGGTTGAACTTTTCAGTTTTGAAATTCGAGAGCATATTTGGATACCCATTTTGGAGATGCAAACGTGGCCCCGCATGCACAAAGTGATGAATTTATTTCGGGACTGATTTCGGACTATCCGTGAAAAATGAACAGACGTGGATATCGGGGGCAGAACTTTTCGGTTTTGAAATCCGAGAGCATATTTGGACACACATTTTGGAGATGCAAGCGTTTCCCCACATGCACGAAGTGACAAATTGATTTCAGGACTCATTTCGGATGATCCGTGAAAAACGAACAGACGTGGATATCGGGGGCTAAACTTTTCAGTTTTTAAATCCGAGAGCATATTTGGATAACCATTTTGGAGATGCGAGCGTGGCCTCACATGCACAAAGTGACGAATTGATTTAGGTACTCTTTTTGGATGATCCGTAAAAAACGAACGGACGCGGATGTCGGGGGCTAAAATTTTCGTTTTTGAAATCTGAGAGTATATTTGGATACCCATTTTGGAGATACAAGTGTGCCCCCGCAGGAAAAGAATGATGAATTGATTTCGGGATTCATTTTGGATGATCCTTGAAAAATTTACAAATGCGGATATTGGGGGTTGAAATTTTCGGTTTTTAAATTCGAGAGCATATCTGGATACCCATTTTGGAGATGAAAGCGTGGCCCCACATGCACAAAGTGACAAATTTATTTCGAGACTGATTTCAGACGATCCGTGAAAAACGAACGGACGCGGATATCAGGGGTTGAACTTTTTGGTTTTGAAATCCGAGAGCATATTTGGATACCCATTTTGGAGATGCAAGTGTGGCCCCTCATGCACAAAGTGACAAATTGATTTTGCGACTCATTTCGGATGATCCGTGAAAAACGAATAGACGCAGATAACGGGGGCTGAAATTTTCGATTTTGAAATATGAGAGCATATTTGGATACCCATTTTGGAGATGAAAGCGTGGCCTCGGATGCACAAAGTGACAAATTGATTTTGGGCATCATTTTGGATGATCCCTGAAAAACGAACAAACGCGAATATCGGGGGCTAAACTTTTCGGTTTTGAAATCTGAGAGCATATATGGATACCCATTTTGGAGATGCAAGCGTGGCCCCAGATGAAAAAAGTGACAAATTGACTTTGGGCATCAAATTGGATGATCAGAGTGAAAAACGAACAAACGCGAATACTCCCGGAGGCTAAACTTTTCGGTTTTGAAATGCGGAGCATGTTTGGATACCATTTTGGAGATGCAAGCGTGGCCCAGGATGAAAAAAGTGACGAATTCAACCGGGACTCAATTCAGACGATCCGTGAAAAATGAAAAGACGTGGATATCGGGGGCTGAACTTTTCGGTTGTGAAATCTGAGAGCATATTTGGATACCCATTTTGGAGATGCAAGTGTGGCCCGCATACACATAGTGACAAATCGATTTCGCGACTCATTTCGGATGATCCGTGAAAAACGAATAGACGCAGATAACGGGGGCTGAAATTTTCGATTTTGAAATATGAGAGCATATTTGGATACCCATTTTGGAGATGAAAGCGTGGCCTCGGATGCAGAAAGTGACAAATTGAGTTTGGGCCTCATTTTGGACGATCCGTGAAAAACGAACGGACGTGAATATCGGGGGCTAAAATTTTCGGTTTTGAAATCTGAGAGCATATTTGGATACCCATTTTGGAGATGCAAGCGTGGCCCCAGATGAAAAAAGTGACGAATTGACTTCGGGACTCAATTCAGACGATCCGTGAAAAATTAAAAGACATGGATATCGGGGGCTGAAATTTTCGGTTTTGAAATCTGAGAGCATATTTGGATACCCATTTTGGAGATGCAAGCGTGGCCCCGCATGCACAAAGTGACAAAATGATTTCGGGACTCATTTCGGATGGTTCATGAAAAAAGAACAGACGTGGAAGATGGGGCTAAACTTTTCGGTTTTATTATCCGAGAGCATATTTGGATACCCATTTTGGAGATGCAAGTGCGCCCCCAGATGCACAAAGGGACGAATTGAGTTCGGACCTCATTTCGGATGATCCGTGAAAAACAAACGCATGCGAATATCGAGGTCTAAAATTTTCGGTTTTAAAATCGAGAGCATGTTGCAAACTATTTTGGAGATGCGAAGTGTGGCCTGGGATGCATAGTGGCAATTGATTTGGATTCATTTCGGGCGATTTGTAGAAAAATGAATGGTTTCTGAGATATCGGAGAATTTGAACTTTTTCGGTTTTTGAAATACGAGCATATTTGGATACACTTTAAAACGTTTTAAAATGCTTTACAAGTTTTTGAAAAGGATTTGAAAACGTTTTAAAACATTTTAAACCTTTTTTTAAATATTGTAAAAGCTTTCTAAAAACATTTTTAAACCGTTTTAAAACACTTTTAAAACGTTTTAAAATGCTTTACAAGTTTTTTAAAAGGATTTTAAAAGGTTTTAAAACATTTTAAAAGTGTTTTGAAACATTTTAAAATAAATTTAAAACATTTTACAAGTGTTTTGAAACATTTTAAAATAAATCTTAAAAGCATTTCAAAATATTTTAAAAGCGTTTCAGAATATCTTAAAAGTGTCTTGAAATATCTTGATAGTGTTTCACAATATTTTGAAATGTTATAAAAATCCTTTAAAACATTTTACAACTTTTTAAAAATATTTTAAAAAAGTTTCATAATGTCTTAAAAACATTTTTAACTTGTTTAAAATCATGTTATAGCATTTTAAAAAGTGTTTTATAATGTTTTTAAAAATATTATTTTTTACGATTTTATTAAAAAGATTTACTAAAAATGATTAAACGCTTTAAATATTTGATTTAAACATATTAATAAGAATTTGGAATATTTTATAAAAGGTTTAAACCATTTTAAAACATTTATAAAAATTATTGAATGTCAGCTTTATAAGCTTACCTTTATGAAATATTTTGAAATATTTTGAAATGTTATAAAAATCATCTAAAATATTTTACAAATTTTTAAAAAATATTTTAAAAGAGTTTTATGATGTGTTAGAAACATTTTAAACGTGTTTAAAAACACATTATAACATTTTAAAAAGGGTTTTATAATATTTTTAAAAGCGTTTCTTTTTTACGATTTTATTAAAACAGGAGAATATATTACATAATAAAAAGGTGCAGCTTCTTTGTATGATTTAAACATATTGAAGAATTTAGAATATTTTATAACAGATTTAAACCATTTATGAAACATTTATAAAAATTATTGCATGTTTATAATGTTAGCTTTATAATGTATGCTTTCAAATATTTTAAATGTGTTTTGAAATGTTTTTCTAACATTGTAAAAGCATTCTGAAAACATTTAAAAACCATTTTAAAACATTTTAAAATGTTTTACAAGTTTTAAAAAGGATTTAAATATGTTTTAAAACATTTTAAAAGTGTTTTGAAACATTTTAAAACAAATTTAAAACATTTTAAAAGTGTTTTGAAGCATTTTAAAAGTGTTTTGAAACATTTTAAAATAAATTTAAAACATTTTAAAAGGGTTTCAAAATATTTAAAAGTGTTCAAATATATCTTAAGCGTTTGACAATATTTTGAAATATTTTGAAATTTATAAAAATATTTTAAAACATTTTACAAATTTTTAAAAATATTTTAAAAGAGTCTTATGATGTCTTCAAAACATTTTGAAAGCACGTTATAACATTTTAAAAAGTGTTGTATAATGTTTCTAAAAACTTTCTTTTACGATTTTATTGAATGTGTTTATTTTAAAACACTTTTAATATAAATTTAAAATATTTTAGAAGTGTTTTGAAACATTTAAAAATAAATTTAAAACATTTTAAAAGCGTTTCAAAATATTTTACAAGTGTTTTAAAATATCTTGGAAGCGTTTTTTACAACATTTTTAAATTTTTTGAATGATTTTGAAATATTTTGAAATGTTATAAAAATCATTTAAAACATTTTACAAATTTATAAAAATATTTTAAACGAGTTTTATAATGTCTTAAAAACATTTTAAATGTGTTTAAAAGCACGTTATAACATATTAAAAAGTGTTTTATAATGTTTTTAAAAACGTTTTTTTTTTGCGATTCTATCAAAAATGATTAAACGCTTTAAATATTTGATTTAAGCATATTAATAAGAATTTAGAATATTTTATAAAAGCTTTAAACCATTTATAAAACCTTTATAAAAATTATTAAATGTTTATAATGTCAGCTTCATAAGCTTAACTTTTATTAAATGTTATTTATAAATGTTTTTAAAAATTAAATAATTTTTTTAAATATTTTAAAAGAATTTTAAAAGTGTTTTGAAAGGTTTTTAAAACATTGTAAAAACATTCTAAAAACACTTTTAAACCATTTTAAAACACTTTTAAAACATTTTAAAATGCTTCACGAGTTCTTCAAGAGGTTCTGAAAACATTTTAAAAGTGTTTTGAAACATTTTAAAATAAATTTAAAACGTTTTAGAAGTGTTTTGAAACATTTTAAAAGCATTTCAAAATATTTTAGAAGCGTTTCAAAATATTTTAGAAGTGTTTCAAAATATTTTAGAAGTGTTTTAAAATATCTTGGAAGTGTTTTACAATATTTTGAAATGTTATAAAAATCCTTAAAAACATTTTACAAAATTTTTAAAATATTTTATACGAGTTTTATAATGTGTTAAATACATTTAAATGTGTTTAAAAGCACACTATAACAGTTTAAAAAGTTTTTTATAATGTTTTTAAAACAATTTTTTTTTACGATTTCATTAAAAACATTTACTAAAAATGATTAAACACTTTAAATATTTGATTTAAACATATTAATAAAAATTCAGAATATTTTATAAAATCTTCGAACCATTTATAAAAATTATTGAATGTCAGATTTATAAGCTTAACTTGATAAGCGTTTTACAATATTTTGAAATATTTTAAAATATTTTGAAATGTTATAAAAATCCTTTGAAATATTTTACAAAGTTTTTAAAATATTTTAAAAGAGCTTTATAATGTCTGAAAAGCATTTTAAACGTAGATAGTTCGTTAAAAAGGAATAGATGCAGGCTAAACTTTTCGGTTTTGATATCCGAGAGCATATTTGGATATCCATTTTGGAGATGCAAGCGTGGCCCCAGATGCACAAAGTAGCCGGGTGACCTCTGCATGCATTTCGGATGATACATGAAAAACGAACGGATCTGAGTCTCGAGGCCTAAAATTTTGATTTAAAGCTAGAACATATTTGGATACGCATTTTGGAGATACAAGGTGGCCCCACATGCCTTGAGTGATGAATTGATTTAGGGACTCATTTCGAACGATGTAAAAAACGAATGAAGCCTTGAGATATCGGGGTTGAAATTTTCATTTTTGAAATTCGAGAGCATATTTGGATACCGCTTTTGGAGATGCAAGTGTGCCCCCGCATGAACAAAGTGACGAATTGATTTTGGGACTCATTTCGGACGATCTTTGAAAGCTGAACGAAAGCGGATATTGGGGGTTGAACTTTTCAGTTTTGAAATTCGAGAGCATATTTGGATACCCATTTTGGAGATGCAAGCGTGGCCCCGCATGCACAAAGTGATGAATTTATTTCGGGACTGATTTCGGACTATCCGTGAAAAATGAACGGACGTGGATATCGGGGGCAGAACTTTTCGGTTTTGAAATCCGAGAGCATATTTGGACACACATTTTGGAGATCAAGCGTTTCCCCACATGCACAAAGTGAAAAATTGATTTCAGGGCTCATTTCGGATGATCCGTGAAAAACGAATGGATGCAGATTTCAGGGGTTGAACTTTTTGGTTTTGAAATCCGAGAGCATATTTGGATTCCCATTTTGGAGATGCAAGTGTGGCCCCGCATGCACAAAGTGACAAATCGATTTCGCGACTCATTTCGGATGATCCGTGAAAAACGAATAGACGCAGATAACGGGGGATGAAATTTTCGATTTTGAAATATGAGAGCATATTTGGATACCCTTTTTGGAGATGAAAGCGTGCCCCACGCAGGAAAAGAATGACGAATTGATTTCGGGATTCATTTTGGATGATCCTTGAAAAATGTACAAATGCGGATATTGGGGGTTGAAATTTTCGGTTTTTAAATTCGAGAGCATATCTCGATACCCATTTTGGAGATGGAAGCGTGGCCCCGCATGCACAAAGTGACAAATTTATTTCGGGACTGATTTCAGACGATCCGTGAAAAACGAACGGACGCGGATATCAGGGGTTGAACTTTTTGGTTTTGAAATCCGAGAGCATATTTGGATACCCATTTTGGAGATGCAAGCGTGGCCCCGCATGCACAAAGTGATGAATTTATTTCGGGACTGATTTCGGACTATCCGTGAAAAATGAACAGACGTGGATATCGGGGGGGCTTTTGGTTTTAAGATTAGAAACATGTTTGCAGAAGCACATTTTGGAGATCACGACGTTTCCCCATGCGCGAAGTAATGATTGATTCGGGACTCATTTGAGGATGATAAAGTGAAAAACCGAACGGATGCGGATATCGAGGCTAAAATTTCGGTTGGAAATATGAGAGCATATTTGGATACCCATTTTGGAGATGAAAGCGTGGCCTCGGATCTGAGAGTAATGTGAGTGATTTTGGGCATCATTTTGGATGATCCGTGAAAAACGAACAAACGCGAATATCGGGGGCTAAACTTTTCGGTTTTGAAATATGAGAGCATATTTGGATACCCATTTTGGAGATGCAAGCGTGGCTCCAGATGAACAAAGTGACGAATTGACTTCGGGACTCAGTTCAGACGATCCGTGAAAAATGAAAAGACGTGGATATCGGGGGCTGAACTTTTCGGTTGTGAAATCTGAGAGCATATTTGGATACCCATTTTGGAGATGCAAGTGTGGCCCTGCACACATAGTGACAAATCGATTTCGCAACTCATTTCGGATGATCCGTGAAAAACGAATAGACGCAGATAACGGGGGCTGAAATTTTCGATTTTGAAATATGAGAGCATATTTGGATACCCATTTTGGAGATGAAAGCGTGGCCTCGGATGCACAAAGTGACAAATTGAGTTTGGGCCTCATTTTGGACGATCCGTGAAAAACGAACGGACGCGAATATCGGGAGCTAAACTTTTCGGTTTTGAAATCTGAGAGCATATTTGGATACCCATTTTGGAGATGCAAGCGTGGCCCCAGATGAAAAAAGTGACGAATTGACTTCGGGACTCAACTCAGACGATCCGTGAAAAATTAAAAGACGTGGACATCGGGGGCTGAAATTTTCGGTTTTTAAATCTGAGAGCATATTTGGATACCCATTTTGGAGATGCAAGCGTGGCCCCACATGCACAAAGTGACAAATTGATTTCGGGACTCATTTCGGATGGTTCGTGAAAAAAGAACAGACGTGGAAGATGGGTTTAAAATTTTCGGTTTTGATATCCGAGAGCATATTTGGATACCCATTTTGGAGATGCAAGTGCGGCCCCAGATGCACAAAGTGACGAATTGAGTTCGGACCTCATTTCGGATGATCCGTGAAAAACAAACGCATGCGAATATCGAGGTCTAAACTTTTCGGTTTTAAAATCCGAGAGCATATTTGGATACCTATTTTGGAGATGCAAGTGTGGCCCCGGATGCACAAAGTGACGAATTGATTTCGGGATTCATTTCAGACGATTTGTGTAAAATGAATGAACGCAGATATCGGGGGCTGAACTTTTCGGTTTTGAAATCTGAGAGCATATTTGGATACACTTTTAAAACGTTTTAAAATGCTTTACAAGTTTTTGAAAAGGATTTAAAAACGTTTTAAAACATTTTAAACCTTTTTTAAAATATTGTAAAAGCTTTCTAAAAACATTTTTAAACCGTTTTAAAACACTTTTAAAACGTTTTAAAATGCTTTACAAGGTTTTTAAAAGGATTTAAAAACGTTTTAAAACATTTTAAAAGTGTTTTGAAACATTTTAAAATAAATTTAAAACATTTTAGAAGTGTTTTGAAACATTTTAAAATAAATCTTAAGAGCATTTCAAAATATTTTAAAAGCGTTTCAGAATATCTTAAAAGTGTCTTGAAATATCTTGATAGTGTTTTACAATATTTTGAAATGTTATAAAAATCCTTTAAAACATTTTACAACTTTTGTAAAATATTTTAAAAGAGTTTCATAATGTCTTAAAAACATTTTTAACTTGTTTAAAATCATGTTATAACATTTTAAAAAGTGTTTTATAATGTTTTTAAAAATATTATTTTTTACGATTTTATTAAAAAGATTTACTAAAAATGATTAAACGCTTTAAATATTTGATTTAAACATATTAATAAGAATTTGGAATATTTTATAAAAGGTTTAAACCATTTTTAAACCATTTATAAAAATTATTGAATGTCAGCTTTATAAGCTTAACTTTATGAAATATTTTGAAATATTTTGAAATGTTATAAAAATCCTCTAAAATATTTTACAAATTTTTTTAAAATATTTTAAAAGAGTTTTATGATGTGTTAGAAAGATTTTAAACGTGTTTAAAAGCAAATTATAACATTTTAAAAAGGGTTTTATAATATTTTTAAAAACGTTTCTTTTTTTACGATTTTATTAAAAACATTTAATAAAAAGATTAAACGCTTTAAATATTCGATTTAAACATATTGAGAAGAATTTAGAATATTTTATAACAGATTTAAACCATTTATGGAACATTTATAAAAATTATTGCATGTTTATAATGTTAGCTTTATAAGCTTAACTTTTATTAAATTTTATTTAAAAACAAATAAATGCTTTCAAATATTTTTAATGTGTTTTGAAATGTTTTTCTAACATTGTAAAAGCATTCTGAAAACATTTAAAAACCATTTTAAAAAATTTTAAAATGTTTTGCAAGTTTTTAAAAAGGATTTAAATATGTTTTAAAACATTTTAAAAGTGTTTTGAAACATTTTAAAACAAATTTAAAACATTTTAAAAGTGTTTTGAAGCATTTTAAAAGTGTTTTGAAACATTTTAAAATAAATTTAAAACATTTTAAGAGGGTTTCAAAATATTTAAAAGTGTTCAAAAATATCTTAAGCGTTTGACAATATTTTGAAATATTTTGAAATTTATAAAAATATTTTAAAACATTTTACAAAGTTTTAAAAATATTTTAAAAGAGTCTTATGATGTCTTCAAAACATTTTGAAAGCACGTTATAACATTTTAAAAAGTGTTGTATAATGTTTCTAAAAACTTTCTTTTACGATTTTATTGAATGTGTTTATTTTAAAACACTTTTAATATAAATTTAAAATATTTTAGAAGTGTTTTGAAACATTTAAAAATAAATTTAAAACATTTTAAAAGCGTTTCAAAATATTTTACAAGTGTTTCAAAATATCTTGGAAGCGTTTTTTCCAACATTTTGAAATTTTTTGAATGATTTTGAAATATTTTGAAATGTTATAAAAATCATTTAAAACATTTTACAAATTTATAAAAATATTTTAAACGAGTTTTATAATGTCTTAAAAACATTTCAAATGTGTTTAAAAGCACGTTATAACATTTTAAAAAGTGTTTTATAATGTTTTTAAAAACGTTTTTTTTTGCGATTTTATCAAAAATGATTAAACGCTTTAAATATTTGATTTAAGCATATTAATAAGAATTTAGAATATTTTATAAAAACTTTAAACCATTTATAAAACCTTTATAAAAATTATTAAATGTTTATAATGTCAACTTTATTAGTTTAACTTTTATTAAATGTTATTTATAAACATTTTTAAAAATGAAATAAATGTTTTTAAATATTTTAAGAGAATTTTAAAAGTGTTTTGAAATATTTTTAAAACATTGTAAAAGCTTTCTAAAAACACTTTTAAACCATTTTAAAACACTTTTAAAACATTTTAAAATGCTTCACGAGTTCTTCAAGAGGTTCTGAAAACATTTTAAAAGTGTTTTGAAACATTTTAAAATAAATTTAAAACGTTTTAGAAGTGTTTTGAAACATTTTAAAATAAATTTTAAAAGCGTTTCAAAATATTTTAGAAGCGTTTCAAAATATTTTAAAAGTGTTTTAAAATATCTTGGAAGTGTTTTACAATATTTTGAAATGTTATAAAAATCCTTAAAAACATTTTACAAAATTTTTAAAATATTTTAAACGAGTTTTATAATGTGTTAAATACATTTAAATGTGTTTAAAAGCACGCTATAACAATTTAAAAAGTTTTTTATAATGTTTTTAAAACAATTTTTTTTACGATTTCATTAAAAACATTTACTAAAAATGATTAAACACTTTAAATATTTGATTTAAACATATTAATAAAAATTTAGAATATTTTATAAAATCTTTGAACCATTTATAAAAATTATTGAATGTCAGATTTATAAGCTTAACTTGATAAGCGTTTTACAATATTTTGAAATATTTTAAAATATTTTGAAATATTTTAAAATATTTTGAAATGTTATAAAAATCCTTTAAAATATTTTACAAAGTTTTTAAAATATTTTAAAAGAGCTTTATAATGTCTGAAAAACATTTTAAGCGTAGATAGTTCGTTAAAAAGGAATAGACGCAGGCTAAACTTTTCGGTTTTGATATCCGAGAGCATATTTGGATATCCATTTTGGAGATGCAAGCGTGGCCCCAGATGCACAAAGTGACGAAATTTATCTGACCTATTTCAGACATCCGTGAAACGAACGATGTAATTATCGAGGGCTAAATCTTTTCGGTTTAAAAAAATTCGAGACATATTTGACACTTAGCTCTTTGGAGATGCAAGCGTGGCCTCATATGCACAAAGTGATGAATTGATTGTTAGGACCTATTTTAACGTATCCATAAAAACTAATAGATGCAGTATATCGGGTTGAAATTTTCATTTTTTGAAATTCGAGAGCATATTTGGATAACCATTTTGGAGATGGCAAGTTGGCCTCACATGCACAAAGTGACTAATTGATTTAGGGACCTATTTAGATGAACTGGCACCAATCTTATCGTGATGCTCAAATAAAATTGCTGAAATCTTATGGGTATATTTGGATACCCATTTTGGAGATGGGCGCAGTTTCTTATAGTGCGAATGACGAAATTGATTTTTTGGATTCACTTTCGACGATCCTCAAAATGTGTTAAACGCGATATCAAATAAATTTTCATTTTTAACCGAGACATATCTCGAGCGTTCATTTTGGAGACAATATGGGCTCTACGCACAAAGTGACAACGAGTTTCGGGACCGATTTCAGACGACATCCGGTGAAACCAATTATCACGATATCAAGCCGAACTTTTTGGTTTTTGAAATCCGATAGAGCATATTTTGACATTATTTTGAGATGCAAGTGTGGCTCTCATGCACAAAGCGACAAATTGATTTCGCGACCATTTTTGATGATCCGTGGAAAAACGGCTGTATCGCAGAGCACCCGTGGGCTGAAATTACTTCGAAATATGAGCATATTCGGACACCATTTTGGAGATGAAAGGCAGCTCCCTGATGTACAAAGTGGACAAATTGATTTTGGGCACGCTTTGATGATCCGTGAAAACGAACAAACGCGACACCGGCTAAATCAGGTTTTGAACCGAGAGCATATTTGATACCATTTTGAGATGCAAGTTGGTTCCATGAACAAAGTGATTAACTGATTTCTTGACTCAATCAGACATCCGTGAAAATGAAAAGACGTGGACATTTGGCCGAATCTTTTGCCAGAATCGAGGATATTTGGTGTTCCATTTTTAGACAAAAAAGTGTGGCTCCGCATGCGATAGTGGACAACGATTTCGAAGCACTATTTCGGATGATCCGGCGAAAAACGTACAGAGATTTGTATAACGGGGTCGAATTTTCGATTTTGAAATATGAGAGTGTACGGATACCCATTTGGAGATTATGTTGGTCCGGATGCACAAAGTGACAAACTGAGTTTGGGTTTCATTTGGGACGATCCGTGAAAACGAATTCAGACGCGGGAACATTGGGGCTAAAATTTTGGCTTTGAACGAGAGCATATTTGACACCTATTTGGAGATGCAAGCGTGGCCTCAGATGAAAGTGACGAATTGACTTCAGACTCAATTCGTACGATTCCGTGAAAATTAAAAGACGTGACATTTTAATGAATTTTCGTTTTGAACCGAGAGCATACGGATACACTTTTAAAACGTTTTAAAATGTTTTCTTACAAGTTTTTGAAAAGGATTTAAAACGTTTAGAAACATTTTAAACCTTTTTAAAAATAATAAAAGTTTTCTAAAACATTTTTAAACTGTTTTTAAACACTTTTAAAACGTTTTAAAATGCTTTACAAGTTTTTTAAAAAGGATTTAAAAACGTTTTAAAACATTTTAGAAGTGTTTTGAAACATTTTTAAAATAAATCTTTAAAAAGCATTTCAAAATATTTCAAATGCTTCTGGTATTATCTTAAAAGTAAATTGAAATATTTCGATAGTGTTTCTATAATATTTTGAAACGTTATAAAAAATCCTTTAAAACATTTTACAACCTTTTAAAAATATTTTAAAAGAGTTTCATAATGTTCAAAACATTTTTAACGTGTTTAAAACTGCGTCATAGCATTTTAAAAAGAGTTATAATGTTTTTAAAAATATTATTTTTTACGATTTTATTAAAAATAAGATTATAAAATGATTAAAACGCTTTAAATATCGATTTAAATATATTAATAAGAATTTGGAATATTTATAAAGGTTTTAAACCATTTTTTAACATTTATAAAATTATGAATGTCACTTTATAAGCTTAACTTTATGAAATATTTTGAAATATTTTGAAAATGTTAGGAAACTTTAAAATACCGCAAATTCTTTAAAAAATATTTGAAAAGAGTTTTATGATGTGTTAGAAACATTTTAAATGCATTAGTGCTAATACGAGGAATATTTTAAAATGTGGTTTACAATATTTTAAAATGCTTTTTTTATTAGATTTTATTAAAACATTAATAAAAAAGGATTAAACGCTTTAAATATTTGATTTAAACATATTGAGAAGAATTTAGAATATTTTATAACAGATTTAAACGATTATAAAACATTTATAAAATTAGCTAAAACATAATGTTAGCTTTATAAGCTTAACTTTTATTAAATTTTATTTAAAAACGTTTTTAGAACCTAAATAAATGCTTTCAAATATTTAAATGAAATAAAATGTTTTTTCTAACATTGTAAAAGCATTCTCAAAAATATTTAAAAACCATTTTAAAACACTTTTAAAACATTTTAAAATGTTTTACAAGATTTAGGTATGACTTTCAATATGTTGAAACATTTTAAAATATGTTTTAAAACATTTTAAAAACAAATTTAAAACATTTTAAAAGTGTTTTTAGCATTTAAAAGCGTTTTTAAAACATTTTGTACAATTTTAAAACATTTTAAAAGGGTTTTAAATATTTAAAAAGTGTTCAAAAATATTCTAAGCGTTTGACAATATTTTGAATATATGAAAAATATTTTAAAACATTTTACAAATTTTTAAAAATATTTTAAAAGAGTTTTATGATGTCTTCAAAACATTTTAAAAGCACATGATAACATTTTAAAAACATGTTGTTTCTAAACTTTATTTTAATGTATTTTATTAAATGTGTTTATTTTAAAATACTTTAATATAAATTTAAAATATTTTAGAAGTGTTTTAAAATATTTAAAAACAAATTTAAACATTTTAAAAGGTGCTTTTCAAAATATTTTACAAGTGTTTTAAAACATCTTGCCAACATTTTGAAATTTTTCGAATGATTTTGAAATATTTAAAACAGAAACTATTTAAAACATTTTAAATGGAAAAATATTTTAAGTTTTATAATGTCTTAAAATATTTTAAATGTGTTTAAAAGTTAACGTTTTAACATTTTAAAAGTATTTATGTAATGTTTTTTAAAAACGTTTTTGCGATTTTATCAAAAATGATTAAACGCTTTAAATATTTGATTTAAGCATATTAATAAGAATTTAGAATATTTTATAAAAGCTTTAAGCTACTTATAAAACCTTTATAAAAATTATTGGTGTTTATAAAGCCACTGTTACTTTGAACTTTATTAAATGTTATTTATAAACATTTTTTAAAAACAAAATGTTTTAAATATTTTTAAAAAGTGTTTTGAAATATTTTAAAACATTGTAAAAGCTTTCAAAAACATTTTAAAACCATTTTAAAACACTTTTAAAACATTTTTAAAATGTTTACGCAGTTCTCCAAGAGGTTCTGAAAACATTTTAAAATAATAGCTATAAAAATATTTTAAAATAAATTTAAAACGTTTTTAGAAGTATTGAAACATTTTAAAATAAATTTTAAAAGCGTTTCAAAATATTTTAGAAGCTTTCAAAAATATCAGTTAAGTCAAAATATTTTTACAAGTGTTTTAAAACATTCAACATACAATATTTTGAAATGCTTATAAAACTTTAAGAACATTTTACAAATTCTTAAAATATTTTAAACGCAGTTTTATAATGTGTTAAATACATTTAAAATGTGTTTAAAAGTACTATAATGTTTTTTAAAAGTTTTTTATAATGTTTTTGTAAACAATTTTTTACGATTTCATTAAAAATATTTACTAAAAATGATTAACACTTTTAAATATTTATTTTAAATTTAGAATATTTTATAAAATCTTCAACCATTTATAAAAATTATCGAATGTCGTATTTTGTGTTTAACTTGATAAGTTGTATTAAGAATATTTTAAAATATTTTAAAATATTTTTGAATGTTCTAAAACTTTTTAAATATTTGCAAAGTTTTTTAAAATATTTTAAAAGAGCTTTATAATGTCCGAAAACATTTTAAACGTAGAAGGGCTTCGTTAAAGGAATACATTTAAAGCAAACATTTCGGTTTTGATATCCGAGAGCATATTTGGATATCCGTTTGGAGATGCGGTTATGGCCCTGTATGTACGTGCGACGAATTGAGTTCGGACCTCATTTCTAGATGATCCGTGAAAATTAATCGCATGTAATAATATCGAGGCTAAACTTTTCGGTTAAAATTCTAGAGCATATTTGGATACCTATTTTGGAGATGCGTGTTTCACATGCACAAAGTGATGACTGATTTAGGGACTCATTTCGAATGATCCATAAACGTACAGACGATATTTTAACAGCTTTATTTTGAAATTCGAGAGTATATTTGACAACTATTTGGGAGATGTAAGCGTAATTTTCACATGTACAAAAGTGACGAATTGATTTAGGACCTATTTTGGATGATTCAGAAAATCAACTTAATGTGGATGTTTGGGGCTAAAATTTTGCTTAATCAGAGGGCATATTTGGATACCTATTTAGACAAAAAGGTGCCCCCTCACAGAAAAGAACACGAATTGATTTTCGGGATTCATTTTAATAACTAAAAATGCAATAAATGATATTGTGGTTGAAATTTTCGCTTTTTAAATCGAGACAGAATATCCAGGCCTATTTTGACAGGCAGGTTCCCGCACGCAACAAAGTGACAAATTATTTTAATGATTTCACATCCTGAAAAGTCCAACGGACGCGGACATTGAAGAACTGTTTTGAACCGAGAGCATATTTGGATACCTATTTTGGAGACAAGTGTGGCTCTCGTTAACAAAGTTACAAATTGATTTTCGAAGGCGACCATTTCATGATCCGTGCACCAACAGACGATAACGAAGCAATGGTATTTTGAAATATGAGCATATTTGGATACCTATTTTTCGAGATGAAAGGGCTTCGATGTACAAGACAAATTGATTTTTTGGGCATCATTTTTGGATGATTCCGTGAAAACGGAACAAACGCGAATATCGGGGGCTAAACTTTTCGGTTTTGAAATCTGAGAGTATATTTGGATACCCATTTGGAGATGCAAGCGTGGCCCCAGATGAATAAAGTGACGAATTGACTTTGGGACTCAATTCAGACGATCCGTGAAAAATGAAAAGACGTGGATATCGGGGGCTGAACTTTTCGGTTGTGAAATCTGAGAGCATATTTGGATACCCATTTTGGAGATGCAAGTGTGGCCCCGCATGCACATAGTGACAAATCGATTTCGCGACTCATTTCGGATGATCCGCGAAAAACGAATAGACGCAGATAACGGGGGCTGAAATTTTCGATTTTGAAATATGAGAGCATATTTGGATACCCATTTTGGAGATGAAAGCGTGGCCTCGGATGCACAAAGTGACAAATTGAGTTTGGGCCTCATTTTGGACGATCCGTGAAAAAGGAACGGACGCGAATATCGGGGGCTAAAATTTTCGGTTTTGAAATCTGAGAGCATATTTGGATACCCATTTTGGAGATGCAAGCGTGGCCCCAGATGAAAAAAGTGAGGAATTGACTTCGGGACTCAATTCAGACGATCCGTGAAAAATTAAAAGACGTGGATATCGGGGGCTGAACTTTTCGGTTTTGAAATCTGAGAGCATATTTGGATACACTTTTAAAACGTTTTAAAATGCTTTACAAGTTTTTGAAAAGGATTTTAAAACATTTTAAACCTTTTTTAAAATATTGTGCAAGCTTTCTAAAAACATTTTTAAACCGTTTTAAAACACTTTTAAAACGTTTTAAAATGCTTTACAAGTTTTTTAAAAGGATTTAAAAACGTTCTAAAACATTTTAAAAGTGTTTTGAAACATTTTAAAATAAATTTAAAACATTTTAGAAGTGTTTTGAAACATTTTAAAATAAATCTTAAAAGCATTTCAAAATATTTTAAAAGCGTTTAAGAATATCTTAAAAGTGTCTTGAAATATCTTGATAGTGTTTTACAATATTTTGAAATGTTATAAAAATCCTTTAAAACATTTTACAACTTTTTAAAAATATTTTAAAAGAGTTTCATAATGTCTTAAAAACATTTTTAACGTGTTTAAAATCATGTTATAGCATTTTAAAAAGTGTTTTATAATGTTTTAAAAAATATTATTTTTTACGATTTTATTAAAAAGATTTACTAAAAATGATTAAACGCTTTAAATATTTGATTTAAACATATTAATAAGAATTTGGAATATTTTATAAAGGTTTAAACCATTTTTAAAACATTTATAAAAATTATTGAATGTCAGCTTTATAAGCTTAACTTTATGAAATATTTTGAAATATTTTGAAATGTTATAAAAATCCTCTAAAATATTTTACAAATTTTTTTAAAAATATTTGAAAAGAGTTTTATGATGTGTTAGAAACATTTTAAACGTGTTTAAAAGCACATTATAACATTTTAAAAAGGGTTTTATAATATTTTTAAAAACGTTTCTCTTTTTACGATTTTATTAAAAACATTTAATAAAAAGATTAAACGCTTTAAATATTTGATTTAAACATATTGAGAAGAATTTAGAATATTTTATAACAGATTTAAACCATTTATGAAACATTTATAAATATTATTGCATGTTTATAATGTTAGCTTTATAAACTTAACTTTTATTAAATTTTATTTAAAAACGTTTTAAAACCTAAATAAATGCTTTCAAATATTTTAAATGTGTTTTGAAATGTTTTTCTAACATTGTAAAAGCATTCTGAAAACATTTAAAAACCATTTTAAAACACTTTTAAAACATTTTAAAATGTTTTACAAGTTTTTAAAAAGGATTTAAATATATTTTAAAACATTTTAAAAGTGTTTTGAAACATTTTAAAAGTGTTTTGAAGCATTTTAAAAGTGTTTTGAAACATTTTAAAATAAATTTAAAACATTTTAAAAGGGTTTCAAAATATTTAAAAGTGTTCAAAAATATCTTAAGCGTTTGACAATATTTGAAATATATAAAAATATTTTAAAACATTTTACAAATTTTTAAAAATA
This sequence comes from Pinus albicaulis, assembly GCA_034641835.2. Lineage (NCBI taxonomy): Eukaryota > Viridiplantae > Streptophyta > Pinopsida > Pinales > Pinaceae > Pinus > Pinus albicaulis. Next base: position 270,094 of record JAXQQM020058733.1, read on the forward strand.
TTTAAAAGAGTTTTATGATGTCTTCAAAACATTTTAAAAGCACATTATAACATTTTAAAAAGTGTTGTATAACGTTTCTAGAAACTTTTTTTTACGATTTTATTAAATGTGTTTATTTTAAAACACTTCTAATATAAATTTAAAATATTTTAGAAGTGTTTTGAAAAATTTAAAAATAAATTTAAAACATTTTAAAAGCGTTTCAAAATATTTTACAAGTGTTTTAAAAATATCTTGGAAGCGTTTTTTACGACATTTTGAAATTTTTTGAATGATTTTGAAATATTTTGAAATGTTATAAAAATCATTTAAAACATTTTACAAATTTATAAAAATATTTTAAACGAGTTTTATAATCTCTTGAAAACATTTTAAATGTGTTTAAAAGCACGTTATAACATTTTAAAAAGTGTTTTATAACGTTTTTAAAAACGTTTTTTTGCGATTTTATCAAAAATGATTAAACGCTTTAAATATTTGATTTAAGCATACTAATAAGAATTTAGAATATTTTATAAAAGCTTTAAACCATTTATAAAACCTTTATAAAAATTATTAAATGTTTATAATGTCAACTTTATTAGTTTAACTTTTATTAAATGTTATTTTTTAAAAATGAAATAAATGTTTTTAAATATTTTAAAAGTGTTTTGAAATATTTTTAAAACATTGTAAAAGCTTTCTAAAAACATTTTAAAACCATTTTAAAACACTTTTAAAACATTTTAAAATGCTTTACGAGTTCTTCAAGAGGTTCTGAAAACATTTTAAAAGTGTTTTGAAACATTTTAAAATAAATTTAAAACGTTTTAGAAGTGTTTTGAAGCATTTTAAAATAAATTTTAAAAGCGTTTCAAAATATTTTAGAAGTGTTTCAAAATATTTTAAAAGTGTTTTAAAATATCTTGGAAGTGTTTTACAATATTTTGAAATGTTATAAAAATCCTTAAAAACATTTTACAAAATTCTTAAAATATTTTAAACGAGTTTTATAATGTGTTAAATACATTTAAATGTGTTTAAAAGCACACTATAACAGTTCAAAAAGTTTTTTTATAATGTTTTTAAAACAATTTTTTTTACGATTTCATTAAAAACATTTATTAAAAATGATTAAACACTTTAAATATTTGATTTAAACATATTAATGAAAATTTAGAATATTTTATAAAATCTTCGAACCATTTATAAAAATGATTGAATGTCAGATTTATAAGCTTAACTTGATAAGCGTTTTACAATATTTTGAAATATTTTGAAATGTTATAAAAATCCTTTAAAATATTTTACAAAGTTTTTAAAATATTTTAAAAGAGCTTTATAATGTCTGAAAAACATTTTAAACGTAGATAGTTCGTTAAAAGGAATAGACGCAGGCTAAACTTTTCGGTTTTGATATCCGAGAGCATATTTGGATATCCATTTTGGAGATGCAAGCGTGGCCCCAGATGCACAAAGTGACGAATTGAGTTCGGACCTCATTTCGGATGATCTGTGAAAAACGAACGAATGCGAATATCGAGGGCTAAACTTTTCGGTTTAAAAATTCGAGAGCATATTTGGATACCCATTTTGGAGATGCAAGCGTGGCCCCACATGCACAAAGTGATGAATTGATTTAGGGACTCATTTCGAACGATCCATAAAAAACGAATAGACGCAGATATCGGGGTTGAAATTTTCTTTTTTGAAATTCGAGAGCATATTTGGATAACCATTTTGGAGATGCAAGCGTGGCCTCACATGCACGAAGTGACGAATTGATTTAGGGACTCATTTTGGATGATCCGTAAAAAACGAACGGACGCGGATGTCGGGGGCTAAAATTTTCGTTTTTGAAATCTGAGAGTATATTTGGATACCCATTTTGGAGATGCAAGTGTGCCCCCGCAGGGAAAGAATGACGAATTGATTTCGGGATTCATTTTGGATGATCCTTGAAAAATGTACAAATGCGGATATTGGGGGTTGAAATTTTCGGTTTTTAAATTCGAGAGCATATCTGGATACCCATTTTGGAGATGAAAGCGTGGCCCCGCATGCACAAAGTGACAAATTTATTTCGGGAGTGATTTCAGACGATCCGTGAAAAACGAACGGACGCGGATATCAGGGGTTGAACTTTTTGTTTTTGAAATCCGAGAGCATATTTGGATACCCATTTTGGAGATGCAAGTGTGGCCCCTCATGCACAACGTGACAAATGGATTTCGCGACTCATTTCGGATGATGCGTGAAAAACGAATAGACGCAGATAACGGGGGCTGAAATTTTCGATTTTGAAATATGAGAGCATATTTGGATACCCATTTTGGAGATGAAAGCGTGGCCTCGGATGCACAAAGTGACAAATGGATTTTGGGCATCATTTTGGATGATCCGTGAAAAACGAACAAACGCGAATATCGGGGGCTAAACTTTTCGGTTTTGAAATCTGAGAGCATATTTGGATACCCATTTTGGAGATGCAAGCGTGGCCCCAGATGAACAAAGTGACGAATTGACTTCGGGACTCAATTCAGACGATCCGTGAAAAATGAAAAGACGTGGATATCGGGGCCTGAACTTTTCGGTTGTGAAATCTGAGAGCATATTTGGATACCCATTTTGGAGATGCAAGTGTGGCCCCGCATGCACATAGTGACAAATCGATTTCGCGACTCATTTCGGATGATCCGTGAAAAACGAATAGACGCAGATAACGGGGGCTGAAATTTTTGATTTTGAAATATGAGAGCATATTTGGATACCCATTTGGAGATGAAAGCGTCGCCTCGGATGCACAAAGTGACAAATTGAGTTTGGGCCTCATTTTGGACGATCCGTGAAAAACGAACGGACGCGAATATCGAGGTCTAAAATTTTCGGTTTTAAAATCCGAGAGCATATTTGGATACCTATTTTGGAGATGCAAGCGTGGCCCCGGATGCACAAAGTGACGAATTGATTTCGGGATTCATTTCAGACGATTTGTGAAAAATGAATGAACACAGATATCGGGGGCTGAACTTTTCGGTTTTGAAATCTGAGAGCATATTTGGATACACTTTTAAAAACGTTTTAAAATGCTTTACAAGTTTTTGAAAAGGATTTAAAAACGCTTTAAAACATTTTAAACCTTTTTTAAAATATTGTAAAAGCTTTCTAAAAATATTTTTAAACCGTTTTAAAACAGTTTTAAAACGTTTTAAAATGCTTTACAAGTTTTTTAAAAGGATTTAAAAACGTTTTAAAACATTTTAAAAAAGTGTTTTGAAACATTTAAAATAAATTTAAAACATTTTAGAAGTGTTTTGAAACATTTTAAAATAAATCTTAAAAGCATTTCAAAATATTTTAAAAGCGTTTCAGAATATCTTAAAAGTGTCTTGAAATATCTTGATAGTGTTTTACAATATTTTGAAATGCTATAAAAATCCTTTAAAACATTTTACAACTTTTTAAAAATATTTTAAAAGAGTTTCATAATGTCTTAAAAACATTTTTAACGTGTTTAAAATCATGTTATAGCATTTTAAAAAGTGTTTTATAATGTTTTTAAAAATATTATTTTTTACGATTTTATTAAAAAGATTTACTAAAAATGATTAAACGCTTTAAATATTTGATTTAAACATATTATTAAGAATTTGGAATATTTTATAAAAGGTTTAAACCATTTTTAAAACATTTATAAAAATTATTGAATGTCAGCTTTATAAGCTTAACTTTATGAAATATTTTGAAATGTTATAAAAATCCTATAAAATATTTTACAAATTTTTTAAAAATATTTTAAAAGAGTTTTATGATGTGTTAGAAACATTTTAAACGTGTTTAAAAGCACATTATAACATTTTAAAAAGGGTTTTATAATATTTTTAAACACGTTTCTTTTTTTACGATTTTATTAAAAACATTTAATAAAAGGATTAAACGCTTTAAATATTTGATTTAAACATATTGAGAAGAATTTAGAATATTTTATAACTGATTTAAACCATTTATGAAACATTTATAAAAATTATTGCATGTTTATAATGTTAGCTTTATAAGCTTAACTTTTATTAAATTTTATTTAAAAACGTTTTTAAAACCTAAATAAATGCTTTCAAATATTTTAAATGTGTTTTGAAATGTTTTTCTAACATTATAAAAGCATTCTGAAAACATTTAAAAACCATTTTAAAACACTTTTAAAACATTTTAAAATGTTTTACAAGATTTTAAAAAGGATTTAAATATGTTTTAAAACATTTTAAAAGTGTTTTGAAACATTTTAAAATAAATTTAAAACATTTTAAAAGTGTTTTGAAGCATTTAAAAAGTGTTTTGAAACATTTTAAAATAAATTTAAAACATTTTAAAAGGGTTTCAAAATATTTAAAAGTGTTCAAAAATATCTTAAGCGTTTGACAATATTTTGAAATATATAAAAATATTTTAAAACATTTTACAAATTTTAAAAATATTTTAAAAGAGTTTTATGATGTCTTCAAAACATTTTAAAAGCACATTATAACATTTTAAAAAGTGTTATATAATGTTTCTAAAAACTTTTTTTTACAATTTTATTAAATGTGTTTATTTTAAAACACTTTTAATATAAATTTAAAATATTTTAGAAGTGTTTTGAAACATTTAAAAATAAATTTAAAACATTTTAAAAGCGTTTCAAAATATTTTAAAAGTGTTTTAAAATATCTTGGAAGCGTTTTTTACGACATTTTGAAATTTTTTGAATGATTTTGAAATATTTTGAAATGTTATAAAAATCATTTAAAACATTTTACAAATTTATAAAAATATTTTAAACGAGTTTTATAATCTCTTGAAAACATTTTAAATGTGTTTAAAAGCACGTTATAACATTTTAAAAAGTGTTTTATAATGTTTTTAAAAACGTTTTTTTGCGATTTTATCAAAAATGATTAAACGCTTTAAATATTTGATTTAAGCATACTAATAAGAATTTAGAATATTTTATAAAAGCTTTAAACCATTTATAAGACCTTTATAAAAATTATTAAATGTTTATAATGTCAACTTTATTAGTTTAACTTTTATTAAATGTTATTTATAAACATTTTAAAAAATGAAATAAATGTTTTTAAATATTTTAAAAGAATTTTAAAAGTGTTTTGAAATATTTTTAAAACATTGTAAAAGCTTTCTAAAAAAAATTTTAAACCATTTTAAAACACTTTTAAAACATTTTAAAATGCTTCACGAGTTCTTCAAGAGGTTCTGAAAACGTTTTAAAACATTTTAAAAGTGTTTTGAAACATTTTAAAATAAATTTAAAACGTTTTAGAAGTGTTTTGAAACATTTTAAAATAAATTTTAAAAGCGTTTCAAAATACTTTAAACGTTTCGAAATATTTTGAAAGTGTTTCAAAATATTTTACAAGTGTTTTAAAATATCTTGGAAGTGTTTTACAATATTTTGAAATGTTATGAAAATCCTTAAAAACATTTTACAAAATTCTTAAAATATTTTAAACGAGTTTTATAATGTGTTAAATACATTTAAATGTGTTTAAAAGCACGCTATAACAGCTTAAAAAGTTTTTTATAATGTTTTTAAAACAATTTTTTTTACGATTTCATTCAAAACATTTACTAAAAATGATTAAACACTTTAAATATTTGATTTAAACATATTAATGAAAATTTAGAATATTTTATAAAATCTTCGAACCATTTATAAAAATTATTGAATGTCAGATTTATAAGCTTAACTTGATAAGCGTTTTACAATATTTTGAAATATTTTAAAATACTTTGAAATGTTCTAAAAATCCTTTAAAATGTTTTACAAAGTTTTTAAAATATTTTAAAAGAGCTTTATAATGTCTGAAAAACATTTTAAACGTAGATAGTTCGTTAAAAAGGAATAGACGCGGGCTAAACTTTTCGGTTTTGATATCCGAGAGCATATTTGGATATCCATTTTGGAGATGCAAGCGTGGCCCCAGATGCACAAAGTGACGAATTGAGTTCGGACCTCATTTCGGATGATGCGCGAAAAACGAACGGACGCGAATATCGAGGGCTAAACTTTTCGGTTTAAAAATTCGAGAGCATATTTGGATACCCATTTTGGAGATGCGACGTGGCCCCACATACCGCAAGTGAATTGATTTAGGGACTCATTTCGAACGATCCATAAAAAGAACGAATGAACGCAGAGATATCGGGGGCTAAACTTTTCAGTTTTGAAATCCGAGAGCATATTTGGATAACCATTTTGGAGATGCAAGCGTGGCCTCACATGCACAAAGTGACGAATTGATTTAGGGACTCATTTTGGATGATCCGTAAAAAACGAACGGGCGCGGATGTCGGGGGCTAGAATTTTCGTTTTTGAAATCTGAGGGTATATTTGGATACCCATTTTGGAGATGCAAGTGTGCCCCCGCAGGAAAAGAATGACGAATTGATTTCGGGATTCATTTTGGATGATCCTTGAAAAATTTACAAATGCAGATATTGGGGGTTGAAATTTTCGGTTTTTAAATTCGAGAGCATATCCGGATACCCATTTTGGAGATGAAAGCTGGCCTCGCATGCACAAAGTGACAAATTTTTTTCGGGACTGATTTCAGACGATCCGTGAAAAACGAACGGATGCGGATATCAGGGGTTGAACTTTTGGTTTTGAAATCCGAGAGCATATTTGGATACCCATTTTGGAGATGCAAGTGTGGCCCCTCATGCACAAAGTGACAAATTTATTTCGCGACTCATTTCGAATGATCCGTGAAAAATGAATAGACGCAGATAACGGGGGCTGAAATTTTCGATTTTGAAATATGAGAGCATATTTGGATACCCATTTTGGAGATGAAAGCGTGGCCTCGGATGCACAAAGTGACAAATTGATTTTGGGCATCATTTTGGATGATCCGTGAAAATCGAACAAACGCGAATATCGGGGGCTAAACTTTTCGGTTTTGAAATCTGAGAGCATATTTGGATACCCATTTTGGAGATGCAAGCGTGGCTCCAGATGAACAAAGTGACGAATTGACTTCGGGGCTCAATTCAGACGATCCGTGGAAAATGAAAAGACGTGGATATCGGGGGCTGAACTTTTCGGTTGTGAAATCTGAGAGCATATTTGGATACCCATTTTGGAGATGCAAGTGTGGCCCCGCATACACATAGTGACAAATCGATTTCGCGACTCATTTCGAATGATCCGTGAAAAACGAATAGACGCAGATAACGGGGGCTGAAATTTTCGATTTTGAAATATGAGAGCATATTTGGATACCCATTTTGGAGATGAAAGCGTGGCCTCGGATGCACAAAGTGACAAATTGAGTTTGGGTCTCATTTTGGACGATCCGTGAAAAACGAATGGACGCGAATATCGGGGGCTAAACTTTTCGGTTTTGAAATCTGAGAGCATATTTGGATACCCATTTTGGAGATGCAAGCGTGGCCCCAGATGAAAAAAGTGACGACTTGACTTCGGGACTCAATTCAGACGATCCGTGAAAAATTAAAAGACGTGGATATCGGGGGCTGAACTTTTCGGTTTTGAAATCTGAGAGCATATTTGGAAGCACTTTTAAAACGTTTTAAAATGCTTTACAAAGTTTTTTAAAAGGATTTAAAACGTTTTAAAACATTTTAGAAGTGTTTTGGAAACATTTTAAAATAAATCTTAAAAGCATTTAAAAATATTTTAAATGTCAATATTTTAAAAGTGTTTTGAAATATTCCTGATAGTGTTTTACATAAATATTTTGAAACGTTATAAAAATCCTTTAAAACATTTTTTTACAACTTTTTTAAAAATATTTTAAAAGAGTTTACAATGTCCAAAAACATTTTTAATTTGTTAAAATCACAAAGTCATAGCATTTTTAAAAAGTGCTTTATAAATGTTTTAAAAATATTATTTTTTACGATTTTATTAAAAAGATTTACTAAAATGATTAAACGCTTTTGAACATTGATTTAAATATTGATGAAGAATTGGGAAATATTTTTATAAAATATTACTAAACTTGTTTTTAAAACATTTATAAAAATTATGGAATGTCACCATAAGCTTAACTTATGAAATATTTTAAATATTTTGAAACAATATAAAACTTCAAAATATTTTTACAAATTCTTTAAAAATATTTTTGAAAAGAGTTTTATGATGTATGGAACATTTTAAATTTATTAAAAGCACATTATAAATATTTCATGTGGTTTTAATATTTTTAAAACGTTTTTTACGTATTTTATTAAAATAGTTTATTAAAAGATTTAAATGTCAATATTTGATTTTAAATATATTATAAAGAATCAGGTTACTTATATAGATTAAACCATTAAAACATTTATAAAAATTATCAATACGAAATGCATTATGCTTAACTTTTATTAAATTTTATTTAAAATGTTTTTAGAACAAATAAATGCTTAAATATTTTTAAAATGTTTTTGAAATGTTTTTCAATATTGTAAAGTATTCCTTTGTAAACATTTAAAACCATTTTAAAACACTTTTTAAAACATTTTAAAATGTTTTACAAGATTTTTAAAAAGGATTTAAATATGTTTTAAAACATTTAAAAGTGTTTTGAAACATTTTAAAATAAATTTAAAACATTTTAAAAGTGTTTTGAAGCATTTTAAAAGTGTTTTGAAACATTTTAGAATAAATTTAAAACATTTTAAAAGGGTTTCAAAATATTTAAAAGTGTTCAAAAATATCTTGCTATTACAATATTTTGAAATATATAAAAATATTTTAAAACATTTTACAAATTTTTAAAAATATTTTTTAAAAGAGTTTTTATATGTTTCTAAAACATTTTAAAAAGCAATATTACAACATTTTTTAAAAAGTGTTGTACAAATATTTTGTGAACTTATTTACAATTTTATTAATGGTATTACTTAAAACACTAATATAAATTTTAAAATATTTAGAAGTGCATTAAATATTTAAAAATAAATTTTCAAAATATTTTTGAAAGTTAAGCTAAAATATTTTTACAAGTATGTTTTAAAATATCTTGCCGCTTACAAATATTTTGAAATTGAATGATTTTGAAAATATTTTTTTGAAATGTTATAAAAATCATTTAAAACATTTTACAAATTTATAAAAATATTTTAAACGAGTTTTTATAGTTCAAAAACATTTTAATATATTAAAATAATGCTTTAACATTTTAAAAGTTGTTTTACAATGTTTTAAAAATTGCCAATATTTTTTAACAAAATGATTAAATTGCTTTAAATATTTGATTTAAGCATATTAATAAGAATTTAGAGGTTATTTAGCAGCTTTAAGCCATTTATAAAACCTTTATAAAAATTATTAAATGTTGCAATGTCAACTTTATTAGTTTAATCTCTTTATTAAATGTGTTTATAAACATTTTAAAAATGAAAATAGTGTTTTAAAATATTTTAAAAGTGTTTTTTGAAATATTTTTAAAACATTAGAAGTTTTTCTAAAAACATTTCAGAAATCCATTTTAAAACATTTTTAAAACATTTTAAAATGCTTTACGAGCTTCAAGAGTAATTAGAAAATATTTAAAAAGTTGGAAAACATTTAAAATAAATTTAAAATTGCTTTTAGAAGTGTTTTAAAACATTTTAAAAATAAATTTTTAAAACAAGCTAAAAATATTTTAAAGGAAGCCAAAATATTTTAGAAGTTGCCTAAAAATATTTTACAAGTGTTTTAAAATATCTTGGAAGTGTTTTACAATATTTTGAAACGTTATAAAAATCCTTAAGAACATTTTAAAATTTTAAAATATTTTAAATGAATATAATGTTAAATATTTAAATGTGTTTAAAAGCAAAATAAGAACAATAAAAGTTTTTATAATGTTTTTAAAACAATTTTTTTTACGATTTCATTAAAAATATTTAGATTAAAAATGATTAAATAATTAAATATTTTGATTTAAAATTTAATATTTACAAAATCTTGAACTATCAGAAAAAATTATCGAATGTCGATTTATAAGCTTAACTTGATAAGCGTTTTTACAATATTTTGAAATATTTTAAAATATTTTGAAATGTTTCAAAATCTCTAAACATTTTACAAAAGTTTTTTAAAATATTTTAAAAGAGCTTTATACTGTCCAAAAACATTTTAAACGTATAATGTTTAAAAGTAAGAACAGATTAAAGTTAAACATTTCGGTTTTGATATCCATATATATTTGACATTCATTTTGGAGACAAGCAACTCTTGATGGACAAAGTGGGATTAATGAGTCTTATTCTATTTTGGACAGATCCGTGAAAAACGAATCTGACAATATCGCAGGGCTAAACTTTTCGCTAAAAATTCGAGAGCATATTTTGACAATTACTTTGGAGATGTAAGCGTATTCGCCATGCACAAAGTGATGAATTGATTTAGACCTATTTCTAATCCAAAAATTAACAGTATCACAGACATCGGGTTGAATTTATTTTTGAAATTCGAAAGAGCATATTTGGATAACCATTTAGATGCAAGCTGCACCGCTACGCACAAAAGTGATTTAATGATTTAGGGACTCATTTTGACGATCCGTGAAACGACCAAATGATGGTTTGTTTTCGTACCTTTACGAAACCGAGGGTATGTTTATACCTATTTTCGAGATGGCAGTTTCTGCAGAAAAGAATGACGAATTGATTTTGGGATTCATTTTGGGATGATCCTGAAAATGTACAAACGCGGACATTGGGTTGAAATTTTCGTTTTTAAATTTAGAGCATATCTCGATACCTATTTTGGAGATGAACAATTTTACAAATAAAGTGACAAATTTGTTTTGGATCGTATTTTACGATCCAGAAATGTATTCGACGCGATATCAGGTTGAACTTTTTGGTTTTTTGAAATCCTAGAGCATATTTGGACACCCATTTTGGAGATGTAAGGTGGCCCTCGCGCACAAAGCGACAAATTGATTTTACACCATTTGATGATCCTTGAAAAATGAACAGACTATGATAACGTGGGCTGAAATTTTCATTTTGAAATACAGAGATACATTGACATCATTTGGAGATGAAAGGCAATTTACGCACAAAGTGGACAAATCGATTTTGGGATTATCACATCCGAAAATGGCAACCAATATCGGGGCTACAAACTTTGCTTGAACGGAGAGCACGCTTGATACCCATTTTGGAGATGGTAAGCGTGTTCCAGATGAATAAAGTGACGAATTGACTTCTTGACTCAACCGTATTTAATCATAGTAAAATGAAAGGATGGATATCGTGAGGATGAACTTTTCGTGTTGTGAAATCGAGACATATTTGGACACCCATTTTGGAGATGTATGTGTTTCGCATGCACATAGTGACAAATCGATTTTCGGGACTATTTTGGATGATCCGCGAAAATGAACAGACTAGTATCGTGAAGTTGAAATTTTCGATTTTGAAACATAGAGGATATTTGGATACCCATTTTGAGATGAAAGGCATTCGGCGCAAAGTGACAACTGAGCTGGGCTCGATTTTGACGCATCCGTGAAAAACGAACGGACGCGAATATCGGGTTAAAATTTTGCCTGAACGAGAGCACATTTATACCCATTTTGAGATGTGCGTGGCCTCAGATGAAAAAGTGGGATGAATTGACTTTCGGACCTCAATTCGTACGATCCGTGAAAAATTAAAAGACGTGGATATCGGGTTTCAACTTTTCGTTTTGGGAAATCCTAGAAAGGTCGATGGCACTTTAAAACGTTTTAAATGTTTTGTTATGTTTTTGAAAAGGATTTTAAACGTTTTAAAACATTTTTAAACCTTTAAAATATTTAAAGCTTTAAAAACATTTTTAAACCGTTTTAAAACACTTTTAAAACGTTTTAGCTATGTAAGTTTTTTAAAAAGGATTTAAAAACGTTTTAAAACATTTTAGTTTAAGCTTTGAAACATTTTAAAACAAATTTGAAACATTTTGAAGTATTTTTAAATATTTTAAAATAAATTTAAAGCATTTCAAAATATTTAAAAAGGTCAGAATATCTTAAAGAATCTTGGAATATCTTATAGTTTATAATATTTTGAAACGTTATAAAATCCTTGCACATTTTACAACTTTTTAAAAACATTTTAAAAGAGTTTACATTCTAAAAATATTTTATTGTTTAAAATTACGTTAGCATTTTAAAAGTGTTTTATAATGTTTTTGGTAACATGATGCAATAATTTTATTAAAAAGATTAAAAATGATTAAACGCTTAAATATTTTGATTTAAAGGTATTAATAAGACTCCGTTATTTATAAAGGTTTAAAGTCTAGCTAAAACATTTATAAAAATTAGGAACGTCACCTTTATATTAATTTTAAAATAAATATTTTAAAGTTACTTTAATGTTATAAAATCTTCAAAATATTTACAAATTCTTTAAAAAATATTTGAAAAGAGTTTTGGTGATGTGTTAAACATTTTTAAACCTAAGCTTAAAAGTTAAAGTATTATATTTTACAAGGTTTTAGGAATATTTTTAAATGCTTTTTTAGATACTTTATTAAAAACACGACAAAATATAGATTAAACGCTAACATTTGGATTTAAAACAATATTGATACAACGTAATATTTTATAATGTATTTAAATCCATTTATGAAACATTTATAAAAAATTAACACAAGTTTATAATGTTAGCTTTATAAGTTTATCTTTTATTAAATTTATTTAAAAACGTTTTTAGAACTTAACAAATGTTGCATATTTAAATGTGTTTTAAATGTTTTTCTTTAACATCAGAAAAGCATTTTGAAAACATTTAAAAACCATTTTAAAACACTTTTAAAACATTTTAAAAGGATTTAAATATTATTTTAAAGATTTTAGTGTTTTGAAACATTTTAACAAATTAAATATTTACAAAAGTGTTTTGAAGCATTTTAAAAGTGTTTTGAAACATTTTAACAACAAAACATTTTAAAAGGGTTTCAAAATATTTAAAAGCGTTCAAAACACTAAGTTGCTTGACAATATTTAGTTTATAAAAATATTTTAAAACATTTTACAAATTTTTTAAAAATATTTTAAAGAGTTTTATGATGTCTTCAAACATTTTAAAAGCATTATAACATTTTAAAAGTAAGTACAAGGTTTCTAGAAACTTTATTTTAATACTTTATTAAATGTGTTGATTTTAAAACACTTTAATATAAATTTAAAATATTTTAGAAGTGTTTTCGAAATATTTAAAATAATTAAAATATTTTGAAAGTGTCAAAATATTTTACAAAGTGTTTTAAAACATTTTTGGAAGCGTTTTTTACAACATTTTGAAATTTTTTGAATGATTTTGGAAATATTTTGAAATGTTATAAAATCATTAAAACATTTTTTTACAAATTTATAAAAATATTAAACGAGTTTTATAAATGTTTTAAAACATTTTAATGTGTTTAAAATATTGTATAGCATTTTAAAAAGTGTTTTATAATGTTTTTAAAATGCTAAAGTATTTATCAAAATGATTAAACGCTTTAAATATTTGATTTGCCATTAATAAGAATTTAGAATATTTTATAAAAGCTGGTTTATTTATAAAACCTTTATAAAAACGATAATGCTTATATGCTTAATTTTATTGTTTAACTTTATTAAATGTTATTTATAAACATTTAAAATGAATAAATGTTTTTAAATATTTTAAAAGTAATGAAATATTTTAAATATCAAAGCTTTAAAAACATTTTAAAACCATTTTTAAAACACTTTTAAAACATTTAAAACAAGCACAGTTCTTCAAGATATTCGAAAAATATTTTTAAGTTAAGCTGAAACATTTTAGCCAAATTTTAAAATACTAGAAGTGTTTTGAAATATTTAAAACAATTTTAAAAGTAGCTTGGTAACATTTTAGAAGTTATTTAAAATATTTTAGAAGTGTTTCAAAATATTTACAAGTGTTTTAAAATATCTTGGAAGTGTTTTACAATATTTTGAAATGCTATAGTAAAAATCCCAACATTTAAAATTCTAAAATATTTTAAAACGAGTTTTATAAATGTTAAATATATTTAAATGCAAGCTAGCACGCTATAACAGTTTAAAAGTTTTTATATTGCTTTTAAAATATTTTTAATACTTTGTTAAAACATTACTAAAATGATTAAACATTAAATATTTGATTTGTAAATTAGAACATTATAAATCAATCATTTATATAAAATTATTAATGTCATTTAGGCTAATTTGATAAGCTGCTGTATAACATTTTTGAAATATTTTAAAATATTTTGAACAATTGAAAATTTTTAAAATATTTTATAAGCTAAACACGAAAAGAGCTATAATGTTCAAAAACATTTTTAAACGTAGGATAGTTCACAAAATAATAGACGAACAACATTTCAAGCTGATATCCTAGACATATTTAATATCTGCTGAGATGTAATACATTTCAGACAGCATAAAGCATTAATTGAGTTCTGACTATTTCTACATGGATCAGGAAAATCAATTTGACGCGTAACATTTAGGGCTAAAATCCTTTTATTGGAAAATCGAGAGCATATTTGGATACCCATTTTGGAGATGTGAACAGTTCCAGCGCGTACGTATGGACAATTGATTTAGGACCATTTTGAACCATCTGTGAAAAAAATGATGACGTGATATCAAACAAATTACTTTGAAATTGACATATTTGGATAACCATTTGGAGATGTGTTGCACTACATGCACAAGTTATTAATTTGATTTAGGGACTCATTTTGAACATCCAAAAAATTGTTTTAATGGATACCAATAAATTCTTTTTGAAACTGCGGGTATATTGACACCATTTTGAGATGTATGTGCCTCAGGAAAAGAATGCTGACGAATTGATTTCTGGATTCATTTTGAGATGATCTTGAAAATGTACAAATACTATTGGGTTGAAATTTTCGTTTTTAAATTTATATACATTCCATACCCATTTTAAGATGAAAGCGCGCGGTTCTCAAACATGCACAAAGTGACAAATTTATTTTCATCGATTTTAATACCCCAGAAAATGTCCAGATTGTGTTGAGATTGGGGTTGAACTGGTTTTGAAATCCTAGAGCATATTTGGATACCTACTTTGAGATAAAGTGTGTCTCTACACAAAGACAATCACTTTACTCATTTTTATTTTATCCTAAAATGGAGATTATAGTATTGGGGTCAATTTTGATTTAGCAGGAGACATATTTGGGATACCCATTTTGGAGACAGTTGCACTGTATACAAAGTGACAAATTGACTTTAAATAGCCTGATGATCCGTGAAAAACTAACAAACGTGCGAATATCGAAGCAACCGCCTGAAATCTCGACATTGATACCCATTTTATATGCTATTCTGTGATGATGAGTTATTAATTGACTTAATTAATCAGAGACCATCTCATGTAGTAAACAAAAGACGGACATTGGTATGAACTTTTCGTTGTGGAACTCTAGAGCAGATGGACACCCATTTTGGAGATGTAAGTGTGGTTCTGATGCACATAATAACAACCACCAATTATTTGAGGATCCATGAAAACTAATGATAAGAATGTATTGAAATTTTGAGTTTTGAAAATATGAGACATATTTGGATACCCATTTTGGAGACAGTGTTGCACATTTTGATGTGCATAAAGTGACAATTGAGTTTGCCTAATGTTGACCATCCGTGAAAACGAACGGACGTTGTAATAATATCGGCCAAAATTTTCGGTTTTTGAAATTGAGACATATTTATATCCATTTGGAGATGGCAAGCGTGGCTCCAGATGAAAAGTGACGAATTGACTTTGGGACTGTTCAGAATGAATTTAAAATTAAAAGATGGGATATCGGGCTGAAACTTTTCTGTTTTTTTGAAATCCGAGACATATTTGACACTTAAAACGTTTTAAAATGCTTTAAGGTGTTTTGAAAGATTTTAAATTGTTTTAAAACATTTCAAACCTTTTTAAAATATTGTAAAGCTTAAAAACATTTTTAAACCGTTTTAAAACACTTTTTAAAATGCTTTAAAATGCTTTACAAGTTTTTTTAAAAGATTTAAAAATCGCTTTAAAACACTTTAGCGTTTTTGAACATTTTAAACAAATTTAAAATATTTAAGTATTTTGAAACATTTTAAAATAAAACTAAAAGCATTTTAAAATATTTTAAAGCTTTTCGTTTAACATCCAAGGCGGCCCTAAATATTCTATGTTTGACATTATTTTGAAACGCTATAAAAATCCTTTAAAACATTTTACAACTTTTTAAAAATATTTTAAAAAGAGCCTACAACGTTCAAAACATTTTTATCATAATAAAATCATTAGCACTTTAAAAGTGTTTTATAATGTTTTTAAAAATATTAGATTTTTGCCATTTTATTAAAAATACTAATAAAATGATTAACCATTAAATATTTGATTTAAACATTAATAAGAATTTAGAACATTTATAATAGTTATTAAACCATTTTTTAAAACATTTATAAAAATTAGCGTGAATGTCGTATTTATAAGCTTAACTTTAAGAATATTTTAAATGTTATAAACTTCTGAAAATATTTTACAAATTCTTTAAAAATATTTTAAAGAGTTTTATTATTAGAAACATTTTAAACGTGTTGTTTGAAAAGTTAATAATACTATAACATTTTGTATGAGTTTACAATATTTTTAAAAACGTTTTTTTTATTTATTTTATTAAAATATTTATCAAAAAGTGATTAAACGCTTAAATATTTGATTGGTTACATTATGTGAATCAATATTTTATAAATAGACGAACTATTTATGAAACATTTATAAAAATTATTGTATGTTTATAATAATGTGAGAAGCTGGCCTTTATTAAATTTTATTTAAAATGCTTTTTTAGAACTTAAATAAATGCTTTGCATATTTTAAATGTGTTTTGAAATGTTTTTTCAATATCAGGTAAGCATTCTGAAACATTTAAAACCATTTTAAAACACTTTTAAAACATTTTAAAATGTTTTACAAGATTTTAAAAATACTTAAATATGTTTAAAATATTTAAAATGTTTTTAAACATTTTTAAAATAATGGTAAATATTTTACAATAAGCTGAAGCATTTTAAAAGGTTAAACATATTTAAAATAAATTTAAAAATATTTTAAAAGGGTTTAAATTATTTAAAAGTGTTCAAAATATCCAAGTTAAAGCCAGACAATATTTTTGAAATATATAAAAATATTTTAAAACATTTTACAAATTTTTAAAATATTTAAAATAGCTCAAGGATGTCTTCAAAACATTTGTTATTACTATAACATTTTAAAACAGAATAAAGGTTTCTAAACTTTATTTTACGATTTTATTAAATGTGTTTATTTTAAAACACTTTTTTAATATAACCTAAAATATTTTAGAAGTGTTTTCAAACATTTAAAATAACTAAAACATTAGAAAGTTGTTTCTAAAATATTTTATGTAAGTGTTTTAAAATATCTTGAAGCGTTTTTTTACAAATATTTTCAAATTTTTGAATGATTTTGAAATATTTTTGAAATGTTATAAAAAACTACTAAAACATTTTACAAATTTATAAAAATATTTTAAACTAGTTTATAACATTTTAAAAACATTTAATAAATGAATAATGCTTTAACATTTAAAAAATATAATGTTTTTAAAAAATTTATTAAGTATTTTATCAAAATGATTAAATTTAAAATATTTGATTTAAGCATATTAATAAGAACTTGTAAATATTTTATAAAGGCCAAGCCATTTTATAAACTTCTTTATAAAAATTATTAAATGTTTATAATAAATAACTTTATTAGTTTAACTTTTATTAAAATGTTATTTATAAACATTTTAAAATGAATATATGTTTTTAAACATTTTAAAAAGTGTTTTGAAACATTTTTTAAAACATTGTAAAAGCTGCAAACACTTAAACCATTTTAAAACACTTTAAAACATTTTAAAATGCTTTTGTTTGCAGTTTTTCCAAGAGGTTCTTCAAAACATTTTAAAAGTACTAAAACATTTTAAACAAATTTAAAACATTTTAGAAGTGTTTTGAAACATTTTAAAATAAATTTTAAAAGGCCAAAATATTTTAGAAGTGCTTTTAAAATATTTTAGAAGTGTTTCAAAATATCATATGTTTTACATTCTAAATGTTTTACAATATTTTGAAATGCTGTAAAAATCTTAAGAATATTTTAAAATTTTATAAAATATTTTAAATGTTTTATAATGTGTTAAATACATTTAAATGCAATAAAATATCACAGCAGCTTAAAAAGTTTTTTATAATGCTTTTAAAACAATTTTTAATGTATTTTATTTAAAATACTTATTAAAAATGATTAAACACTTTAAATATTTGATTTAAAATTTAGAATATTTTTATAAAACTTTAATCATTTATAAAATTATATTTAATGTCAATTTATAAGCTTAACTTGATGTTGCTTTTTAATATTATTTTGAAATATTTTGAAATATTTGAAATGTTTCAAAATCCTTTAAAATACTTAAAAGTTTTAAAATATTTTTAAAAGAGCTTACAATTAAAAACATTTTAAAACGATAGTTTCGTTAAAGTAATAACAGACTAAAGCAAAATACTGTTTTGATATCCGAGAGCATATTTGGACATCCGTTTTGGAGACAAAGCCAGCCCCCGAAAGCAGTGCGATCACTCCCAGAGTCTGGACCTCAGCTTTGATGATCCTGAAAATTTAACGGATGCGAATATCGTGTATTAAACTTTTCTGTTTAAAATCAAGAGCATATTTGGAGACACTACTTATGATGTTGGCCCCACACACAAAGTGATGAATTGATTTAGGGACCATAGCTCCTTTAAATTTGATCCATAAAACTAATAATGTTATATCGGGTTGAATTTTCATTTTTTGAAATTGAGATATTTGATAACTATTTTGAGATGCAAGTTGGCCTCACATGCACAAAGTGACGAATTGATTTAGGGACTCATTTCTGATGATCCAGAAACGACCCGACGTAGATGTCGGGGCCAAAATTTTCGTTTTTGAAATCAGAGGCATATTTGGATACCCATTTTGGAGATGCAAGTAAAGTTTCCACAGGAAAAGAATGACGAATTGATTTCTGGGATTCATTTGGATGATCCTTGGAAAATGCAAGGAAATGCGATACTGGGGTTGGAAATTTCTGCTTCAAATCTTGATATCCGGATACCTATCTTTGGAGATGAAAGGGTATTCACATGCAACAAAGCAGAAAATTTATTTCGGACTGATTTCGTATTTCATCCGTGAAAACGAACTGGACGCGGACACTGTGGGTTGAACTTTTTGGTTTTGAACCGAGACATATTTGGACACCTATTTGGAGATGTATGGCTCTTCATGCACAAAGCGACAAATTGATTTCTGCGATCATTTCTATTGATCCGTGAAAACGACACAGAGATAACGGGCTGAATTTTCTTTCGATTTTGAAATATGAGACAATATTTGGATACCCATTTTGGAGATGAAAGCGTGGCCCCTGGATGCACAAAGGACAAATTGATTTTGGGCATCATTTGAAAGATCCGTGAAAACGGGCCGAATATCGGGGCTAAACTGTTTTGAACCGAGAGCATATTCGATACCTACTTTGGAGACGTTGGCTCGTATGAACAAAGTGACGAATTGACTCCCGGACTCAATTCGTACGATCCGTGGAAAATGAAAAGACGTGGAGGACGGGTCGAATCCTTTGCCAGAACTTGAGAGCATATTTGGAAACCCATTTTGGAGATGCATACCTTACGCACAAGGACAAATCGATTTCGACTATTTCTTGATGATCCGTTAAAAACTAATAGACGGCAGTATAACTAAACATGAAATTTTCGATTTTGAAAATGTTAAGAGTACACGGATACCCATTTTGGAGATGAAATACAATTTTGATGTACAAAGTGACAAATTGAGTTTGGGCTCATTTTGGACGATCCGTACAAAAACTAACGACGCGAATACTGGGGCTAAAATTTTCGGTTTTGAAACTCTGAGACATATTTGGATACCCATTTTGGAGATGCAAGCGTGGCCCCGTATGAAAAGTGACGCACTGACTTCGGGATCAATCTCGTGGCCGATCCGTGAAAATTGAAGACGTGGACACTGTGGGTCGAACTTTTCGTTTTGAAATCAGCAATATTTGACACTTAAAACGTTTTAAAATGTTACGTGTTTTTTAGTATGATTTTAAAACGTTTTAAAACATTTTAAACCTTTTTTTAAAATATTAAAGTTTAAAATATTTTAGCCATTTAAAACACTTTTAAAACGTTAAAATGCTTTACAAGTTTTTTAAAAGCGATTTAAAAACGTTTTTAAAAACATTTTGTATGTTTCTGAAACATTTGAAATAAATTTAAAACATTTTAGAAGTGTTTTAAACATTTGAAAGTAATCTAAAAGCATTTCAAAATATTTTAAAAGCGTTTCTGCATTTTAAAAGTGTCTTGAACATTCGATAGTGTTTTAATATTTTGAAACGTTATAAAAATCTCAAAACATTTTACAACTTTTTAAAAAATATTTTAAAAGAGTTTCATAAATGTCTTAAAAACATTTTTGTCGTGTTTAAAATCATGTTATAAGATTTTAAAAGTGTTTTATAAATGTTTTTAAAATATTATTTTTTAATACGATTTTATTAAAAGATTTACTAAATGATTAAACGCTTTAAATATTTGATTTAAACATATTAATAAGAATTTGGAATATTTTATAAAAGGTTTAAACCATTTTTAAAACATTTATAAAAATTATGGAATGTCAAATTTTATAAGCTTAACTTTATGAAATATTTTGAAATATTTTGAAATGTTATGGTAAATCCTAAAAATATTTTACAAATTCTTTAAAAATATTTTCCTGAAAGAGTTTTTAAGATGTGTTAGAACATTTTAACGTGTTTAAAAGCACATTATAACATTTTAAAAGGGTTTTACAATACTTCTTAAAAACGTTTTTTTACATATTGGCCTTTATTAAAATTAATAAAAAGTGATTAAATGTCAAATATTTGATTTAAAACATATTGAGAAGAATCTTAAAATATTTTATAACAACATTTTAACCATTTATGAAACATTTATAAAAATTATTGCATGTTTATAATGTTAGCTTTAGTGTTTATCTTTTATTAAATTTTTATTTAAAACGTTTTTAGAACTAAATAATGTCAAATATTTTAAATTAAAGCTGAAATGTTTTTCTGCCGATTGTAAAAGCATTCTAAAACATTTAAAAAACCATTTTAAACACTTTTAAAACATTTGAAATGTTTTGCGCAAGATTTTAAAAAGGGATTTAAATATGTTTTAAAACATTTTAAAAGTGTTTTAAAACATTTAAAATAAATTTTAAAACATTTTAAAAGTGTTTTGAAGCATTTGAAAGTGTTTTGAAACATTTTAAAATAAATTTAAAACATTTTTAAAGGTTAGTTTCAAAATATTTAAAAGTGTTCAAAAATATCTTAAGCGTTTCGACAATATTTTGAAATATATAAAAATATTTAAAAACATTTTACAAATTTTTAAAATATTTTTAAAAGAGTTTTATGATGTCTTCAAAACATTTTGGGCACATACTATAACATTTTAAAAGTGTTGTACAAAGAAGCTTTAGAAACTTCTTATCTTTGCTTATTTTTATTAAATGAAATGTATTTTAAAACACTTTTTAATATAAATTTAAAATATTTTTAGAAGTAATGGAAACATTTAAAAATAAATTTAAAACATTTAAAAAGCGTTTCAAAATATTTTTACAAGTGTTTTAAAACATCTTTGGAAGCGTTTTTTACAACATTTGAAATTTTTTGGAATGATTTTGAAATATTTTTGAATGTTATAAAAATCATTTAAAACATTTTACAAATTTATAAAAGTTTAAATTCAGCTTTATAATGTCTAAAAACATTTTAAAATAAAAGCTTAAAAAGCACGTTTTTTAACATTTTAAAAAGTGTTTTATAATGTTTTTTAAAAACGTTTTAAGTATTTTATCAAAAATGATTAAACGCTTAAATATTTGATTTAAGCATATTAATAAGAATTTAAATATTTTATAAAAGCTTTAAGCCATTTATAAAACCTTCCTTTATAAAAATTATTAAATGTTTATAATGTCAATTTATTAGTTTAACTTTTATTAAATGTTATTTATAAACATTTTTAAATGAAATAATGTTTTAAATATTTTAAAAGTGTTTTTAAGAAATATTTTTAAACATTGTAAAAGCTTAAAACATTTTAAAACCATTTTAAAACATTTTTTAAAACATTTTAAAATGTGCTTTACAGTTCTTCAAGAGGTTCAAAACATTTTAAAGTGTTTTGAAACATTTTAAAATAAATTAAAATGTTTTAGAAGTGTTTGAAACATTTTAAAATAAATTTTAAAAGCGTTTCAAAATATTTTAGAAGGCGAAATATTTTAGAAGTGTTTCAAAATATTTTACAAGTGTTTTAAAATATTCGGGAAGTGTTTTTGTTGGAATATTTTAAAATGCTACATAAAATCCTTAAGAACATTTTAAAAATTTCGAAATATTTTAAACTCAGTTTTATAATGAAGAAGTTACTTAAATGGCTTAGAAAAGCACGTTATAATGGTATTTTTAAAAAGTTTTTTATAATGTTTTGCAAAACAATTTTTTTACGATTTCATTAAAAAATATTTACTTAAAAATGATTAAACACTTTAAATATTTGATTTAAAATTTAATATTTTATAAAATCTTCGAACCATTTATATTATAAAAAAATTATCGAACGTCGATTTATGTTTAACTTTGACAAGCGTTTTACAAATATTTTTGAAATATTTTAAAATATTTTGAAATGTTCTAAAAATCCTTTAAAATATTTGTTAAAAGTTTTTAAAACATTTTTAAAGAGCTTATAGAATGTTCCAGAAAACATTTTTTTAAACGAGATAGTTCGTTAAAAGGAATAGACGTTATGCCGAAACATTTCGTCGGATATCCTAGAGCATATTTGGATATCCGTTGGGAGATGCAAGCGTGGCCCCGTATGCACAAAGTGACGAACTGAGTCGCACCTCGCCCGGAGATCTCAGGAAAACTAACCACGCGTAATATCAGGCTAAAACTTTCGCTTAAAAATTCGAGAGCATATTTGGATACCCATTTTGGAGATGCAAGCGCAATTTCATGCACAAAGTGATGAATTGATTTAGGACCTGGTTTCACCCATCCATAAAAACCATTATCATATACTCATTGAAATTTTCATTTTTGAAATTCGTAGAGCATATTTGGATAACCATTTGAGATGTGTTATTTCACATGCACAAAGTGACTAATTGATTGGGACTCATTTTGGATGATCCAGAAAACGTAATCGGATGCGCATACCAAATAAAATTTTCGTTTTTGAACTTATATATATTTTATACCTATTTTGAGATGCAACAGTTTCACAGAAAAGAATGATTAATTGATTTCTGGATTCATTTTGGATGATCCTTGAAAAAATGTATTAAACGTTAGATACTGAAGAAATTTTCGTTTAATTGCATATATCCAGATACCCATTTTGAGATGAAAGTTGTGGTTCTTTACTATTGTAAAGTGACAAATTTATTTCGGATCCATTTTACGATCCTAGGTAAACTAATCTTATCGCTGAATATCGTGTTGAACTTTTTGGTTTTGAACTGCAGACATATTTGGATACCTACTTTGAGATGTGGCGGCTCTCATGGCTGTGCGCGACAAATTGATTTTCTGGCGACTATTTTGATGATCCAGAAAAACGGCTGCACGCAGATAATCTGGCCGAATGATTTTGAAATATGAGCATATTTGGATATCCCTACTAGAGATGAAAGCGTGGCCTTTACGTACAAAGTGACAAATTGATTTTGGGTATCATTTTGGATGATCCAGAAAAACTAACAAACGCGAATATTTGGCTAAACTTTTCGTTTTGAAATCTGAGACATATTTGGATACCATTTTTGGAGATGCAAGCGTGGCTCCAGATGAACAAAGTGGACGAATTGACTTTCGGACTCAATTCGTATTTATCCGGGCAGGAAAATGAAAAGACGGTGATATCGGCTGAATCAAGTTGTAGAACTTAGAGCATATTTGGACACCTATTTTGAGATGGCAAATTTTGCTGCACATAGTGACAAATCGTATTTCTATGACTTATTTCCGGATGATCCGCTAAAATGAACACGCATATAATTCGGGCTGAAATTTTATTTTAAAGAGAGCATATTTGATACCCATTTTGGAGATGAAAGGTATTTCGGATGCACAAAGTGACAAATTGAGTTTGGGCTCTATTTCTCTTAATATCCGTAGTGCACCAATTCGAATACGAATACTTCCAAGTGAAATTTTCGCTAGAAATTTGAGAGCACACGGACACCATTTTGGAGACAAAGCGCGTCCTTATGAAAAAAGTGACAAATTGACTTCGGGACTCAATTCGTGACGATCCGTGAAAAATTAAAAGACGTGATATCGTTTTAACTTTCTAAGCTAAATCGAGACACATTTGGATACACTTTAAAACGCTTTAAAATGCTTTCAATAAGTTTTTGAAAAGGATTTTAAAAATTGCTTTAAAAACATTTTAAACCTTTAAAATATTGTGCTTAAAAACATTTTTAAACCGCTTTAAAAACACTAAAACGTTTTAAAATGTTTTTTTACATGTTTTTTAAAAGGATTTAAAAACGTTTAAAACATTTTAGAAGTGTTTTGAAACATCGCAAAATAAATTTAAAACATTTTAGAAGTGTTTTGAAACATTTTAAAATAAATTTTAAAAGCATTTTCAAAATATTTTTAAAGCGTTTCTAATATCTTAAAAGTGTCTTTAAAATATCTTTATAGTGTTTTTACAATATTTTGAACGTTATAAAACTTTAAAACATTTTACAACTTTAAAAATATTTAAAAGAGTTTTACAATGTCTTAAAAATATTTTTTAACGTGTTTCTAAAATTCGAAGTGTTATAGCATTTTAAAAGTGTTTTATAATGTTTTTAAAATATTATTTTTTACGATTTTAATAAAATATTTACTAAAAATGATTAAACGCTAAATATTTGATTTAAACATATTAATAAGAATTTGGAATATTTTATAAAAAGGTTTAAACCATTTTTAAAACATTTATAAAAATTATGGAATGTCATTTTATAAGCTTAACTTTATGAAATATTTTGAAATATTGAAATGTTAGAAGAACTTCTAAAATATTTTACAAATTCTTTAGCATTTGAAAAGAGTTTCAAGATGTGTTAGAAACATTTTAAACGTGTTTAAAAGCACACATTATAACATTTTAAAAAGGGTTTTATAATATTTTTAAAAACGTTTCTTTTTTTACGATTTTATTAAAAACATTTAATAAAAAGGATTAAACGCTTAAATATTTGATTTAAACATATTGAGAAGAATTCAGAATATTTTATAACAGATTTAAAATCCATTTATGAAACATTTATAAAAATTATTGCATGTTTTAAACAAGAATTTTTATAAGCTATCTTTTATTAAATTTTATTTAAAAACGTTTAGAACCTAAATAAATGCTTTAAATATTTTCAAATGTAGTTTTAAAATGTTTTTCTAACATTAAACATCTCTGAAAACATTTTAAAACTATGAAAACACTTTTAAAACATTTTAAAAAGGATTTAAACATGTTTTAAAACATTTTTAAAAGTGTTTTAAACATTTTAAAATAAATTTAAAACATTTTAAAAGTAAGCTTAAGCATTTTAAAAGTGTTTTAAAACATTTTAAAAATAAATTTAAAACATTTTAAAAGGGTTTCAAAACATTAAAGTGTTCAAAAATATTCAAGTCATTACAATATTTTGAAATATATAAAAATATTTTTAAAACATTTTACAAATTTTTAAAATATTTTAAAAAGAGCTAAGTGATGTCTTCAAAGAACATTAGTCATTTTAAAAGCACATTATAACATTTTAAAAAGTGGGTTAAAGTGTTTCTAGAAACTTTATTTTACGATTTTATTAAATGTGTTTATTTTAAAACACTTTTAATATAAATTTAAAATATTTTAGAAGTGTTTTGAAACACTTAAAATAATGAAATATTTTAAAAGTTTTAAAATATTTTTACAAGTGTTTTAAAATATTCAATAGTTATAAATATTTTGAAATTTTAACCATTTTGAATATTTTGAAATGTTATAAAAATCATTTAAAGCTTCAGCAAATTTATAAAAATATTTTAAACAGTTTTATAATGTCTTAGAAATATTTTAAATGTGTTTAAAAGCACTTTTTGGGCCTTTAAAAAGTGTTTTATAATGTTTTTAAAAACGTTTTTTTATGTATTTTATCAAAAATGATTAAACGCTTTAAATATTTGATTTAAGCATATTAATAAGAATTTAGAATATTTTATAAAGCTTTAAGCCATTTATAAAACCTTATAAAAATTATTAAATGTTTATAATGTCAACTTTATTAGTTTAACTTTTATTAAATGTTATTTATAAATATTTTTAAAATGAAATAAATGTTTTTAAATATTTTAAAAGTGTTTTGAAATATTTTTAAAACATTGTAAAAGCTTTCTAAAAACATTTTAAAAACCATTTTAAAACACTTTTAAAACATTTTAAAATGCTTTACGCAGTTCTTCAATAGGTTCTAAACATTTTAAAGTGTTTTGAAAAACATTTTAAAATAAATTTTAAAACGTTTAGAAGTGTTTTGAAACATTTTAAAACAAATTTTAAAAGTTACCAAAAACATTTTAGAAGCCAAAACATTTTAATATCAAAATATTTTACAAGTGTTTTAAAAATATCTGGAAGTTGTTTTACAATATTTTAGTTGTTAAAATCCTTAAGAACATTTTACAAAAATTCTTAAAATATTTTTAAATGTTTATGAATTACAAGCTAAATACATTTAAATGTGTTTAAAAGCACTACTGTATAACAACAGTGAAAAGTTTTTATAATGTTTTTAAAACAATTTTTTTTTATTTATTTCATTAAAAACATTTACTAAAAATGATTAAACACTTTAAATATTTGATTTAAAATTTGCATTATTTTATAAAATCTTCGAAATCCATTTTATAAAATTATTGAATGTCAGATTTATAAGCTAATTTGATAAGCGTTTTTACAATATTTTGAAATATTTTAAAATATTTTAAAATGTTCTAAAACTTTAAAAAATATTTTACAAAGTTTTTGAAATATTTTAAAAGAGCTTTATAATGTCCAAAAACATTTTAAACGTAGTATAGCTTCAAAAAGGAATAGACGCAGGCTAAACATTTCATTTTTGATATCCGAGAGCATATTTGATATCCGTTGAGATGCATGAACAGCCCCATGGACAAAGTGATACTGAGTTCGGACTCATTTTGGATGATCTGGTGTAGTGCACCCAATCTGGGATGTTAATATCGAGGCTAAAATTTTCACGGAAAATCTTTAGAGTATATTTGACACCACTGAGATGCAAGGTATCTACGAGCAACAAGGTGATGAATTATCGTAGGGACTCATTTTAACGATCCATAAAAACGACAGACGGCAGACATTTGGTTGAAATTTTCATTTTTGAAATTCGAGACATATTTAGACAACTATTGAGACATGGCTCTCACATGCACAAAGTGACGAATTGATTTCAGGACTCATTTTAAGATGATCCGTAAAACGACCTGACGCGATGTCGAATAAACCCTTTGCCAAATCGAGTATACGGATACCCATTTTGAGACAAGGGTGCCTCGCGAGAAAGAATGACGGATTGATTTTGATTCATTTTGGATGATCCTTGAAACGTATGCCAGATACTGGGGTTGAAATTTTCGTTTAACCGAGACATATCTGGATACCCATTTTGGAGAAAGCGTGGCTCCGCACGTGCACAAAGTGACAAATTTATTTCGGACTTACTCTGCATTTACATCCGTGAAAACCAATTCGACGCGTGACATCAAGTTGAACTTTTGGTTTTGAACCGAGATGGTTTGGATACCCATTTTGTGATGAAAGTGTGGCTCCTCATGCCATGTTTTACAAATTATTTCGTACTCATTTTCTTTTGATGATCCGTAAAAACGAACAGACGAGACACCTGGCTGAAATTTTCATTTTGAAATATGAGAGCACATTTGAGCATCCATTTCCCAGATGAAAGCGTGTCTTGATGTGTACAAAGGACAAATTGATTTTGGGCACTACTGATGATCCGTGAAAACGAACAACCATGAACATTTGGGCTAAATTTTTCGGTTTTTTTGAAACCGAGAGCATATTTGGATACCCATTTTGGAGATGCCGTGGCTCCGTATGAACAAAGTGACGACTGATCGGGATCAATTCGTATTTATCCGTGAAAATGAAAAGACGGGATATCGTAGGTTGAACTTTTTCAAGGAACTTAGAGACATATTGACACCTATTTTGGAGATGAAGTGGTTTCAAAGACAAGAGAAGAGCAAATCGATTTTCGTCGACTATTTCGTGATGATCCACGAAACGAGACGAGACACCTGGCTGAATTTTCGATTTTGAACATGAGGACATATTTGGAGCACCTATTTTTGGAGATGAAAGGCACACCTTGACAAACAAAGGACAAATTGAGTTTGCCTATTTTGACTTACATCCTATGAAAACGAATGACGCGAATACTCAAGTTAAAATTTTGCCTTTTGAAATTTGAGAGCATATTTGGATACCTATTTTAGAGATGTTGTCTTGACAGCTTTACGAATTGACTTTTAATTAATCTTACGATCCGTGAAATTAAAGACGTGGTATACTCAATGAATCTTTCTTGCCGTGAACGAGGTTATTTGGATATTATTTCTAAAACGTTTAAAATGTTTTCTACAAAGTTTTTGAAAAGGATTTTAAAACGTTTTAAAATATTTAAATTTTTTATAAAATATTAAAAGCTTTCAAAAACATTTTTAATCAAGCGAAAACACTTTTTAAAACGTTTTAAAATGTCATGTTTTTAAAATAGATTTAAAACGTTTTAAAACATTTTATATGTTTCTTAAACATTTTAAAATAAATTTAAAACATTTTAGAAGTGTTTAAAATACTTTAAAATAAATTCCTAAAAGCACTTTCCAAAATATTTTAAAATGCTTTCAACATTCAAAAGTGTCTTGAAATATCCTAGGTAAGTTTCACAATATTTAAATTATAAAAATCTTTAAAACATTTTACAAATTTTCTAAAATATTTAAAAGAACATAATGTCTTAAAAACATTTTTAACGTGTTTAAAATCATGTTACAGTACTTAAAAAAGTGTTTTATAATGTTTTTAAAAATATTTTACGATTTTATTAAAAGATTTATTGGCAAACATTAAACGCTGGAACATTTATCAGTTTACATTAATAAGAATTTAAATATTTTATAAAAGGTTTTTAAACCATTTTTAAAACATTTTTATAAAAATTATTGAAATGGTATTACAAGCTAATTTTAGAAATATTTTGAAATATTTTGAAATGTTATAAAATCTCTAAAATATTTTACAAATTCTTTAAAAATATTTGAGTTTTATGATGTGTTAGAAACATTTTAAACGTGTTTAAAATATTACTATAACATTTTAAAAGGGTTTTATAATATTTTTAAAAACGTTTCTTTTTTTTTACGATTTTATTAAAAACATTTATCAGTGGATTAAACGCTTAAAATATTTGATTAAAAGATATTGAGAAGAATTTAATTTTATAAATGTATTCGTCCATTTATAAAATATCAGTAAAAATTATCACGTTTACAATGTTAGCTTTATAAGCTTATCTTTTATTAAATCATTTAAAAACGTTTAGAAACCTAAATAAATGCTTTCAATATTTTAAATGTGTTTTGAAATGTTTTTCAACATTGTAAAAGTATTCCTAGTATTTAAAACTATTTAAAATATTTTCAAAAACATTTAAAAATGTTTACAAGATTTTTAGTATAGATTTAAATATGTTTTAAAACATTTTAAAAGGTTAAAACATTTAAACAAATTCAAAGTTACTTAAAAGTAGCCAGAAGCATTTTAAAAGTGTTTTAAAACATTTAAATAAACGAAACATTTTAAAAGGGTTTCAAAAATATTTAAAGAAGTGTCCAAAAACATTCACGCTGATAAATATTTTGAATATATTAAAAATATTTTAAAACATTTTACAAATTTTAAAATATTTAAAGAGTCATGATGTCTTCAAAAACATTTTAAAAGCAATAATATAACATTTTAAAAGTGTTGTACAACGTTTCTAGAAACTTTATTTACGTATTTTATTAAATGTGGTTTATTTTAAAACACTTTTAATATAAATTTAAAATAGCTGTAGAAGTGTTTTAAAACATTTAAAAATAAATTTGAAACATTTAAAAGCGTTTAAAACATTTCAAAATGCTTTAAAATATCTTGAAGTTGCCATAAACATTTTGAAATTTTTCAATGATTTTGAAAATATTTTGAAATGTTATAAAATCATTTAAAACATTTTACAAATTTATAAAAATATTTTTAAATGAGTTTTATAATGTCTTAAAATATTTAAATGTGTTTTAAAAAGCACGCTTTAATATTTTAAAAGTGTTTTATAATGTTTTTGCAAAATTGCCATGATTTTATCAAAAATGATTAAACGCTTTAAATATTGATTTTAAGCATATTAATAAAATTAGAATATTTTATAAAAGCTTTTAGCCATTATAAAACCTTTATAAAAATTATTAAAACGTTTATAATGTCAACTTTATTATTTAATTTTAATAAATGTTATTTATAAACACTTAAAAAATGAAATAAATGTTTTTAAATATTTTACAGTTAAACATTTTTAAAACATTGTAAAATCTTTCAAAACATTTTTAAAACCATTTTAAAACACTTTTAAAACATTTTAAAAAGCCAGTACTAGTTCTTCAAATATAATTAAAACATTTTAAAGTGTTTTGAAACATTTTAAAAATAAATTTTAAAACGTTTTAGAAGTGTTTTGAAACATTTTGCAACAAATTTTAAAAGTGTTTTCAATGATTAAAGGCCATAAAATGATTTTAGAGACAAGCCAAAATATTTTACAAGCACAAAAATATCTTGAAGTGTTTAATATTTTGAAAATGCTATAAAATCCTTAAGAACATTTTACAAAATTCTTAAAATATTTTTAAACGAGTTTTATAACAAAAGTTAAATACATTTAAATGTGTTTAAAAGCACGCCATAACAACATTAAAAAGTTTTTTATAATGTTTTTTAAAACAATTTTTTTTACGTATTTCATTAAAAAAATTTACTAAAAATGATTAAACACTTTAAATATTTGATTTAAAATTAGAATATTTTATAAATCTTTCTAAATCCATTTTTATAGAAAATTTATCAATGTCAGATTTATAAGCTAATTTTATGTTGCTTTTAATAACATTTTAGCTATTTTAAAATATTTGAAATGTTCTAAAAATCCTTTTTAAAAATATTTTACAAAGTTTTTAAAATATTTTAAAAGAGCTTTTATAATGTCTCTAAAAACATTTTAACGGTAGTATACTACAAAGGGAATATATTTGAAAAGCAAAATATTTTGCTTTGATACTCCCAGAGCATATTTGGGACATCCCAAGCCAGATAAAAAGTACAACTTAGACAAAATAAAAGTGATTAATTGAATCGAATTTCATTTCATGATCCGTGAAAAATCAATTAGATGCGAATATCGTGAGGGCTAAAATTTTCATTAAAAATTCGAGAGTGTTATTTGGATACCCATTTTGGAGACAAGTTATGGCCCCACATGCACAAAGTGATGAACTTGATTTAGGACTCATTTCAATAATCTATTCATAAAAAACTAATAGACAGATCGTAAATGGAAATTTTCATTTTTTGAAATTAGCGGTTATTTGACACCATTTCGAGATGGCGTTGTATTTCATACGCACAAAGTGACTAATTGATTTAGGGACCCATTGATGATCCGTAGTGTCCAACGGACGCGGATGTGTTGTAAATAAAATTTTCGTTTTTGAAATCCTAGGCATATCGAATGTATTTTGAAGATGCGGCGGTGTTCCTCACAGAAAGAATTAACAATTGATTTCGTGATTCATTTTGGATGATCCTTTAAAAATGTACAAATGCGGATATTGAAGTTAAATGGTTTAAATTGTAGAGCATATCTGGATCGCATTTTGGAGATGAAAGCTATTCTTACGCACAAAGGTGACAAATTTATTTTAATTGATTTTAGACTATCCGGTGAAAAACTAACTATCATGATATCAAAGTTGAACTTTTGGTTTCAAACTGAGACATTGGATACCCATTTTGGAGATGTATGGTGGCCCCTCGCGCATGGAAGACAAATCATTTCTATGACCATTTTACGATCCTACAGAAAAACGTATTAGACGAGATAATTCGTAATGAAATTTTCATTTGAAATATGAGAGCATATTCGGATACCCATTTGGAGATGTAGTGTTATTTTGTCATATGACAATTGATTTTTTGCATCATTTAATCATCCATGAAAACGAACAAACGCCAACATTTGAAGCAAACGTTTTGAAATTCATATTTGGATACCTATTTTGAGATGTGTTGGCCCGATGAACAAAGTGAGCTAATTGATTCCCTGGACTCAATTCATTTATCCAGAAAATGAAAGACGTGGACATTTAGGCTTCAACTTTTCACAGAAACCGAGACATATTTGGACACCCAAGCCTTGAGACGGGTGTGGCCTCGCACACATATGACAAATCGATTTCGTTAATTATTTTCTGGATGATCCGGTGTCTAGAACAGATTATAATGGGGTTTGGTCATTTCAAATATGAGAGCATATTTGGATACCCATTTTGGAGATGAAAGTATTTTTGATGCAAACAGACAAACTGAGTTTGGGCTCTATTTTGGACGATCCGTGAAATGTAATGATGAATATCGGGGCCTAAAATTTTTCAGTTTTGAAATTTGAGACATATTTAATACCCATTTTAGAGATGCCAACTCGTATTAGTGCGAGACGAATTGACTTCGGACCAACGATTGATCTCGTGAAAATGAAAAGACGTGATATCGGGTTGAACTTTTCGTTTTGGAACCGAGACATATTTGGAGAATTTTTTAAAATCGCTAAAAAATGTTTATGTTTTTTAAATGTTGATTTTAAATGCTTTTAAAATATTTTAGAAATTTTTAAAATATTAAAAGTTTTTTAAAATATTTTTAAACTGCTTTAAAACACTTGAAAACATTTAAAATGCTTTACAAGTTTTTGAAAAGGATTTAAAAACGTTTTAAAACATTTTAAACCTTTTTAAAAATATTGTAAAAGCTTTCTAAAAACATTTTTCAACCATTTTAAAACACTTTTAAAAACTTTTCAGAATATCTTAAAAGTGTTTTGAAATATCTTGAAAGTGTTTTACACTATTTTGAAATGTTATAAAAATCCTTTAAAACATTTTACAACTTTTTAAAAATATTTTAAAAGAGTTTCATAATGTCTTAAAAACATTTTTAACGTGTTTAAAATTATGTTATAGCATTTTAAAAAGTGTTTTATAATGTTTTTAAAAATATTATTT
The DNA here is from genome assembly GCA_034641835.2 of Pinus albicaulis. Lineage (NCBI taxonomy): Eukaryota > Viridiplantae > Streptophyta > Pinopsida > Pinales > Pinaceae > Pinus > Pinus albicaulis. The sequence continues at coordinate 303,695 of JAXQQM020058733.1, forward strand.
TTTACGATTTTATTAAAAATATTTACTAAAAATGATTAAACGCTTTAAATATTTGATTTAAACATATTAATAAGAATTTGGAATATTTTATAAAAGGTTTAAACCATTTTTAAAACATTTATAAAAATTATTGAATGTCAGCTTTATAAGCTGAACTTTATGAAATATTTTGAAATATTTTGAAATGTTATAAAAATCCTCTAGAATATTTTACAAATTTTTTTAAAATGTTTTAAAAGAGTTTTATGATGTGTTAGAAACATTTTAAACGTGTTTAAAAGCACATTATAACATTTTAAAAAGGGTTTTATAATATTTTTAAAAACGTTTCTTTTTTTACGATTTTATTAAAAACATTTAATAAAAATATTAAGCGCTTTAAATATTTGATTTAAACATATTGAGAAGAATTTAGAATATTTTATAACAGATTTAAACCATTTATGAAACATTTATAAAAATTATTGCATGTTTATAATGTTAACTTTATAAGCTTAACTTTTATTAAATTTTATTTAAAAACGTTTTTAAAACCTAAATAAATGCTTTCAAATATTTTAAATGTGTTTTGAAATGTTTTTCTAACATTGTAAAAGCATTCTGAAAACATTTAAAAACCATTTTAAAACACTTTTAAAACATTTTAAAATGTTTTACAAGTTTTAAAAAGGATTTAAATATGTTTTAAAACATTTTAAAAGTGTTTTGAAACATTTTAAAATAAATTTAAAACATTTTAAAAGTGTTTTGAAGCATTTTAAAAGTGTTTTGAAACATTTTAAAATAAATTTAAAACATTTTTAAAGGGTTTCAAAATATTTAAAAGTGTTCAAAAATATCTTAAGCGTTTGACAATATTTTGAAATATTTTGAAATTTATAAAAATATTTTAAAACATTTTACAAATTTTTAAAAAATATTTTAAAAGAGTTTTATGATGTCTTCAAAACATTTTAAAAGCACATTATAACATTTTAAAAAGTGTTGTATAATGTTTCTAAAAACTTTTTTTTTACGATTTTATTAAATGTGTTTATTTTAAAACACTTTTAATATAAAATTTAAAATATTTTGGAAGTGTTTTGAAACATTTAAAAATAAATTTAAAACATCTTAAAAGTGTTTCAAAATATTTTACAAGTGTTTTAAAATATCTTGGAAGCGTTTTTTACAACATTTTGAAATTTTTTGAATGATTTTGAAATGTTATAAAAATCATTTAAAACATTTTACAAATTTATAAAAATATTTTAAACGAGTTTTATAATGTCTTAAAAACATTTTAAATGTGTTTAAAAGCACGTTATAACATTTTAAAAAGTGTTTTATAACGTTTTTAAAAACGTTTTTTTTTGCGATTTTATCAAAAATGATTAAACGCTTTAAATATTTGATTTAAGCATATTAATAAGAATTTAGAGTATTTTATAAAAGCTTTAAACCATTTATAAAACCTTTATAAAAGTTATTAAATGTTTATAATGTCAACTTTATTAGTTTAACTTTTATTAAATGTTATTTATAAACATTTTTTAAAATGAAATAAATGTTTTTAAATATTTTAAAAGAATTTTACAAGTGTTTTGAAATATTTTTAAAACATTGTAAAAGCTTTCTAAAAACATTTCTAAACCATTTTAAAAAACTTTTAAAACATTTTAAAATGCTTTACGAGTTCTTCAAGAGGTTCTGAAAACGTTTTAAAACATTTTAAAAGTGTTTTGAAACATTTTAAAATAAATTTAAAATGTTTTAGAAGTGTTTTGAAACATTTTAAAATAAATTTTGAAAGCGTTTCAAAATATTTTAGAAGCGTTTCAAGATATTTTAGAAGTGTTTCAAAATATTTTAAAAGTGTTTTAAAATATCTTGGAAGTGTTTTACAATATTTTGAAATGTTATAAAAATCCTTAAAAACATTTTACAAAATTTTTAAAATATTTTAAACGAGTTTTATAATGTGTTAAATACATTGAAATGTGTTTAAAAGCACGCTATAACAATTTAAAAAGTTTTTATAATGTTTTTAAAACAATTTTTTTTTACGATTTCATTAAAAACATTTACTAAAAATGATTAAACACTTTAAATATTTGATTTAAACATATTAATAAAAATTTAGAATATTTTATAAAATCTTCGAACCGTTTATAAAAATTATTGAATGTCAGATTTATAAGCTTAACTTGATAAGCGTTTTACAATATTTTGAAATATTTTAAAATATTTTGAAATATTTTAAAATATTTTGAAATGTTATAAAAATCCTTTAAAATATTTTACAAAGTTTTTAAAATATTTTAAAAGAGCTTTATAATGTCTGAAAAACATTTTAAATGTAGATAGTTCGTTAAAAAGGAATAGACGCAGGCTAAACGTTTCGGTTTTGATATCTGAGAGCATATTTGGATATCCATTTTGGAGATGCAAGCGTGGCCCCAGATGCACAAAGTGACGAATTGAGTTCGGACCTCATTTCGGATGATCTGTGAAAAACGAACGGATGCGAATATCGAGGACTAAAATTTTCGGTTTAAAAATTCGAGAGCATATTTGGATACCCATTTTGGAGATGCAAGCGTGGCCCCACAATCACAAAGTGATGAATTGATTTAGGGACTCATTTCGAACGATCCATAAAAAACGAATAGACGCAGATATCGGGGTTGATATTTTCATTTTTGAAATTCGAGAGCATATTTGGATACCGCTTTTGGAGATGCAAGTGTGCCCCCGCATGAACAAAGTGACGAATTGATTTTGGGACTCATTTCGGACGATCTTTGAAAACTGAACGAAAGCGGATATTGGGGGTTGAACTTTTCAATTTTGAAATTCGAGAGCATATTTGGATACCCATTTTGGAGATGCAAGCGTGGCCCCGCATGCACAAAGTGATGAATTTATTTCGGGACTGATTTCGGACTATCCGTGAAAAATGAACAGACGTGGATATCGGGGGCAGAACTTTTCGGTTTTGAAATGCGAGAGCATATTTGGACACACATTTTGGAGATGCAAGCGTTTCCCCACATGCACAAAGTGACAAATTGATTTCAGGACTCATTTCGGATGATCCGTGAAAAACGAACATACGTGGATATCGGGGGCTAAAATTTTCAGTTTTGAAATCAGAGAGCATATTTGGATAACCATTTTGGAGATGCAAGCGTGGCCTCACATGCACAAAGTGACGAATTGATTTAGGGACTCATTTTGGATGATCCGTAAAAAACGAATGGACGCGGATGTCGGGGCTAAAATTTTCGTTTTTGAAATTTGAGAGTATATTTGGATACCCATTTTGGAGATGCAAGTGTGCCCCCGTAGGAAAAGAATGACGAATTGATTTCGGGATTCATTTTGGATGATCCTTGAAAAATGTACAAATGCGGATATTGGGGGTTGAAATTTTCGGTTTTTAAATTCGAGAGCATATATGGATACCCATTTTGGAGATGAAAGCGTGGCCCCGCATGCACAAAGTGACAAATTTATTTCGGGACTGATTTCAGACGATCCGTGAAAAACGAACGGACGCGGATATCAGGGGTTGAACTTTTTGGTTTTGAAATCCGAGAGCATATTTGGATACCCATTTTGGAGATGCAAGTGTGGCCCTTCATGCACAAAGTGACAAATTGATTTCGCGACTCATTTCGGATGATCCGTGAAAAACGAATAGACGCAGATAACGGGGGCTGAAATTTTCGATTTTGAAATATGAGAGCATATTTGGATACCCATTTTGGAGATGAAACCGTGGCCTCGGATGCACAAAGTGAAAAATTGAGTTTGGGCCTCATTTTGGACGATCCGTGAAAAACGAACGGACGCGAATATCGGGGGCTAAACTTTTCGGTTTTGAAATCTGAGAGCATATTTGGATACCCATTTCGGAGATGCAAGCGTGGCCCCAGATGAACAAAGTGACGAATTGACTTCGGGACTCAATTCAGACGATCCGTGAAAAATGAAAAGACGTGGATATCGGGGGCTGAACTTTTCGGTTGTCAAATCTGAGAGCATATTTGGATACCCATTTTGGAGATGCAAGTGTGGCCCCGCATGCACATAGTGACAAATCGATTTCGCGACTCATTTCGGATGATCCATGAAAAACGAATAGACGCAGATAACGTGGGCTGAAATTTTTGATTTTGAAATATGAGAGCATATTTGGATACCCATTTTGGAGATGAAAGCGTGGCCTCGGATGCACAAAGTGACAAATTGAGTTTGGGCCTCATTTTGGACGATCCATGAAAAACGAACGGACGCGAATATCGGGGGCTAAACTTTTCGGTTTTGAAATCTGAGAGCATATTTGGATACCCATTTTGGAGATGCAAGCGTGGCCCCAGATGAAAAAAGTGACGAATTGACTTCGGGACTCAATTCAGATGATCCGTGAAAAATTAAAAGACGTGGATATCGGGGGTTGAACTTTTCGGTTTGGAAATATGAGAGCATATTTGGATACCCATTTTGGAGATGCAAGCATGGCCCCGCATGCACAAAGTGACAAATTGATTTCGGGACTCATTTCGGATGGTTCGTGAAAAAAGAAAAGAGGTGGAAGATGGGGCTAAACTTTTCGGTTTTGATATCCGAGAGCATATTTGGATACCCATTTTGGAGATGCAAGTGTGGCCCCAGATGCACAAAGTGACGAATTGAGTTCGGACCTCATTTCGGATGATCCGTGAAAAACAAAAGGATGCGAATATCGAGGGCCAAACTTTTCGGTTTTAAAATCAGAGAGCATATTTGGATACCTATTTTGGAGATGCAAGTGTGGCCCCAGACGCACAAAGTGACGAATTGATTTCGGGATTCATTTCAGACGATTTGTGAAAAATGAATGAACACAGATATCGGGGGCTGAACTTTTCGGTTTTGAAATCTGAGAGCATATTTGGATACACTTTTAAAACGTTTTAAAATGCTTTACAAGTTTTTGAAAAGGATTTAAAAACGTTTTAAAACATTTTAAACCTTTTTAAAAATATTGTAAAAGCTTTCTAAAAACATTTTTAAACCGTTTCAAAACACTTTTAAAACTTTTGAAAATGCTTTACAAGTTTTTTTTTACAATATTTTGAAATGTTATAAAAATCCTTTAAAACATTTTACAACTTTTTAAAAATATTTTAAAAGAGTTTCATAATGTCTTAAAAACATTTTTAACGTGTTTAAAATCATGTTATAGCATTTTAAAAAGTGTTTTATAATGTTTTTAAAAATATTATTTTTTACGATTTTATTAAAAATATTTACTAAAAATGATTAAATGCTTTAAATATTTGATTTAAACATATTAATAAGAATTTGGAATATTTTATAAAAGGTTTAAACCATTTATAAAAATTATTGAATGTCAGCTTTATAAGCTTAACTTTATGAAATATTTTGAAATGTTATAAAAATCCTCTAAAATATTTTACAAATTTTTCTAAAAATATTTGAAAAGAGTTTTATGATGTGTTAGAAACATTTTAAACGTGTTTAAAAGCGCATTATAACATTTTAAAAAGGGTTTTATAATATTTACCAAAAACGTTTCTTTTTTCACGATTTTGTAAAAAACATTTAATAAAAATATTAAACGCTTTAAATATTTGATTTAAACATATTAATAAGAATTTAGAATATTTTATAAGAGATTTAAACCATTTATGAAACATTTATAAGAATTATTGCATGTTTATAATGTTAGCTTTATAAACTTAACTTTATTAAATTTTATTTAAAAACGTTTTTAAAACCCTAAATAAATGCTTTCAAATATTTTAAATGTGTTTTGAAATGTTTTTCTAACATTGTAAAGCATTAGAAAACATTTAAAAACCATTTTAAAACACTTTTAAAACATTTTAAAATGTTTTACAAGTTTTAAAAGGATTTAAATATGTTTTAAAACATTTTAAAAGTGTTTTGAAACATTTTAAAATAAATTTAAAACATTTTAAAGTGTTTTGAAGCATTTTAGAAGTGTTTTGAAACATTTTAAAATAAATTTAAAACATTTAAAAGGGTTTCAAAATATTTAAAAGTGTTCAAAAATATCTTAAGCGTTTGACAATATTTTGAAATTTATAAAAATATTTTAAAACGTTTTACAAATTTTTAAAAATATTTTAAACGAGTTTTATGGTGTCTTCAAAACATTTTAAAAGCACATTATAACATTTTAAAAAGTGTTGTATAATGTTTCTAAAAACCTTTTTTTACGATTTTATTAAATGTGTTTATTTTAAAACACTTTTAATATAAAATTTAAAATATTTTGGAAGTGTTTTGAAACATTTAAAAATAAATTTAAAACATTTTAAAAGTGTTTCAAAATATTTTACAAGTGTTTTAAAATATCTTGGAAGAGTTTTTACAACATTTTGAAATTTTTTGAATGATTTTGAAATGTTATAAAAATCATTTAAAACATTTTGCAAATTTATAAAAATATTTTAAACGAGTTTTATAATGTCTTAAAAACATTTTAAATGTGTTTCAAAACACGTTATAACATTTTAAAAAGTGTTTTATAGCGTTTTTAAAAACGTTTTTTTTTTTGCGATTTTATCAAAAATGATTAAACGCTTTAAATATTTGATTTAAGCATATTAATAAGAATTTAGAATATTTTATAAAAGCTTTAAACCATTTATAAAACCTTTATAAAAATTATTAAATGTCTATAATGTCAACTTTATTAGTTTAACTTTTATTAAATGTTATTTATAAACATTTTAAAAAATGAAATAAATGTTTTTAAATATTTTAAAAGAATTTTAAACGTGTTTTGAAATATTTTAAAACATTGTAAAAGCTTTCTAAAAACATTTCTAAACCATTTTAAAACACTTTTAAAACATTTTAAAATGCTTTACGAGTTCTTCAAGAGGTTCTGAAAACGTTTTAAAACATTTTAAAAGTGTTTTGAAACATTTTAAAATAAATTTAAAACGTTTTAGAAGTGTTTTGAAACATTTTAAAATAAATTTTGAAAGCGTTTCAAAATATTTTAGAAGCGTTTCAAGATATTTTAGAAGTGTTTCAAAATATTTTAAAAGTGTTTTAAAATATCTTGGAAGTGTTTTACAATATTTTGAAATGTTATAAAAATCCTTAAAAACATTTTACAAAATTTTTAAAATATTTTAAACGAGTTTTATAATGTGTTAAATACATTTAAATGTGTTTAAAAGCACGCTATAACAGTTTAAAGGGTTTTTTATAATGTTTTTAAAACAATTTTTTTACGATTTCATTAAAAACATTTACTAAAAATGATTAAACACTTTAAATATTTGATTTAAACATATTAATAAAAATTTAGAATATTTTATAAAATCTTCGAACCATTTATAAAAATTATTGAATGTCAAATTTATAAGCTTAACTTGATAAGCGTTTTACAATATTTTGAAATATTTTAAAATATTTTGAAATGTTATAAAAATCCTTTAAAATATTTTACAAAGTTTTTAAAATATTTTAAAAGAGCTTTATAATGTCTGAAAAACATTTTAAACGTAGATAGTTCGTTAAAAAAAAATAGACGCAGGCTAAACGTTTCGGTTTTGATATACGAGAGCATATTTGGATATCCATTTTGGAGATGCAAGCGTGGCCCCAGATGCACAAAGTGACGAATTGAGTTCGGACCTCATTTCGGATGATCTGTGAAAAACGAACGGATGCGAATATCGAGGGCTAAACTTTTCGATTTAAAAATTCGAGAGCATATTTGGATACCCATTTTGGAGATGCAAGCGTGGCCCCACATGCACAAAGTGATGAATTGATTTAGGGACTCATTTCGAACGATCCATAAAAAACGAATAGACGCAGATATCGGGGTTGAAATTTTCATTTTTGAAATTCGAGAGCATATTTGGAAACCGCTTTTGGAGATGCAAGTGTGCCCCCGCATGAACAAAGTGACGAATTGATTTTGGGACTCATTTCGGACGATCTTTGAAAACTGAACGAAAGCGGATATTGGGGGTTGAACTTTTCAGTTTTGAAATTCGAGAGCATATTTGGATACCCATTTTGGAGATGCAAGCGTGGCCCCGCATGCACAAAGCGAATAATTTATTTCGGGACTAATTTCGGACTATCCGTGAAAAATGAACAGACGTGGATATCGGTGGCAGAACTTTTCGGTTTTGAAATCCGAGAGCATATTTGGATACACATTTTGGAGATGCGTGCATTTCCCCACATGCACAAAGTGACAAATTGAACATTGATTTGGCAGGGACATTGAGTATGATAGTGAACAACGAACATCGTGAATATCGGGAGCTAAAATTTTCGTTTTGAAAATCCCAGAGAGCATATTTGGATAACCATTTGGAGATGCAAGCGTGGCCTCACATGCACCAAGTGACGAATTGATTTAGGGACGCATGTTGGATGATCCGTAAAAAACGAACGGACGCGGATGTCGGGGCCTAAAATTTTCGTTTTTGAAATCTGAGAGTAGATTTGGATACCCATTTTGGAGATGCAAGTGTGCCTTGGGAAAAGGGCCAGCCAATTGATTTCGGGATTCATTTTGGATGATCCTTGAAAACTGAACGAAAGCGGATATTGGGGGTTGAACTTTTCAGTTTTGAAATTCGAGAGCATATTTGGATACCCATTTTGGAGATGCAAGCGTGGCCCCGCATGCACAAAGTGATGAATTTATTTCGGGACTGATTTCGGACTATCTGTGAAAAATGAACAGACGTGGATATCGGGGGCAGAACTTTTCGGTTTTGAAATCCGAGAGCATATTTGGATACACATTTTGGAGATGCAAGCGTTTCCCCACATGCACAAAGTGACAAATTGATTTCATGACTCATTTCGAATGATCCGTGAAAAACGAATAGACATGAATGCTTGAAATTTGAGGTACCGATTTTAGTATGAGAGAATATTTGGATACCCATTTTGGAGATGAAACGTGGCCTCGGATACCTGAAAGTGACGGAATTGATTTTGGGCATCATTTTGGATGATCGTGAAAAGCAGACAAACGCGAATATGGGGCTAAACTTTCGGTTTTGAAATACGAGCATATTTGGATACCCATTTCGGAGATGCAAGCGTGGCCCCAGATGAACAAAGTGACGAATTGACTTCGGGACTCAATTCAGACGATCCGTGAAAAATGAAAAGACGTGGATATCGGGGGCTGAACTTTTCGGTTGTGAAATCTGAGAGCATATTTGCATACCCATTTTGGAGATGCAAGTGTGGCCCCGCATGCACATAGTGACAAATCGATTTCGCGAGTCATTTCGGATGATCCGTGAAAAACGAATAGACGCAGATAACGGGGGCTGAAATATTCGATTTTGAAATATGAGAGCATATTTGGATACCCATTTTGGAGATGAAAGCGTGGCCTCGGATGCACAAAGTTACAAATTGAGTTTGGGCCTCATTTTGGACGATCCATGAAAAACGAACGGACGCGAATATCGGGGGCTAAACTTTTCGGTTTGAAATGCGAGAGCATATTTGGATACCCATTTTGGAGGCATAGCGTATTTGAGGATGAAAAAAAAGTGGCAATTGACTTGGGACTCAATTGAAACAGTCAAGTGAAAAATTAAAAGAACGTGGATATCGGTGAACTTTTTCGGTTTGAAATCTGAGAGCATATTTGGATACCCATTTTGGAGATGCGTGTGGCCCGCATGCGCAAGAGTGACTAAATTGATTTTGTGACTCATTTCGGATGGTTCGTGAAAAAAGAACGGGCGTGGAAGATGGGGCTAAACTTTTCGGTTTTGATATCAGAGAGCATATTTGGATACCCATTTTGGAGATGGGAAGTGCGGCCCCAGATGCACAAAGTGACGAATTGAGTTCGGACCTCATTTTGGATGATCCGTGAAAAACAAACGCACACGAATATCGAGGTCTAAACTTTTCGGTTTTAAAATCCGAGAGCATATTTGGATACCTATTTTGGAGATGCAAGTGTGGCCCCAGATGCACAAAGTGACGAATTGATTTCGGGATTCATTTCAGATGATTTGTGAAAAATGAATGAACACAGATATCGGGGGATGAACTTTTCGGTTTTGAAATCTGAGAGCATATTTAGATACACTTTTAAAACGTTTTAAAATGCTTTACAAGTTTTTGAAAAGGATTTAAAAGCGTTTTAAAACATTTTAAACCTTTTTTAAAATATTGTAAAAGCTTTCTAAAAACATTTTTAAATAGTTTCAAAACTTTTAAAACTTTGAAAATGCTTTACAAGTTTTTTTAAAAGTTTAAAAACGTTTTAAAACATTTTAAAAGTGTTTTGAAACATTTTAAAATAAATTTAAAACATTTTAGAAGTGTTTTGAAACATTTTAAAATAAATCTTTAAAGCATTTCAAAATATTTTAAAAGCGTTTCAGAATATCTTAAAAGTGTCTTGAAATATCTTGATAGTGTTTTACAATATTTTGAAATGTTATAAAAATCCTTTAAAACATTTTACAACTTTTTTAAAATATTTTAAAAGAGTTTCATAATGTCTTAAAAACATTTTTAACGTGTTTAAAATCATGGTATAGCATTTTAAAAAGTGTTTTATAATGTTTTTAAAAATATTATTTTTTACGATTTTATTAAAAAGATTTACTAAAAATGATTAAACGCTTTAAATATTTGATTTAAACATATTAATAAGAATTTGGAATATTTTTTAAAAGGTTTAAACCATTTATAAAAATTATTGAATGTCAGCTTTATAAGCTTAACTTTATGAAATATTTTGAAATGTTATAAAAATCCTCTAAAATATTTTACAAATTTTTTAAAAATATTTTAAAAGAGTTTTATGATGTGTTAGAAACATTTTAAACGTGTTTAAAAGCACATTATAACATTTTAAAAAGGGTTTTATAATATTTTAAAAACGTTTCTTTTTTTACGATTTTATTAAAAACATTTAATAAAAGGATTAAACGCTTTAAATATTTGATTTAAACATATTGAGAAGAATTTAGAATATTTTATAGCAGATTTAAACCATTTATGAAACATTTATAAAAATTATTGCATGTTTATAATGTTAGCTTTATAAGCTTAACTTTTATTAAATTTTATTTAAAAACGTTTTTAAAACCTAAATAAATGCTTTCAAATATTTTAAATGTGTTTTGAAATGTTTTTCTAACATTGTAAAAGCATTCTGAAAACATTTAAAGACCATTTTAAAACACTTTTAAAACATTTTAAAATGTTTTACAAGTTTTTTAAAAGGATTTAAATATGTTTTAAAACATTTTAAAAGTGTTTTGAAACATTTTAAAATAAATTTAAAACATTTTAAAAGTGTTTTGAAGCATTTTAAAAGTGTTTTGAAACATTTTAAAATAAATTTAAAACATTTTAAAAGGGTTTCAAAATATTTAAAAGTGTTCAAAAAATATCTTAAGCGTTTGACAATATTTTGAAATATATAAAAATATTTTAAAACATTTTACAAATTTTTAAAAATATTTTAAAAGAGTTTTATGATGTCTTCAAAACATTTTAAAAGCACATTATAACATTTTAAAAAGTGTTGTATAATGTTTCTAAAAACTTTTTTTACGATTTTATTAAATGTGTTTATTTTAAAACACTTTTAATATAAATTTAAAATATTTTAGAAGTGTTTTGAAACATTTAAAAATAAATTTAAAACATTTTAAAAGCGTTTCAAAATATTTTACAAGTGTTTTAAAATATCTTGGAAGCGTTTTTTACAACATTTTGAAATTTTTGAATGATTTTGAAATATTTTGAAATGTTATAAAAATCATTTAAAACATTTTACAAATTTATAAAAATATTTTAAACGAGTTTTATAATGTCTTAAAAACATTTTAAATGTGTTTAAAAGCACATTATAACATTTTAAAAAGTGTTTTATAATGTTTTTAAAAACGTTTTTTTTGCGATTTTATCAAAATTGATTAAACGCTTTAAATATTATATTTAAGAATATTAATAAGAATTTAGAATATTTTATAAAAGCTTTAAACCATTTATAAAACCTTTATAAAAATTATTAAATGTTTATAATGTCAACTTTATTAGTTTAAATTTTATTAAATGTTATTTATAAACATTTTTAAAAATGAAATAAATGTTTTTAAATATTTTAAAAGAATTTTAAACGTGTTTTGAAATATTTTAAAACATTGTAAAAGCTTTCTAAAAACATTTCTAAACCATTTTAAAACACTTTTAAAACATTTTAAAATGCTTTACGAGTTCTTCAAGAGGTTCTGAAAACTTTTTAAAACATTTTAAAAGTGTTTTGAAACATTTTAAAATAAATTTAAAACGTTTTAGAAGTGTTTTGAAACATTTTAAAATAAATTTTAAAAGCGTTTCAAAATATTTTAGAAGCGTTTCAAAATATTTTACAAGTGTTTCAAAATATTTTAAAAGTGTTTTAAAATATCTTGGAAGTGTTTTACAATATTTTGAAATGTTATAAAAATCCTTAAAAACATTTTACAAAATTTTTAAAATATTTTAAACGAGTTTTATAATGTGTTAAATACATTTAAATGTGTTTAAAAGCACGCTATAACAGTTAAAAAAGTTTTTTATAATGTTTTTAAAACAATTTTTTTTACGATTTCATTAAAAACATTTACTAAAAATGATTAAACACTTTAAATATTTGATTTAAACATATTAATAAAAAATTAGAATATTTTATAAAATCTTCGAACCGTTTATAAAAATTATTGAATGTCAGATTTATAAGCTTAACTTGATAAGTGTTTTACAATATTTTGAAATATTTTAAAATATTTTGAAATGTTATAAAAATCCTTTAAAATATTTTACAAAGTTTTTAAAATATTTTAAAAGAGCTTTATAATGTCTGAAAAACATTTTAAACGTAGATAGTTCGTAAAAAAGGAATAGACGCAGGCCAAACGTTTCGGTTTTGATATCCGAGAGCATATTTGGATATCCATTTTGGAGATGCAAGCGTGGCCCCAGATGCACAAAGTGACGAATTGAGTTCGGACCTCATTTCGGATGATCTGTGAAAAACGAACGGATGCGAATATCGAGGGCTAAACTTTTCGGTTTAAAAATTCGAGAGCATATTTGGATACCCATTTTGGAGATGCGAGCGTGGCCCCACATGCACAAAGTGATGAATTGATTTAGGGACTCATTTCGAACGATCCATAAAAAACGAATAGACGCAGATATCGGGGTTGAAATTTTCATTTTTGAAACTCGAGAGCATATTTGGATACCGCTTTTGGAGATGCAAGTGTGCCCCCCCATGAACAAAGTGACGAATTGATTTTGGGACTCATTTCGGACGATCTCTGAAAACTGAACGAAAGCGGATATTGGGGGTTGAACTTTTCAGTTTTGAAATTCGAGAGCATATTTGGATACCCATTTTGGAGATGCAAGCGTGGCCCCGCATGCGCAAAGTGATGAATTTATTTCGGGACTGATTTCGGACTATCCGTGAAAAATGATCAGACGTGGATATTGAGGGCAGAACTTTTCGGTTTTGAAATCCGAGAGCATATTTGGATACACATTTTGGAGATGCAAGCGTTTCCCCACATGCACAAAGTGACAAATTGATTTCAGGACTCATTTCGGATGATCCGTGAAGAACGAACATACTGGATATCGGGGGCTAAAATTTTCAGTTTTGAAATCCGAGAGCATATTTGGATAACCATTTTGGAGATGCAAGCGTGGCCTCACATGCACAAAGTGACGAATTGATTTAGGGACTCATTTTGGATGATCCGTAAAAAACGAACGGACGCGGATGTCGGGGGCTAAAATTTTCGTTTTTGAAATATGAGAGTATATTTGGATACCCATTTTGGAGATGCAAGTGTGCCCCCGCAGGAAAAGAATGACGAATTGATTTCGGGATTCATTTTGGATGATCCTTGAAAAATGTACAAAAGCGGATATTGGGGGTTGAAATTTTCGGTTTTTAAATTCGAGAGCATATCTGGATACCCATTTTGGAGATGAAAGCGTGGCCCCGCATGCACAAAGTGACAAATTTATTTCGGGACTGATTTCAGACGATCCGTGAAAAACGAACGGACGCGGATATCAGGGGTTGAACTTTTTGGTTTTGAAATCAGAGAGCATATTTGGATACCCATTTTGGAGATGCAAGTGTGGCCCCTCATGCACAAAGTGACAAATTGATTTTGCGACCCATTTCTGATGATCCGTGAAAAACGAATAGACGCAGATAACGGGGGCTGAAATTTTCGATTTTGAAATATGAGAGCATATTTGGATACCCATTTTGGAGATGAAAGCGTGGCCTCGGATGCAGAAAGTGACAAATTGATTTTGGGCATCATTTTGGATGATCCGTGAAAAACGAACAAACGCGAATATCGGGGGCTAAACTTTTCGGTTTTGAAATCTGAGAGCATATTTGGATACCCATTTCGGAGATGCAAGCGTGGCCCCAAATGAACAAAGTGACGAATTGACTTCGGGACTCAATTCAGACTATCCGTGAAAAATGAAAAGACGTGGATATCGGGGGCTGAACTTTTCGGTTGTGAAATCTGAGAGCATATTTGGATACCCATTTTGGAGATGCAAGTGTGGCCCCGCATGCACATAGTGACAAATCGATTTCGCGACTCATTTCGGATGATCCGTCAAAAATGAATAGACGCAGATAACGGGGGCTGAAATTTTCGATTTTGAAATATGAGAGCATATTTGGATACCCATTTTGGAGATGAAAGCGTGGCCTCGGATGCACAAAGTGACAAATTGAGTTTGGGCCTCATTTTGGACGATCCGTGAAAAACGAATGGACGCTAATATCGGGGGCTAAACTTTCGGTTTTGAAATCTGAGAGCATATTTGGATACCCATTTTGGAGATGCAAGCGTGGCCCCAGATGAAAAAAGTGACGAATTGACTTCGGGACTCAATTCAGACGATCCGTGAAAAATTAAAAGACGTGGATATCGGGGGCTGAAATTTTCGGTTTTGAAATATGAGAGCATATTTGGATACCCATTTTGGAGATGCAAGCGTGGCCCCGCATGCAAAAAGTGACAAATTGATTTCGGGACTCATTCCGGATGGTTCGTGAAAAAAGAACAGACGTGGAAGATGGGGCTAAACTTTTCGGTTTTGATATCCGAGAGCATATTTGGATACCCATTTTGGAGATGCAAGTGCGGCCCTAGATGCACAAAGTGACGAATTGAGTTCGGACCTCATTTCGGATGATCCGTGAAAAACAAACGCACGCGAATATCGAGGTCTAAACTTTTCGGTTTTAAAATCCGAGAGCATATTTGGATACCTATTTTCGAGATGCAAGTGTGGCCTCGGATGCACAAAGTGACGAATTGATTTCGGGATTCATTTCAGACGATTTGTGAAAAATGAATGAACACAGATATCGGGGGCTGAACTTTTCGGTTTTGAAATCTGAGAGCATATTTGGACACACTTTTAAAACGTTTTAAAATGCTTTACAAGTTTTTGAAAAGGATTTAAAAACTTTTTAAAACATTTTAAACCTTTTTAAAAATATTGTAAAAGCTTTCTAAAAACATTTTAAAACCATTTTAAAACACTTTTAAAACGTTTTAAAATGCTTTACAAGTTTTTTGAAAGGATTTAAAAACATTTAAAAACATTTTAAAAGTGTTTTGAAACATTTTAAAATAAATTTAAAACATTTTAGAAGTGTTTTGAAACATTTTAAAATAAATCTTAAAAGCATTTCAAAATATTTTAAAAGCGTTTCAGAATATTTTAAAAGTGTCTTGAAATATCTTGATAGTGTTTTACAATATTTTGAAATGTTATAAAAATCCTTTAAAACATTTTACAACTTTTTAAAAATATTTTAAAAGAGTTTCATAATGTCTTAAAAACATTTTTAACGTGTTTAAAATCATGTTATAGCATTTTAAAAAGTGTTTTATAATGTTTTTAAAATTATTATTTTTTACGATTTTATTAAAAAGATTTACTAAAAATGATTAAACGCTTTAAATATTTGATTTAAACATATTAATAAGAATTTGGAATATTTTATAAAAGGTTTAAACCAATTTTAAAACATTTATAAAAATTATTGATTGTCAACTTTATAAGTTTAACTTTATGAAATATTTTGAAATATTTTGAAATGTTATAAAAATACTCTAAAATATTTTACAAATTTTTAAAAAATATTTTAAAAGAGTTTTATGATGTGTTAAAAACATTTTAAACGTGTTTAAAAGCACATTATAACATTTTAAAAAGGGTTTTATAATATTTTTAAAAACGTTTCTTTTTTTACGATTTTATTATAAACATTTAATAAAAAGATTAAACGCTTTAAATATTTGATTTAAACATATTGAGAAGAATTTAGAATATTTTATAATAGATTTAAACCATTTATGAAACATTTATAAAAATTATTGCATGTTTATAATGTTAGCTTTATAAGCTTAACTTTTATTAAATTTTATTTAAAAACATTTTTAAAACCTAAATAAATGCTTTCAAATATTCTAAATGTGTTTTGAAATGTTTTTCTAACATTGTAAAAGCATTCTGAAAACATTTAAAAACCATTTTAAAACATTTTAAAATGTTTTACAAGTTTTTAAAAAGGATTTAAATATGTTTTAAAACATTTTAAAAAGTGTTTTGAAACATTTTAAAAGTATTTTGAAGCATTTTAAAAGTCTTTTGAAAAATTTTAAAATAAATTTAAAACATTTTAAAAGGGTTTCAAAATATTTAAAAGTGTTCAAAAATATCTTAACCGTGTTTAGAAGTGTTTTGAAACATTTAAAAATAAATTTAAAACATTTTAAAAGCGTTTCAAAATATTTTACAAGTGTTTTAAAATATCTTGGAAGCGTTTTTTACAACATTTTGAAATTTTTTGAATGATTTTGAAATATTTTGAAAAGTTATAAAAATCATTTAAAACATTTTACAAATTTATAAAAATATTTTAAACGAGTTTTATAATGTCTTAAAAACATTTTAAATGTGTTTAAAAGCACTTTATAACATTTTAAAAAGTGTTTTATAATGTTTTTAAAAACGTTTTTTTTTGCGATTTTATCAAAAATGGTTAAACGCTTTAAATATTTGATTTAAGCATATTAATAAGAATTTAGAATATTTTATAAAAGCTTTAAACCATTTATAAAACTTTATAAAAATTATTAAAAGTTTATAATGTAAACTTTATTAGTTTAACTTTTATTAAATGTTATTTATAAACATTTTTAAAAATGAAATAAATGTTTTTAAATATTTTAAAAGAATTTTAAAAGTGTTTTGAAATATTTTTAAAACATTGTAAAAGCTTTCTAAAAACATTTTAAAACACTTTTAAAACACTTTAAAATGCTTTACGAGTTCTTCAAGAGGTTCTGAAAACATTTTAAAAGTGTTTTGAAACATTTTAAAATAAATTTAAAACGTTTTAGAAGTGTTTTGAAACATTTTAAAATAAATTTTAAAAGCGTTTCAAAATATTTTAGAAGCGTTTCAAAATATTTTAGAAGTGTTTCAAAATATTTTAGAAGTGTTTTAAAATATCTTGGAAGTGTTTTACAATATTTTGAAATGTTATATAAATCCTTAAAAACATTTTACAAAATTTTTAAAATATTTTAAACGAGTTTTATAATGTGTTAAGTACATTTAAATGTGTTTAAAAGCACGCTATAACAGTTTAAAAAGTTTTTTATAATGTTTTTAAAACAATTTTTTTTACGATTTCATTAAAAACATTTACTAAAAATGATTAAACACCTTAAATATTTGATTTAAACATATTAATAAAAATTTAGAATATTTTATAAAATCTTCGAACCATTTATAAAAACCATTTTGGAGATGCAAGCGTGGCCCCAGATGCACAAAGTGACGAATTGAGTTCGGACCTCATTTCGGATGATCTGTGAAAGACGAACGGATGCGAATATCGAGGGCTAAACTTTTTGGTTTAAAAATTCGAGAGCATATTTCGATACCCATTTTGGAGATGCAAGCGTGGCCCCACATGCACAAAGTGATGAATTGATTTAGGGACTCATTTCGAACGATCCATAAAAAAACGAATAGACGCAAATATCGGGGTTGAAATTTTCATTTTTGAAATTCGAGAGCATATTTGGATACCGCTTTTGGAGATGCAAGTGTGCCCCCACATGAACAAAGTGACGAATTGATTTTGAGACTCATTTCGGACGATCTTTGAAAACTGAATGAAAGCGGATATTGGGGGTTGAACGTTTCAGTTTTGAAATTCGAGAGCATATTTGGATACCCATTTTGGAGATGCAAGCGTGGCCCCGCATGCACAAAGTGATGAATTTATTTCGGGACTGATTTCGGACTATCCGTGAAAAATGAACAGACGTTGATATCGGGGGCAGAACTTTTTGTTTTGAAACCCGAGAGCATATTTGGATACACATTTTGGAGATGCAAGCGTTTCCCCACATGCACAAAGTGACAAATTGATTTCAGGACTCATTTCAGATGATCCGTGAAAAACGAACATACGTGGATATCTGGGGCTAACACTTTTCTGGGCTTTTGAAATTCGAGAGCATATTTGGATAACCATTTTGGAGATGCAAGCGTGGCCTCACATGCACAAAGTGACGTATTGATTTAGGGACTCATTTTGGATGATCCGTAAAAAACGAACGGACGCGGATGTCGGGGGCTAAAATTTTCGTTTTTGAAATCTGAGAGTATATTTGGATACCCATTTTGGAGATGCAAGTGTGCCCCCGCAGAAAAAGAATGACGAATTGATTTCGGGATTCATTTTGGATGATCCTTGAAAAATGTACAAATGCGGATATTGGGGGTTGAAATTTTCGGTTTTTAAATTCGAGAGCATATCTAGATACCCATTTTGGAGATGAAAGCATGGCCCCGCATGCACAAAGTGACGAATTTATTTCGGGACTGATTTCAGACGATCCGCAAAAAACGAACGGACGCGGATATCAGGGGTTGAACTTTTTGGTTTTGAAATCCGAGAGCATATTTGGATACCCATTTTGGAGATGCAAGTGTGGCCCCTCATGCACAAAGTGTCAAATTGATTTCGCGACTCATTTCGGATGATGCGTGAAAAACGAATAGACGCAGATAACGGGGGCTGAAATTTTCGATTTTGAAATATGAGAGCATATTTGGATACCCATTTTGGAGATGAAAGCGTGGCCTCGGATGCACAAAGCGACAAATTGATTTTGGGCATCATTTTGGATGATCCGTGAAAAACGAACAAACGCGAATATCGGGGGCTAAACTTTTCGGTTTTGAAATCTGAGAGCATATTTGGATACCCATTTTGGAGATGCAAGCGTGATCCCAGATGAACAAAGTGACGAATTGACTTCGGGACTCAATTCATACGATCCGTGAAAAATGAAAAGACGTGGATATCGGGGGCTGAACTTTTCGGTTGTGAAATCTCAGAGCATATTTGGATAACCATTTTGGAGATGCAAGTGTGGCCCCACATGCACATAGTGACAAATCGATTTCGCGACTCATTTCGAATGATCTGTGAAAAATGAATAGACGCAGATAACGAGGGCTGAAATTTTCGATTTTAAAATATGAGAGCATATTTGGATACCCATTTTGGAGATGAAAGCGTGGCCTTGGATGCAGAAAGTGACAAATTGATTTTGGGCCTCATTTTGGACGATCCGTGAAAAACGAACGAACGCGAATATCGGGGGCTAAACTTTACGGTTTTGAAATCTGAGAGCATATTTGGATACCCATTTTGGAGATGCAAGCGTGGCCCCAGATGAAAAAAGTGACGAATTGACTTCAGGACTCAATTCAGATGATCCGTGAAAAATTAAAAGACGTGGATATCGGGGGCTAAAATTTTCGGTTTTGAAATCTGAGAGCATATTTTGATACCCATTTTGGAGATGCAAGCGTGGCCCCGCATGCACAAAGTGAAAAATTTATTTCGGGATTCATTTCGGATGGTTCGTGAAAAAAGAAAAGACGTGGAAGATGGGGCTAAAATTTTCAGTTTTGATATCCGAGAGCATATTTGGATACCCATTTTGGAGATGCAAGTGTGGCCCCAGATGCACAAAGTGACGAATTGAGTTCGGACCTCATTTCGAATGATCCGTGAAAAACAAACGCACGCGAATATCGAGGTCTAAACTTTTCGGTTTTAAAATCCGAGAGCTTATTTGGATACCTATTTTGGAGATGCAAGTGTGGCCCCGGATGCACAAAGTGATGAATTGATTTCCGGATTCATTTCAGACGATTTGTGAAAAATGAATGAACACAGATATCGGGGGCTGAACTTTTCGGTTTTGAAATCTGAGAGCATATTTGGATACACTTTTAAAACGTTTTAAAATGCTTTACAAGTTTTTGAAAAGGATTTATAAACGTTTTAAAACATTTTAAACCTTTTTTAAAATATTGTAAAAGCTTTCTAAAAACATTTTTAAACCGTTTTAAAACACTTTTAAAACGTTTTAAAATGCTTTACAAGTTTTTTCAAAAGAATTTAAAAATGTTTTAAAACATTTTAAAAGTGTTTTGAAACATTTTAAAATAAATTTAAAACATTTTAGAAGTGTTTTGAAACATTTTAAAATAAATCTTAAAAGCATTTCAAAATATTTTAAAAGCGTTTCAGAAATATCTTAAAAGTGTCTTGAAATATCTTGATAGTGTTTTACAATATTTTGAAATGTTATAAAAATCCTTTAAAACATTTTACAACTTTTTAAAAATATTTTAAAAGAGTTTCATAATGTCTTAAAAACATTTTTAACGTGTTTAAAATCATGTTATAGCATTTTAAAAAGTGTTTTATAATGTTTTTAAAAATATTATTTTTTGCGATTTTATTAAAAAGATTTACTAAAAATGATTAAATGCTTTAAATATTTGATTTAAACATATTAATAAGAATTTGGAATATTTTATAAAAGGTTTAAACCATTTTTAAAACATTTATAAAAATTATTGAATGTCAGCTTTATAAGCTTAACTTTATGAAATATTTTGAAATATTTTGAAATGTTATAAAAATCCTCCAAAATATTTTACAAATTTTTTAAAAATATTTTAAAAGAGTTTTATGATGTGTTAGAAACATTTTAAACGTGTTTAAAAGCACATTATAACATTTTAAAAAGGGTTTTATAATATTTTTAAAAACGTTTTTTTTTTTACGATTTTATTAAAAACATTTAATAAAAAGATTAAACGCTTTAAATATTTGATTTAAACATATTGAGAAGAATTTAGAATATTTTATAACAGATTTAAACCATTTATGAAACATTTATAAAAATTATTGCATGTTTATAATGTTAGCTTTATAAGCTTAACTTTTATTAAATTTTACTTAAAAACGTTTTTAAAACCTAAATAAATGCTTTCAAATATTTTAAATTTGTTTTGAAATGTTTTTCTAACATTGTAAAAGCATTCTGAAAACATTTAAAAACCATTCAAAAACACTTTTAAAACATTTTAAAATGTTTTACACGTTTTTAAAAAGGATTTAAATATGTTTTAAAATATTTTAAAAGTGTTTTGAAACATTTTAAAATAAATTTAAAACATTTTAAAAGTGTTTTGAAACATTTTAAAATAAATTTAAAACATTTTAAAAGGGTTTCAAAATATTTAAAAGTGTTCAAAAATATCTTAAGCGTTTGACAATATTTTGAAATATTTTCAAATTTATAAAAATATTTTAAAACATTTACAAATTTTTAAAAATATTTTAAAAGAGTTTTATGATGTCTTCAAAACATTTTAAAAGCACATTATAACATTTTAAAAAGTGTTGTATAATGTTTCTAAAAACTTTTTTTTACGATTTTATTAAATGTGTTTATTTTAAAACACTTTTAATATAAATTTAAAATATTTTAGAAGTGTTTTGAAACATTTAAAAATAAATTTAAAACATTTTAAAAGTGTTTCAAAATATTTTACAAGTGTTTTAAAATATCTTGGAAGCATTTTTTACAACATTTTGAAATTTTTTGAATGATTTTGAAATATTTTGAAATGTTATAAAAATCATTTAAAACATTTTACAAATTTATAAAAATATTTTAAACGAGTTTTATAATGTCTTAAAAACATTTTAAATGTGTTTAAAAGCACGTTATAACATTTTAAAAGGTGTTTTATAATGTTTTTAAAAATGTTTTTTTTTGCGATTTTATCAAAAATGATTCAACGCTTTAAATATTTGATTTAAGCATATTAATAAGAATTTAGAATATTTTATAAAAGCTTTAAACCATTTATAAAACATTTATAAAAATTATTAAATGTTTATAATGTAAACTTTATTAGTTTAACTTTTATTAAATGTTATTTATAAACATTTTTAAAAATGAAATAAATGTTTTTAAATATTTTAAAAGAATTTTAAAAGTGTTTTGAAATATTTTTAAAACATTGTAAAGGCTTTCTAAAAACATTTTAAAACCATTTTAAAACACTTTTAAAACATTTTAAAATGCTTTACGAGTTCTTCAAGAGGTTCTGAAAACGTTTTAAAACATTTTAAAAGTGTTTTGAAACATTTTAAAATAAATTTAAAACGTTTTAGAAGTGTTTTGAAACAATTTAAAATAAATTTTAAAAGCGTTTCAAAATATTTTAGAAGCGTTTCAAAATATTTTAGAAGTGTTTCAAAATATTTTAAAAGTGTTTTAAAATATCTTGGAAGTGTTTTACAATATTTTGAAATGTTATAAAAATCCTTAAAAACATTTTACAAATTTTTAAAAATATTTTAAACGAGTTTTATAATGTGTTTACTACATTTAAATGTGTTTAAAAGCACGCTATAACAGTTTAACAAGTTTTTTATAATGTTTTTAAAACAATTTTTTTTACGATTTCATCAAAAACATTTACTAAAAATGATTAAACACTTTAAATATTTGATTTAAACATATTAATGAAAATTTAGAATATTTTATAAAATCTTCGAACCATTTATAAAAATTATTGGATGTCAGATTTATAAGCTTAACTTGATAAGCGTTTTACAATATTTTGAAATATTTTAAATATTTGAAAAATGTTATAAAAATCCTTTAAAATATTTTACAAAGTTTTTAAAATACTTTAAACGAGC
The DNA here is from genome assembly GCA_034641835.2 of Pinus albicaulis. Classification (NCBI taxonomy): domain Eukaryota; kingdom Viridiplantae; phylum Streptophyta; class Pinopsida; order Pinales; family Pinaceae; genus Pinus; species Pinus albicaulis. The sequence goes on from JAXQQM020058733.1 coordinate 326,892, forward strand.
TTTATAATGTCCTAAAAACATTTTAAACGTAGATAGTTCAAGCAAAGGAATAGACGCAGCAACTTTTCTGCTTTGATATTCGAGAGCATATTCGGATACCCATTTTGGAGATGAAAGCGTGGCCTCAGATGCACAAAGTGACAAATTGATTTTGGGCATCATTTTGGATGATCCGTGAAAAACGAACAAACGCAAATATCAAGGGCTAAACTTTTCGGTTTTGAAATCTGAGAGCATATTTGGATACCCATTTTGGAGATGCAAGCGTGGCCCCAGATGAACAAAGTGACGAATTGACTTCGGGACTCAATTCAGACGATCCGTGAAAAATGAAAAGACGTGGATATCGGGGGCTGAACTTTTCGGTTGTGAAATATGAGGGCATATTTGGATACCCATTGGAGATGCAAGTGTGCCCCCGCATGAACAAAGTGACGAATTGATTTTTGGGATGCATTTCGGTAATTTTATCTATTCTAAAACTGAACGAAAGCGGATATTGGGGGTTGAACTTTTCGCTTGAAATTTGAGAGCATATTTGGATACCCATTTTGGAGATAAGCGTGCCCCGCATGCACAAAGTGATGAATTTATTTCGGGATCGATTTCGGACTATCCGTGAAAATGAACAGACGTGGATATCGGGCAGAACTTTTCGGTTTTGAAATCCGAGAGCATATTTGGATACACATTTTGGAGATGCAAGCGTTTCCCCACATGCACAAAGTGACAAATTGATTTCAAGACTCATTTCGGATGATCCGTGAAAAACGAACATACGTGGATATCGTGGGCTAAACTTTTCAATTTTGAAATCCGAGAGCATATTTGGATAACCATTTTGGAGATGCAAGCGTGGCCTCACATGCACAAAGTGACGAATTGATTTAGGGACTCATTTTGGATGATCCGTAAAAAACGAACGGACGCGGATGTCGGGGGCTAAAATTTTCGTTTTCGAAATCTGAGAGTATATTTGGATGCCCATTTTGGAGATGCAAGTGTGCCCCCGCAGGAAAATAATGACGAATTGATTTCGGGATTCATTTTGGATGATCCTTGAAAAATGTACAAATGCGGATATTGGGGGTTGAAATTTTCGGTTTTTAAATTCGAGAACATATCTGGATACCCATTTTGGAGATGAAAGCGTGGCCCCGCATGCACAAAGTGACAAATTTATTTTGGGACTGATTTCAGACGATCCGTGAAAAACGAACGGACACGGATATCAGTGGTTGAACTTTTTGGTTTTGAAATCCGAGAGCATATTTGGATACCCATTTTGGAGATGTAAGTGTGGCCCTTCATGCACAAAGTGAAAAATTGATTTCGCGACTCATTTCGGATGATCCGTGAAAAACGAATAGACGCAGATAACGGGGGCTGAAATTTTCGATTTTGAAATATGAGAGCATATCTGGATACCCATTTTGGAGATGAAAGCGTGGCCCCGCATGCACAAAGTGACAAATTTATTTCGGGACTGATTTCAGACGATCCGTGAAAAACAAACGGACGCGGATATCAGGGGTTGAACTTTTTGGTTTTGAAATCCGAGAGCATATTTGGATACCCATTTTGAAGATGCAAGTCTGGCCCCTCATGCACAAAGTGACAAATTGATTTCGCAACTCATTTCGGATGATCCGTGAAAAACGAATAGACGCAGATAACGGGGGCTGAAATTTTCGATTTTGAAATATGAGAGCATATTTGGATACCCATTTTGGAGATGAAAGCGTGGCCTCGGATGCACAAAGTGACAAATTGAGTTTGGGCCTCATTTTTGACGATCCGTGAAAAACTAACGGACGTGAATATCGAGGGCTAAAATTTTCGGTTTTGAAATCTGAGAGCATATTTGGATACCCATTTTGGAGATGCAGGCGTGGCCCCAGATGAACAAAGTGACGAATTGACTTCGGGACTCAACATCTTTAATGATCCGGCAGAAAATGAGGAGACGTGACATCGGGGATGAGTTCTGGACAACGCTTGTGAAATCTGAGAGCATATTTGGATACCCATTATGGAGATGCAAGTGTGGCCCCGCGTGCACATAGTGACAAATCGATTTCGCGACTCATTTCGGATGATCCGTGAAAAAGGAATAGACGCAGATAACGGGGGCTGAAATTTTCGATTTTGAAATATGAGAGCATATTTGGATACCCGTTTTGGAGATGAAAGCGTGGCCTCGGATGCACAAAGTGACAAATTGAGTTTGGGCCTCATTTTGGACAATCCGTGAAAAACGAACGGACGCGAATATCGGGGGCTAAACTTTTCGGTTTTGAAATCTGAGAGCATATTTGGATACCCATTTTGGAGATGCAAGCGTGGCCCCAGATGAACAAAGTGACGAATTGACTTCGGGGCTCAACTCAGATGATCCGTGAAAAATGAAAAGACGTGGATATCGGGGGTTGAAAATTTCGGTTGTGAAATATGAGAGCATATTTGGATACCCATTTTGGAGATGCAAGCGTGGCCCCGCATGCACAAAGTGACAAATTGATTTCGGGACTCATTTCGGATGGTTCGTGAAAAAAGAACAGACGTGGAAAAAACAAACGCACGCGAATATCGAGGTCTAAACTTTTCGGTTTTAAAATCCGAGAGCATATTTGGATACCTATTTTGGAGATGCAAGTGTGGCCCCGAATGCACAAAGTGACGAATTGATTTCCGGATTCATTTAAGATGATTTGTGAAAAATGAATGAACACAGATATCGGGGGTTGAACTTTTCGGTTTTGAAATCTGAGAGCATATTTGGATACACTTTTAAAACGTTTTAAAATGCTTTACAAGTTTTTGAATAGGATTTAAAAACATTTTAAAACATTTTAAACCTTTTTTAAAATATTGTAAAAGCTTTCTAAAAACATTTTTAAACCGTTTTAAAACACTTTTAAAACGTTTTAAAATGCTTTACAAGTTTTTTAAAAGGATTTAAAAACGTTTTAAAACATTTTAAAAGTGTTTTGAAACATTTTAAAATAAATTTAAAACATTTTAGAAGTGTTTTGAAACATTTTAAAATAAATCTTAAAAGCATTTCAAAATATTTTAAAAGCGTTTCATAATATCTTAAAAGTGTCTTGAAATATCTTGATAGTGTTTTACAATATTTTGAAATGTTATAAAAATCCTTTAAAACATTTTACAACTTTTTAAAAATATTTTAAAAGAGTTTCATAATGTCTTAAAACATTTTTAACGTGTTTAAAATCATGTTATAGCATTTTAAAAAGTGTTTTATAATGTTTTTAAAAATATTATTTTTTACGATTTTATTAAAAAGATTTACTAAAAATGATTAAACGCTTTAAATATTTGATTTAAACATATTAATAAGAATTTGGAATATTTTATAAAAGGTTTAAACCATTTTTAAAACATTTATAGAAATTATTGAATGTCAGCTTTATAAGCTTAACTTTATGAAATATTTTGAAATATTTTGAAATGTTATAAAAATCCTCTAAAATATTTTACAAATTTTTTTAAAAATATTTGAAAAGAGTTTTATGATGTGTTAGAAACATTTTAAACGTGTTTAAAAGCACATTATAACATTTTAAAAAGGGTTTTATAATATTTTTAAAAACGTTTCCTTTTTTACGATTTTATTAAAAAACATTTAATAAAAGGATTAAACGCTTTAAATATTTGATTTAAACATATTGAGAAGAATTTAGAATATTTTATAACAGATTTAAACCATTTATGAAACATTTATAAAAATTATTGCATTTTTATAATGTTAGCTTTATAAGCTTAACTTTTATTAAATTTTATTTAAAAACGTTTTTAAAACCTAAATAAATGCTTTCAAATATTTTAAATGTGTTTTGAAATGTTTTTCTAACATTGTAAAAGCATTCTGAAAACATTTAAAACCCATTTTAAAACACTTTTAAAACATTTTAAAATGTTTTACAAGTTTTTAAAAAGGATTTAAATATGTTTTAAAACATTTTAAAAGTGTTTTGAAACATTTTAAAAGAGTTTTGAAACATTTTAAAATAAATTTAAAACATTTTAAAAGGGTTTCAAAATATTTACAAGTGTTCAAAAATATCTTAAGCATTTGACAATATTTTGAAATATTTTGAAATTTATAAAAATATTTTAAAACATTTTACAAATTTTTAAAAATATTTTAAAAGAGTTTTATGATGTCTTCAAAACATTTTAAAAGCACATTATAACATTTTAAAAAGTGTTGTATAATGTTTCTAAAAACTTTTTTTTACGATGTTATCGGGGGCAGAACTTTTCGGTTTTGAAATCCGAGAGCATATTTGGATACACATTTTGGAGATGCAAGCGTTTCCCCACATGCACGAAGTGACAAATTGATTTCATTACTCATTTCGGATGATCCGTGAAAAACGAACATACGTGGATATCGGGGGCTAAACTTTTCAGTTTTGAAATCCGAGAGCATATTTGGATAACCATTTTGGAGATGCAAGCGTGGCCTCACATGCACAAAATGACGAGTTGATTTAGGGACTCATTTTGGATGATCCGTAAAAAACAAACGGACGCGGATATCGGGGGCTAAAATTTGCTGCTTTGAACTTTTCAGAGAGTATTTGGTTGTAGCCCATTGAGAGCTGCAGTGTCTGCAGGAAAAGAGCTGACGAACATTTTTTGGATTTCTTGATGGATCCTTGAAAATGTACAATGCTGGATATTGGGGCTGAATTAGTTTTGAATCAGAGCATATCTGATGCCCATTTAGATAAAAGTAAACCAGCATGCACAAAGGACAAATTTATTCGGACTGATTCGTGATGACCTGAAAACGAATCTATTGCTTTTATATCAGTTAACTTTTTGGTTTTGAAATCCAAGAGCATATTTGGATACCCATTTTGGAGATGCAAGTGTGGCCCCGCATGCACAAAGTGACAAATCGATTTCGCGACTCATTTCGGATGATCTGTGAAAAACGAATAGACGCAGATAACGGGGGCCGAAATTTTCGATTTTTAAATATGAGAGCATATTTGGATACCCATTTTGGAGATGAAAGCGTGGCCTCGGATGCAAAAAGTGACAAATTTATTTTGGGCCTCATTTTGGACGATCCGTGAAAAACGAACGGATGCGACTATCGAGGGCTAAAATTTTCGGTTTTGAAATCTGAAAGCATATTTGGATACCCATTTTGGAGATGCAAGCGTGGCCCCAGATGAACAAAGTGACGAATTGACTTCGGGACTCAATTCAGACGATCCGTGAAAAATGAAAAGATGTGGATATCGGTGTTGGGAAAAAGGTGTTGGGAAAATACCGAGAGGGGGGTGAATGAGTATTTAGGCATTACACAAATCTTTTTACTTTTTCCACTCACTAAAACCCATACGCTACTTTGCTGAAGCCAACTAGTGTGTACACGCAGATATCCTTCATAAAACTTGCGTATACACAGAGATCTAATTATGCCATTAATTCTTTACTTATATCATTCCATCATTCATTCAATAGATGTTCAATAAACAGTAAACATGTACAGTAAGAACAGAGTAAGTCATCACACATAAGCAACACACATGAACACCAGGATTTTAGGTGGAAACCCAAGTCGGGAGAAAACCACCGCTGTCGTTGTCTCAGCCTTCAACATTTTATTATAGAGAAAACATCTTACAACATATGTGCCGGTGCAGATCTTTACCGCACGTTGTGCAGACCCACCGCGCTCGTTTACCACCTCTCTCCCGAAGGGAGCTCCAACCCCCGACTCGCTTACTCAAATTTCCCGAAGGGAGCTACGACCCCCTCGCTTCAAGTACGCCACCTGAAGGGAGCTCCAACCCCCTGACTCGTTTACCAGCCTCTCCTGGAAGGGAGCTACGACCCCCTGATCTCGTTTACCAGCCTCACCCGGAAGGGAGCTACAACCCCCTGACTGAAGGCTACAACCCTCAGCACCTCTATGGACCACGTTTCATCAATTTTCACACTGGATCCAAAGCTTCCTTTAGGACACCACTTGCAGGCCAAGTTTCATCATATTTTCAGACTGGACCCTTTCCATACTTTTAAGCACAGTCAACCATGAAATAGATACATATAACTCACTGACAGATATCAGTAAACCAGCAGAACAGATCAGACATTTCTTACCACAGACTTCAGCAAACCCTAGTTTGCATACGCGCTTTCCTTTCACTGATGTCGCGTATATACGCGCTTCCGTTCACATAAACCAGCGTATACTTCTGTACATATTACAGATCCAATTTCATTGCGCATACGTGCTTTCTCTTCAGCAAAGCCGCGTATATACGCGCTTCCTCTGCGACGAACTAGCGTATGGATCTTCAACCATTACAGAGCTGCATACTTCTTCAGATCAGATATTCAGTTCAGATTCAACCCTTTACTTCAGACAGATGTTCGCCTCATCACAGATCTAATCACTCCATAAATAGATCTAGTAGATACAAATACATTTCAGATCTAGATCCCCTTCTTCATCATTTTCTTCATTGGTGCATCATAGATTCAGATCTATCATCAAGCCTTTACCCTTTCCATACAGATATACTTCACAGAGAAGTATTCATTCAAGCTCAGACATCTTGCACCCACACTCATGATTTTCACAATGAATTTCTTCTCTTTATATAGGTTTACCCTTTTTCAATAACATGAGCCCCTTTTTCAATACCATGAGCCAAAACAATACCATGAGCCCAAAACTAAATTACTTCCGATGGTATTCCTGGACGGGGTCATTTAGACGAATCATTACCCAATACAATGGGTCAATACCATGGTGGTTACCCCTGGTTTTGCACTTTATGAGCGCTTTTGCCCATACCTGACTTGGCACGTTGATTCCCGCATGCATACGCGACTTCTCCTAGGAAAATCCGCCTATGCCTTGAGACATACTCTTTTCATCATAGATCTAGCACATATTGAATTCCTTTCTTCATTACCTTCTGTACTCTCTGTAGATACATCATATTTTCATCTTTAAACAGGTTCATCAAGAGATATTCTATCAAGCACAACTTCATCAAGTAAGTTGCCATCATCTTCATCAGGTGGATTGCCATTCAAGAACAACTCTCTAAATCATATTGTTAACAAACATCATATCACATCAGATTTACATCATTTACCAAGTCCATCAAGTCAAGAATAGCTTCATCAGGTGTATTGCCATCAAGGACAACATATGCCAACAATCTCATGTCTTCATCTTCATTCAGTGGGTTGCCATCAAGCACAACACTCTGCATCATATTGCCAACAATCGAGGGCTGAACTTTTCGGTTGTGAAATCTGAGAGCATATTTGGATACCCATTTTGTAGATGCAAGTGTGGCCCCGCATGCACATAGTGACAAATCGATTTCGCGACTCATTTCGGATGATCCGTGAAAAACGAATAGACGCAGATAACGGGGGCTGAAATTTTTGATTTTGAAATATGAGAGCATATTTGGATACCCATTTTGGAGATGAAAGCGTGGCCTCGGATGCACAAAGTGACAAATTGAGTTTGGGCCTCATTTTGGACGATCCGTGAAAAACGAACGGACGCGAATATCGGGGGCTAAACTTTTCGGTTTTGAAATCTGAGAACATATTTGGATACCCATTTTGGAGATGCAAGCGTGGCCCCAGATGAAAAAAGTGACGAATTGACTTCGGGACTCAATTCAGACGATCCGTGAAAAATTAAAAGACATGGATATCGGGGGCTGAACTTTTCGGTTTTGAAATCTGAGAGCATATTTGGATACCCATTTTGGAGATGCAAGCGTGGCCCCGCATGCACAAAGTGACAAATTGATTTCTGGACTCATTTCGGATGGTTCGTGAAAAAAGAACAGACGTGGAAGATGGGGCTAAACTTTTCGGTTTTGATATCCGAGAGCATATTTGGATACCCATTTTGGAGATGCAAGTGCGGCCCCAGATGCACAAAGTGACGAATTGAGTTCGGACCTCATTTCTGATGATCCGTGAAAAACAAACGCACGCGAATATCGAGGTCTAAACTTTTCGGTTTTAAAATCCGAGAGCATATTTGGATAGCTATTTTGGAGATGCAAGTGTGGCCCTGGATGCACAAAGTGACGAATTGATTTGACCATTTCGACGATTTAGAAAATGAATGAACACAGATATCTGTGGCTCAACTTTGGGCTTTGAAAACTGAGACATATTTGGATACACTTAAAACGTTTTAAAATGCTTTACAAGTTTTTCAAAAGGATTTAAAAACATTTCTTAAAACATTTTAAACCTTTTTAAAATATTGTAAAAGCTTTCTAAAAACATTTTTAAACCGTTTTAAAACACTTTTAAAACGTTTTAAAATGCTTTACAAGTTTTTTAAAAGGATTTAAAAACGTTTTAAAACATTTTAAAAGTGTTTTGAAACATTTTAAAGTAAATTTAAAACATTTTAGAAGTGTTTTGAAACATTTTAAAATAAATTTTAAAAGCGTTTCAAAATATTTTAGAAGTGTTTCAAAATATTTTAAAAGTGTTTCAAAATATCTTGGAAGTGTTTTACAATATTTTGAAATGTTATAAAAATCCTTAAAAACATTTTACAAAATTTTTAAAATATTTTAAACGAGTTTTATAATGTGTTAAATACATTTAAATGTGTTTAAAAAGCATCACATGATAACAGTTTAAAAAGTTTTTTATGATGTTTTTAAAATAATTTTTTTTTTACGATTTCATTAAAAACATTTACTAAAGATGATTAAACACTTTAAATATTTGATTTAAAACATATTAATGAAAATTTAGAATATTTTATAAAAATCTTTCAACCATTTATAAAATTACCAACGTCGCATTTATAAACATTTATAAGCGTTTTTTACAATATTTTGAAATATTTTAAAATATTTTGAAATGTTCAAAAACTTTTTAAAATATTTTACAAAGTTTTTGAAAATATTTTTAAAAGAGCTTTTGCAATGTTCAAAAATATTTTAAACGAGATAGTCTACAAAAGAATAACGAGATAGTGACGTAATTGAGTTCTACCTTGCTTCATGATCCGTGAAAACAGAGGACAAATTTATTTTGGACCCATTTTACGATCCGTGAAACGAACGACCATGATACTGTGGGTTGAACTTTTTGTTTTGAAATCAGACACATTGACACCTATTTTGGAGATGTTATGTGGCTCCCCTCATGCAATAAAGTGATAAATTGATTTCACATATCTACTGGATGACCTTGAAAATTATATATTTTTAAAGAATACAAGTTTATAAATTCTTTTATTTTGAAATGAATATATTTAATACCTACTTTGAGATGAAAGTTGCAATTTCGGATGTACAAAGGACAAATTGATTTTCAATGGATGATCCGTGAAAACCATCAAACGCGAATATCGTACAAAATTTTCGATTTTGAAATCTGAGAGCATATTTGATACCCATTTTGACATGTGTTTGGTATTCTAGATGAACAAAGTGACGAATTGACTTAGACCAATTCGACCATCCATATGCCCAGAAAAGACGTGATATCGGGGGCTGAACTTTTCAAGCTGTGAAATCTGAGAGCATATTTGGATACCCATTTTGGAGATGCAAGTGTAATTTACGTTAACATAGTGACACCGTACTTGCCGACTCATTTCGGATGATCCTAAAAACGAATAGACGAGAGAATGGTCTGAAAATTTTCGATTTTAAAATACAGACAGACGGATACCCATTTTGGAGATGAAATCGTCGCCCCGGATGCACAAAGTGACAAATTGAGGCTTGTATTCATTTCTGATCACTTGTTCCATGAAAAACGAACGGACCCGAATACCTGGGCTAAAATTTCGTTTAAAACTGAGACATATTTTGACACCATTTGAGATGCGGGCCCCGTATGAAAAAAAGTGACGAATTGACTCGGGACACAACCGTACGATCCGTGAAAATTAACATGAATGGGTCGAACTTTTCAACAGAACCGAGAGCATATTTGACACACTTTTAAAATTTTTCAAAATGCTTTACGTTTTTGAAAGGATTTTTAAAACGTTTCAAACATTTTAAACTTTTGTATATTATCAGAAGAAAGCGAAAATGATTTTTAAAACCGTTTAAACACTTTAAAGTTAAATGCTTACAAGTTTAAAGATTTAAAAACGTTTTAAAACATTTTAAAAGTGTTTTAAAACATTTTAAAATAAATTTAAAACATTTTGCATGTTGAACCTTGTATTGGGCTCCACATTTCAAAACATTTAAAAGTGCTTCTTAATATCTTAAAAGTGTTTTGGAAATATTCAGGTGAAGCAAGTAATATTTAATGTTATAAAAACTTTTAAAAACATTTTAAGAACTTTTTAAAAATATTTTAAAAGAGTTTCCATAATGTCTTAAAAACATTTTTTAATGTGTGGTTGAAAATTCGTGTGTTACATTTTTAAAAAGTGTTTTACAATGTTTTTAAAAATATTATTTTTTTTACCATTTTATTAAATATCACTAAAATGATTAAACGTTTTAAATATTTGATTTAAAACATATTAATAAGAATTTGGAATATTTTACAAAGGTTTTAAACCATTTTAAAACATTTATAAAAATTATTAATGTCACTTTATAAGTTTAAACTTTATGCAATATTTTGAATGTTATAAAATCTCTTAAAATATTTTACAAAAATTTTAAAAATATTTTAAAATATGCTTCATGACAAAGTTAGAAATATTTTAAACGTTTTTAAAAACACATTATGTTATTTTAAAAAGGGTTTTATAATATTTTTTAAAAATTCAAGCTTTCTTTTTATTGATTTTATTAAAATATTTAATAAAAGGATTAAATTGGGCTTTTGAACATTTGATTTAAACATATTGAGAAGAATTTCAGAATATTCATAATAGATTTAAACTATTTATGAAACATTTATAAAAATTATTGCATGTTTATAATGTTATTATAGCTTATATTTTTACTAAATTTATTTAAAATGTTTTTTAAAACCAAATAAAACAAATATTTTAAATGTGTTTTGAAAAAAAAAGTTTTTTCTAACATTGTAAAAGCATTCTGAAAACATTTTAAAACCATTTTAAAACACTTTTTAAAACATTTAAAATGTTTACAAGTTTTTAAAAAGGACGAAATATGTTTTGAAACATTTTTACAAGTGTTTTGAAACATTTTAAAAATAAATTTAAAACATTTTAAAAGAAATGAAGTATTTTAAGTATATTTTAAAACATTTTAAATAAATTTAAAACATTTTAAAAGGGTTTTTAAAATATTTAAAAGTGTTCAAAAATATCTTAAGCGTTTGAGAATATTTTTAAATATATAAAAATATTTTAAAACATTTTATACATTTTAAAAATATTTTAAAAGAGTTTTATGATGTCTTCTAAACATTTTAAAAGCTATACTATAACATTTAAAAAGTGTTGTATAATGCTTCTCAGGAACTTTTTTATTATTACTTAATAATTTGTGTTTTGTTTAAAACACTTTTAATACAGAAATTTAAAATATTTTAGAAGTGTTTTGAACATTTAAAAATAAATTTAAAATATTTTAGAAAAGTTATTGTAAAATATTTACAAGTGTTTTAAAATATCTCAAAGTTGCAAATATTTTGAAATTTTTTGTCAGATTTTGAAATATTTTTTGAAATGTTATAAAAACTACGAAAACATTTAAAATTACAAAAATATTTTAAACGTAGTTTTATAATGTCTCAAAACACTTAAATGTGTTTAAAATAATGTTATAACATTTTAAAAGTGTTTTATAATGTTTTTAAAAAACGTTTTTTTTTGTTTTATCAAAAATGATTAAACGCCAACATTTGATTTAAGCATATTAATAATAATTTAGAATATTTTATAAATCGCTTTAAACCATTTTATAAAACTTTATAAAAAAATGTCAATGTTTATAATGTCAATTTTATTGTATTAACTTTTTGTCAATAAAATCGTTATTTAAAACATTTAAAAATGAAATAAATGTTTTTAAATATCTTCACAATTTAAAGTGTCTTTAAAATATTTTAAAATATTGTAAAAGTTTAAAAACATTTTTAAACTATTTTAAACACTTTTAAACATTTTTAAAATGCTTAATAGTTCTTCAGAGGTTCTGGAAACATTTTTAAAGTGTTTTTAAACATTTGTAAACAATTTAAAATTTGCCTAGAAAGTGTTTTAAAACATTTTAAAATAAATTTTAAAAGCGTTTCTAAATATTTTAGAAGTGTTTCTGAAAATATTTTGGACAAGTGTTTTAAAATATCTTGAAGTTAAGCTGTATAATATTTTGAAATGTTATAAAATCTTTAAAACATTTTACAAAATTTCAAAATGTTTTAAACGCAGTTTTATAATGTGTTAAATACATTCAAATGTGTTTAAAAGCACCGCCTATAAATGCTTTTTAATTTTTTTTATAATGTTTTAAAATGAATTTTTTTTACGATTTCATTAAAACATTTTTACTAAAAATGATTAAACACTTGAACATTTGATTTAAAACATATTAATGAAAATTTAGAATATTTCTAAAATCTTCTAACCATTTATAAAAATGATTGAATGTATTTATAAGCTTAACTTGATAAGCGTTTTACAATATTTTGAAATATTTTGAAATATTTAAATGTCGAAAATCCCTTAAAATATTTTACAAAGCTGAAATATTTTAAAAGAGTTTTATAATGTTCCGAAAAACATTTTAAGCGTAGATAGTTCGTTAAAATATGAACAGACGCAGTTAAACTTTTCTGCTTTTGATATCCGTACACATTGGATATCCACTTTGGAGATGTGTTGCAATCTCAGACATTAAAGTACTTAATTGAGTTCGGACCTTGATTTTATTGACCTGCAAGAAAACGAATTCGATGCGAACACGTAGGAATAAAACTTTTCGAAGTTTAAAAATCTTTATATATATTTGGGATACCTACTGGAGATGAACAGCACCCTACATGCGCAAAGTGATGAATTGATTAGGACTCATTTCTTAACGATCCAGTATAAAAAAACGACGACGAGACATCGTGCTGAAATTTCTATTTTAACCGAGAGCATATTTGGATAACCATTTTGGAGATGCAGCGTGTTTCGTTACGCAATAAAGCACAATTAGATTTAGGTGAATTCATTTTGGATGATCCAGAAAAATCTAACTACGTTGTTTCGGGCTAAAATTTCGTTTTTGAACCGATATACCTTGAGACCATTTTTATGACGTGCTATGTGCCTCACAGAAAAGAATGCATACCTGATTTTAGATTCATTTTGGATGATCTCAAAATGTACAAATGGGGACATTAAATAAATTTTCAAGCTAAACTTAGAGCATATCCGGATACCTATTTCAGAGATGAAAGCGTGGTTCTGATAACAAAGTGAGAAATTTATTTCGGGATCGATTTACGCATCCGTGAAACGAACGGACGCGGATATCAGTATTAACTTTTGGTTTTGAAATCCGGAACATATATTTTGATACCCATTTTTGGAGATGCAAGTGTGGCCCTCGTGCACAAAGTGACAAATGATTTTTGTTAATTACCTTGATGATCCTAAAAAAACGAATACTTGGTAGGCTCCAAATAAATTTTCGACGAACATGAGAGCATCTTTAGACACTCATTTGGAGATGAATGTATTCTGGATGTGCACAAAGTGACAATTTGATTTTGGGGCATCATTTTAATATCCGTGAAAACGAACAAACGTAATACCCAAGGCTAAACTTTTGTCAGAAATCTGAGAGCACAGTCGGACACCATTTTGGAGATGCATGCGGGCTTCCCAGATGCAGAACAAAGTGACGAACGGATTTCTGGACTCAATCGTACGATCCGTGAAATGAAAAGACGTGGATATTCTGGGTTGAACTTTTCTTGCCAGAAATCCTAGAGTGAATGGAGTTATACCAGTATTTTGGAGATGTAAGGTGGGGCCTGCAGCGGCACATAACAGTGACAACTCGATTTTCGCGACTCATTTCGGATGATCCGTTGGGCACCATTGGCCCACAGACACCGGCTGAACTCACTTTGAAACATGAGACACATTCGGATACCTATTTTTTGAGATGAAAGCGTATTTCTGGATGCACAAAGGACAAATTGACGCTGAAGGCCTTGCCTGGAGCCATCCGTGAAAACTAACGGACGCGAATGTTTCCGGGGCTAAACTTTTCTTGCTTTAACCGAGACATATTGATACCCATTTTGAGAGCGGCGTGGCCCTTATTTAGGGTGATGAATGACTTTGGACCAATCAGCCCATCCTGAAATGAAAAGACGTGGACATTTCAATGTAACTTTTCGGATTTTAAAACTGAGACATATTTGACAATTTTTAAACGTTTTAAAACGTTTTATGTTTTTGAAAAGGATTTTAAAACGTTTTAAAACATTTCGAACCTTTTAAAATATTGCTCAAAAGGCCAAAAATATTTTAAACCGCTGAAACATTTTTGTATTATTAAAATGTTTTACAATTTTTTCAAAAGGATTTGAAAACGTTTTAAAACATTTTAAAAGTGTTTTTAAAATATTTTGGTGTCAAATTTAAAACATTTAGTTATGCGCTGAAACATTTTAAAATAAACTTTAAAAGCATTTCAAAATATTTAAAGTTTTCTCAGTAATATCTTAAAAGTGGAATTTTAAAAACACCGATAGTGTTTTCTTATGGCTATTTAAAACGTTATAAAAACTTTAAAACATTTTACAACTTTTTAAAAAATATTTTAAAAATATTTCACAATGTTCTAAAAACATTTTTTAACGTGTTTAAAACTGGCGTTATACATTTTAAAAGTGCTTTATAATGTTTTTTTAAAAAATATTATTTTTTATTTATTTTATTAAAAAGATTTACTGGTAAACTAATATCAAACGCTTAAATATTTAGATTTAAACATATTATTAGCATTGGAATATTTTATAAAAAGGTTTAAACCTATTTTAAACATTTATAAAAATTATTGAATGTCACTTTATAAGCTTAACTTTTTATGAAATATTTAAAATACTTTAAATGTTATAAAATCCTCTAAAAATATTTTTACAAATTTTTGAAAATATTTGAAAAGAGTTTACGATGTAATAGAACATTTTAAACGTATTAAAAGCAATATTATAACATTTTAAAAGAGCCCGTATAATATTTTTAAAAATTCGTTTTCTTTTTTATTTATCTTCATAAGTATTTAATAAAAGGATTAAACGCTTAAATATCGATTTGAAACATATTGAAAGAATTTAGAATATTTACAATGATTTAAACCATTTATGAATATCATAAAAATTACTTATGATGTTTATATAATGTTAGCTTTATAAGCTTAACTTTATTGAATCAACAAAACGTTTTTAAAACCTAACAAATGTCAAATACTTTAAATGCATTTTTGAAAGTTTTTCTAACATTGTAAAAAGCATTCTAAAATATCAAAACCATTTTTAAACACTTTAAAACATTTTAAAATGTTTACAAGTTTTTACATATGACTTAAAGCATAATAAAACATTTTACAAGTGTTTTAGCATTTTAGAAATAAATTTAAAATATTTTAAAAGTGCTTGAAGATTTTAAAAGTGTTTTAAAACATTTTAAAACAAATTTAAAATGATTTAAATAATTTTTAAAATATTGTAAAAGTGTTCAAAAAATATTCAAGCGTTTGACAATATTTTTAAAACATATAAAAATATTTTAAAACATTTTACAAATTTTTAAAAATATTTTTAAAAGAGTTTTTATGACAGTTTCTAAAATATTTTAAAAGAAAAGAAATAGCTATAATACTCTTAAAAAGTGTTGTACAATGTTTTGTAAACTTTTTACGTATTTTATTAAATGGGTGTTTGTTTTTTTGTAAAACACTTTTAATATAAATTTAAAATATTTAGAAGTTAAGCTGAAACATTTAAACAAATTTAAAACATTTTAAAAGCGTTCAAAATATTTTCCATATGTTTTTTAAAATATTCTTGGAAGCATTTTTTTACAACATTTTAAAATCTTTTTTAAATGATTTTAAAATATTTTTGAAATGTTATAAAAATCATTTAAAACATTTTACAAATTTATAAAAATATTTTAAATGAAAGCTTTATAATGTTCCTAAAACATTTTAAATGTGTTTAAAAGAACAACGTTATAAATACTTTAAAAGTGTTTTTATAAATGTTTTTAAAAACGTTTTTTTGCGATTTTATTTAAAATGATTAAATTATTAGAAATATTTGATTTAAGTTGTTATTAACAAGAATTTATAATATTTTATAAAAGTCAACCATTTATAAAACTTCCTTATAAAAATTATTAAATTATAATGTCAACTTTATTAGTTTAACTTTTATTAAATGTTATTTATAAACATTTTTTAAAAATGAAATAAATGTTTTTAAATATTCTAAAAGAATTTTAAAAGTGTTTTAAAATATTTTAAAAACATTGCAAAGCTAAAAACATTTTTAAATTCATTTTAAAATACTTTTAAACATTTTAAATAGCTTTACGGTTTCTATGCTCTAAAAATATTTTGCAGTATTTTTAAAGATTTTGTACAAATTTAAAATGCTTTGTAAAGGTTGAACATTTTAAAATAATTTTTAAGCGTCATAAAAATATTTAGCGTTTCGTAATATTTTACAAGTGTTTTAAATATTTTAGTATGTTTTATACATGGAATGTTATAAAAATTTAAAATATTTTATAAAAATTCTTAAAATGTTTAAATGTAGTTTTATAATGTGCTAAATATATCTAAATGTTTAAAAAGACAAATATAAATAAATTTTTAATTCTTTATAATGTTTGTGAAATAATTTTTTTTACGATTTCATTAAAATATTTATTAAAATATTAAACATTTAAATATTTGATTTAAATATATTAATGGAAAATTTAGAATATTTTATAATTTTCGGTCCATTTATAAAATGATTGAATGTCAGATTTATAAGTTTAATTTGGAGAAGTGCTATATATATTATTTTGTACATTTTAAAATATTTTGAATGTACCTATAAATTTTTTTATAAAGTTTTTAAAATATTTTGCAAGAGCTTTATAATGTCAAAAATATTTTTGCCAGTAGAGTAGTTCGCTGTATGTAGCTGTGACGCAGCTAAATTTTCGGTTTTGATATTCAGTATATTTGATATCATTGGATAAATGTTGCCTGCATGCAATAAAGATTTACTGAAATACTACGGAGACTGAAATGGCCCACGCGAGCGATTAGGCTAATTTTCGCTTGTATCTGAGAGACAGTTTGGATACCATTTTGAGATGTAGTTGGCCTCATTACGTTAGGCGATGAATTCGATTGGGACTTCATCTTCAACGATCCATAAAAACGACAGACGCTAGAGCAGCCGGTTGAAATTTCATTTAGTACCTGAGAGCATATTTAGATACCATTTTGAGATGAGCGTTATTATGCAGGTGCGATTTAATTTAGACTTACGATGATCTGAAAATGAATGACGCGAGTAGCCGCAGAAATAAAATTTACGGAAATCTCTGAGAGAGATTGGGATATCGGTTTGAGCAAGTGCTCACAGAAAAGAATACGTAATTGATTCGATTTCATTTTGGATGATCTCTGAAAATGTATAAATGCGATATTGGGGCTGAATGCCTTAAATTTGTATAATACTGATAATACTTGAGAGAGCGGGGCCTCTGCGACGACAAGTGAAATTATTTCGACGTATTTCGCATTTAATTCAAGAAAATCGACGACAAGGATATCGTGGGTTGAATTTTTGGTTTTGAATGGTGAGCATATTTGATACTATTTGGAGATGCAAAGTGTACTTTCGCATAGTGATAAATTGATTTCAAGGACATGTATTTATTCAGAAATATTTATAGATTTAGATATTCTGTAGATAAAATTTACTTGAAATATGAGATATTGGATGAGCTGACGGAGATGAAAAGGGCTCGATGCATTAAAGTGACAAATTGATTTTGGGCATCATTGAGACTATGAAAACGGCACAAATGCTGGTCAAGAATTTTCGCCTTGAAATTGAGAGCATATTTGGATATCATTTGGAGATGCTGGGCTCCTGCATGGTGAATAGGCGACAATTGATTTCGATTCTCATCTAATGACTATGAAAAATGAAAGATGGATATCGGCTGACTTTTTTGCCAGAATTCGAGAGTATATTTGATACTATTTTGGAGATGTAGTGGTGCCTGCGATGTACATAGTGATAAATATCTGATTTCATTTCGGATGATCCACAAAATTAATATCGCTAGGATAACGGCCAAATTCCCCGATTTGGAAATATGAGAGACAGTCTGGATACCTATCTTGAGATGAAGCGCTGGTTCTAGGGATACAGCGATTTCAAATTGAGTTCAGTTCATTTGACGACCATGAGGACCCAACGACGCTACCGGGCCAATCCGGGTTCTGAAATCCGAGAGCATATTTGTGATTACCATCTTGAGATGGTTAAGCCCCCGTGATGAAAAGGACGAATTGACGGATTCATTCAGATTTATCCGCGAAAATTATAAACACTGATATTGCATGACTCGCCTTGAAATCCGAGAGCATATTTGATACATTCTAAACGGCCTTAAAATGTTTCATGCCTTGAAAAAGACTGCACGTTTTAAAAATATCTTTAAATCCCTTTTAAAATATTGCCTTCGCCAAAATATTTTTAAATCATGAAAAGACGGCAACGTTTTAAATGCCTCTATACCTTTTCAAAAGGGATTTTAGGTAACGCTTTTAAACATCTTTTAAAAAGTGTTCGAAACATTCTAAAATTAAATCTAAAATATTTCCTAGAAGTGTCGGAAATATCTTAAATAAACTAAAAGCATTCAAAATATTGTGCCGCTTCAGAATATCTGTAAGTGTCCTTGAAATATCGAGAAAATTTTACAATATTCTGAAACGCTATAAAATCCCTAAACATCTTTACAACTTCTTTAAAAATATCTTAAAAGATTTCATAATGTTCAAAACATTTTTTAACGTTATCTAAAATCATATTATAGCATTTTAAAAAAGTGCCTTATAATGTTTTTAAAAAATATTACTTACGATTTCCGCATTAAAAAGATTTTACTAAAAATGATTAAACGCTTTAAATATTTGATTTAAACATATTAACAATAAATCAAAGCATTTTATAAAAGGTTTAAACTATTTTTAAAACATTTATAAAATTATTGAATGTTTCCTATGTTTCAACTTTATGAAATATTTTGAAATATTTTGAAATGTTATAAAAATTCTCTTAAAATATTTACAAAATTTTTAAAATATTTGAAAAGAGTTTTATGATGTTAGAAATATTTTAAACGTAATAAGTTAAGGTTATAACATTTTAAAAAGGGTTTTTATAATATTTAAAAACGTTTCTTTTTTTAATATTTTATTAAAAAATAATGACAAAAGGATTAAACGCTTTTTAAATATTTGATTTAAAATGTATATTGAGAAGAATTTAGAATATCAGAACAGATTTAACCATTTATGAAATATTTATAAAAATTATTGCATGTTTATAATGTTAGCTTTATGTTTTCAATCTTTATTAAAATTTATTTAAAATGTTTTAAATTGTATTTAAATATTAAATATTTTAAATGTGTTTTGAAAAGTTTTTCTAACATTGTAAAGTATTCTGAAAACATTTAAAAACCATTTTAAAATACTTAAAACATTTTAAAATGTTTTATGCGTTTTTTTAAAAAGATTTAAATATGTTTTAACATTTTACATGTCAAACATTTTAAAATAAATTTAAAACATTTTAAAAGTGTTTTAAAGCATTTTAAAAGTAATGGAATACTTTAAAATAAATTAAAACATTTTAAAAGGGTTTCAAAATATTTAAAAGTGTTCAAAAATATTCAAGCGTTTGACAATATTTTGAAATATTTATATAAAAATATTTTAAAACATTTTACAAATTTTTAAAAATATTTAAAAAGAGTTTTTATGATGTCTTCAAAACATTTTAAAAGGCCACATTAAACATTTTTAAAAGTGTTGTATAATGCCTTCTAGAAACTTTACCGATTTTATTAAATGTGTTTATTTTAAAACACTTTTAATATAAAATTTTAAATATTTTAGAAGTGTTTTGAAACATTTAAAAATAAATTTAAAACATTTTAAAAGCGTTTCAAAATATTTTACAAGTGTTTTAAAATATCTTGGAAGCGTTTTTTACAACATTTTGAAATTTTTTAAATGATTTTGAAATATTTTGAAATGTTATAAAAATCATTTAAAACATTTTACAAATTTATAAAAATATTCTGAACGAGTTTTATAATGTCTTAAAAACATTTTAAATGTGTTTAAAAGCACGTTATAACATTTTAAAAAGTGTTTTATAATGTTTTTAAAAACGTTTTTTTTTGCAATTTTATTAAAAATGATTAAACGCTTTAAATATTTGATTTAAGCATATTGATAAGAATTTAGAATATTTTATAAAAGATTTAAACCATTTATAAAACCTTTATAAAAATTATTAAATGTTTATAATGTCAACTTTATTAGTTTAACTTTTATTAAATGTTATTTATAAACATTTTTAAAAATGAAATAAATGTTTTTAAATATTTTAAGAGAATTTTAAAAGTGTTTTGAAATATTTTTAAAACATTGTAAAAGCTTTCTAAAAACATTTTTAAACCATTTTAAAACATTTTAAAATGCTTCACGAGTTCTTCAAGAGGTTCTGAAAACGTTTTAAAACATTTTAAAAGTGTTTTGAAACATTTTAAAATAAATTTAAAACGTTTTAGAAGTGTTTTGAAACATTTTAAAATAAATTTTAAAAGCATTTCAAAATATTTTAGAAGCGTTTCAAAATATTTTAGAAGTGTTTCAAAATATTTTAAAAGTGTTTTAAAATACCCTGGAAGTGTTTTACAATATTTTGAAATGTTATAAAAATCCTTAAAAACATTTTACAAAATTTTTAAAATATTTTAAACGAGTTTTATAATGTGTTAAATACATTTAAATGTGTTTAAAAGCACGCTATAACAGTTCAAAAAGTTTTTTATAATGTTTTTAAAACAATTTTTTTTACGATTTCATTAAAAACGTTTACTAAAAATGATTAAACACTTTAAATATTTGATTTAAACATATTAATAAAAATTTAGAATATTTTATAAAATCTTCGAACCATTTATAAAAATTATTGAATGTCAGATTTATAAGCTTAACTTGATAAGCGTTTTACAATATTTTGAAATATTTTAAAATATTTTGAAATGTTATAAAAATCTTTTAAAATATTTTACAAAGTTTTTAAAATATTTTAAAGGAGCTTTATAATGTCTGAAAAACATTTTAAACGTAGATAGTTCGTTAAAAAGGAATAGACGCAGGCTAAACTTTTCGGTTTTGATATCCGATAGCATATTTGGATATCCATTTTGGAGATGCAAGCGTGGCCTTAGATGCACAAAGTGACGAATTGAGTTCGGACCTCATTTCGGATGATCTGTGAAAAATGAATGGATGCGAATATCGAGGGCTAAACTTTTCAGTTTTGAAATTCGAGAGCATATTTGGATACCCATTTTGGAGATGCAAGCGTGGCCCCGCATGCACAAAGTGATGAATTGATTTCGGGACTGATTTCGGACTATCCGTGAAAAATGAACAGACGTGGATATCGGGGGCAGAACTTTTCGGTTTTGAAATCCGAGAGCATATTTGGATACACATTTTGGAGATGCAAGCATTTCCCCACATGCACAAAGTGACAAATTGATTTCAGGACTCATTTCGGATGATCCGTGAAAAACGAACATACGTGGATATCGGGGGCTAAACTTTTCAGTTTTGAAATGCGAGAGCATATTTGGATAACCATTTTGGAGATGCAAGCGTGGCCTCACATGCACAAAGTGACGAATTGATTTAGGGACTCATTTTGGATGATCCGTAAAAAACGAACGGACGCGGATGTCGGGGGCTAAAATTTTCGTTTTTGAAATATGAGAGTATATTTGGATACCCATTTTGGAGATGCAAGTGTGCCCCCGCAGGAAAAGAATGACGAATTGATTTCGGGATTCATTTTGAATGATCCTTGAAAAATGTACAAATGCGGATATTGGGGGTTGAAATTTTCGGCTTTTAAATTCGAGAGCATATCTGGATACCCATTTTGGAGATGAAAGCGTGGCCCCGCATGCACAAAGTGACAAATTTATTTCGGGACTGATTTGAGACGATCCATGAAAAACGAATGAACGCAGATATCAGGGGTTGAACTTTTTGGTTTTGAAATACGAGAGCATATTTGGATACCCATTTTGGAGATGCAAGTGTGGCCCCGCATGCACAAAGTGACAAATTGATTTCTCGACTCATTTCGGATGATCCGTGAAAAACGAATAGACGTAGATAACGGGGGCTGAAATTTTTGATTTTGAAATATGAGAGCATATTTGGATACCCATTTTGGAGATGAAAGCGTGGCCTCGGATGCACAAAGTGACAAATTGAGTTTGGGCCTCATTTTGGACGATCCGTGAAAAACGAACGGACGCGAATATCGGGGGCTAAACTTTTCGGTTTTGAAATCTGAGAACATATTTGGATACCCATTTTGGAGATGCAAGCGTGGCCCCAGATGAACAAAGTGACGAATTGACTTCGGGACTCAATTCAGACGATCCGTGAAAAATGAAAAGACGTGGATATCGGGGGCTGAACTTTTCGGTTGTGAAATCTGAGAGCATATTTGGATACCCTTTTTGGAGATGCAAGTGTGGCCCCGCATGCACATAGTGACAAATCGATTTCGCGACTCATTTCGGATGATCCGCGAAAAACGAATAGACGCAGATAACGGGGGCTGAAATTTTTGATTTTGAAATATGAGAGCATATTTGGATACCCATTTTGGAGATGAAAGCGTGGCCTCGGATGCACAAAGTGACAAATTGAGTTTGGGCCTCATTTTGGACGATCCGTGAAAAACGAACGGACACGAATATCGGGGGCTAAACTTTTCGGTTTTGAAATCTTAGAGCATATTTGGATACCCATTTTGGAGATGCAAGCGTGGCCCCAGATGAAAAAAGTGACGAATTGACTTCGGGACTCAATTCAGACGATCAGTGAAAAATTGAAAGACGTGGATATCGGGGGTTGAAATTTTCGGTTTTGAAATTCGAGAGCATATCTGGATACCCATTTTGGAGATGAAAGCGTGGCCCCGCATGCACAAAGTGACAAATTTATTTCGGGACTGATTTCAGACGATCCGTGAAAAACGAACGGACGCGGATATCAGGGGTTGAACTTTTTGGTTTTGAAATCCGAGAGCATATTTGGATACCCATTTTGGAGATGCAAGTGCGGCCCCAGATGCACAAAGTGACAAATTGAGTTCGGACCTCATTTCGGATGATCCGTGAAAAACAAACGCACGCGAATATCGAGGTCTAAACTTTTCGGTTTTAAAATACGAGAGCATATTTGGATACCTATTTTGGAGATGCAAGTGTGGCCCGGATGCACGAAAGTGACGAATTGATTTCGATTCATTTTAGGCAGGAATTTACTGAAAATGAATGAACGCGGATATCGGGGGCTAAGCTTTTCGGTTTTGAAATCTGAGAGCATATTTGAATACACTTTTAAAACGTTTTAAAATGCTTTACAAGTTTTTGAAAAGGATTTAAAAACGTTTTAAAACATTTTAAACCTTTTTTAAAATATTGTAAAAGCTTTCTTAAAACATTTTTAAACCGTTTTAAAACACTTTTAAAACGTTTTAAAATGCCTTACAAGTTTTTTAAAAGGATTTAAAAATGTTTTAAAACATTTTAAAAGTGTTTTGAAACATTTTAAAATAAATTTAAAACATTTTAGAAGTGTTTTGAAACATTTTAAAATAAATCTTAAAGGCATTTCAAAATATTTTAAAAGCGTTTCAGAATATCTTAAAAGTGTCTTGAAATATCTTGATAGTGTTTTACAATATTTTGAAATGTTATAAAAATCCTTTAAAACATTTTACAACTTTTTAAAAATATTTTAAAAGAGTTTCATAATGTCTTAAAAACATTTTTAACGTGTTTAAAATCATGTTATAACATATTAAAAAGTGTTTTATAATATTTTTTAAAACGTTTCGTTTTTTTACGATTTTATTAAAAACATTTAATAAAATGATTAAACGCTTTAAATATTTGATTTAAACATATTAATAAGAATTTAGAATATTTTATAAAAGGTTTAAACCATTTTTAAAACATTTATAAAAAGTATTGAATGTCAGCTTTATAAGCTTAACTTTATGAAATATTTTGAAATATTTTGAAATGTTATAAAAATCCTCTAAAATATTTTACAAATTTTTTTAAAATATTTTAAAAGAGTTTTATGATGTGTTAGAAACATTTTAAACGTGTTTAAAAGCACATTAAAACATTTTAAAAAGGGTTTTATAATATTTTTAAAAGCGTTTCTTTTTTTACGATTTTATTAAAAACATTTAATAAAAAGATTAAACGCTTTTTAAACCTAAATAAATGCTTTCAAATATTTTAAATGTGTTTTGAAATGTTTTTCTAACATTGTAAAAGCATTCTGAAAACATTTTAAAACCATTTTAAAACACTTTTAAAACATTGTAAAATGTTTTAGAAGTTTTTAAAATGGATTTAAATATGTTTTAAAACATTTTAAAAGTGTTTTGAAACATTTCAAAATAAATTTAAAACATTTTAAAAGTGTTTTGAAGCATTTTAAAAGTGTTTTGAAACATTTTAAAATAAATTTAAAACATTTTAAAAGGGTTTCAAAATATTTAAAAGTGTTCAAAATTATCTTAAGCGTTTGACAATATTTTGAAATATATAAAAATATTTTAAAACATTTTACAAATTTTTAAAAATATTTTAAAAGAGTTTTATGATGTCTTCAAAACATTTTAAAAGCACATTATAACATTTTAAAAAGTGTTGTATAATGTTTTTAAAAACTTTTTTTTACGATTTTATTAAATGTGTTTATTTTAAAACACTTTTAATATAAATTTAAAATATTTTAGAAGTGTTTTGAAACATTTAAAAATAAATTTCAAACATTTTAAAGTGTTTCAAAATATTTTCTAAGTGTTTTAAATATCTTAGAGGCGTTTTTTACAACATTTTGAAATTTTTTGAATGATTTTGAAATTTTTTGAAATGTTGTAAAAATCATTTAAAACATTTTACAAATTTATAAAAATATTTTAAACGAGTTTTATAATGTCTTAAAAAAAATTTAAATGTGTTTAAAAGCACGTTATAACATTTTAAAAAGTGTTTTATAATGTTTTTAAAAACCTTTTTTTTTGCGATTTTATCAAAAATGATTAACGCTTTAAATATTTGATTTACGCATATTAATAAGAATTTAGCATATTTTATAAAAGCTTTAAACCATTTATAAAACCTTTATAAAAATTATTAAATTTTTATAATGTCAACTTTATTAGTTTAACTTTTATTAAATTTTATTTATAAACATTTTTAAAAATGAAATAAATGTTTTTAAATATTTTAAAAGAATTTTAAAAGTGTTTTGAAATATTTTTAAAACATTGTAAAATCTTTCTAAAAACATTTTAAAACCATTTTAAAACACTTTTAAAACATTTTAAAATGCTTTACGAGTTCTTCAAGAGGTTCTGAAAACATTTTAAAAGTGTTTTGAAACATTTTAAAATAAATTTAAAATAAATTTAAAATAAATTTTAAAAGCGTTTCAAAATATTTTAGAAGCGTTTCAAAATATTTTAGAAGTGTTTCAAAATATTTTAGAAGTGTTTCAAAATATTTTAAAAGTGTTTTAAAATATCTTGGAAGTGTTTTACAATATTTTGAAATGTTATAAAAATCCTTAAAAACATTTTACAAAATTTTTAAAATATTTTAAATGAGTTTTATAATGTGTTAAATACATTTGAATGTGTTTAAAAGCACGCTATAATAGTTTAAAAAGTTTTTTATAATGTTTTTAAAACAATTTTTTTTACGATTTCATTAAAAACATTTACTAAAAATGATTAAACACTTTGAATATTTGATTTAAACATATTAATAAAAATTTAGAATATTTTATAAAATCTTCGAACCATTTATAAAAATTATTGAATGTCAGATTTATAAGCTTAACTTGATAAGCGTTTTACAATATTTTGAAATATTTTAAAATATTTTGAAAGGTTATAAAAATCATTTAAAATATTTTACAAAGTTTTTAAAATATTTTAAAAGAGCTTTATAATGTCTGAAAAACATTCTAAACGTAGATAGTTCGTTAAAAAGGAATAGACGCAGGCTAAACATTTCGGTTTTGATATTCGAAAGCATATTTGGATATCCATTTTGGAGATGCAAGCGTGGCCCCAAATGCACAAAGTGACGAATTGAGTTCGGACCTCATTTCGGATGATCTGTGAAAAACGAACGGATGCGAATATCGAGGGCTAAAATTTTCGGTTTAAAAATTCGAAAGCATATTTGGATACCCATTTTGGAGATGCAAGCGTGGCCCCACATGCACAAAGTGATGAATTGATTTAGGGACTCATTTCGAACGATCCATAAAAAACGAATAGACGCGGATATCGGGGTTGAAATTTTCTTTTTTGAAATTCGAGAGCATATTTGGATAACCATTTTGGAGATGCAAGCGTGGCCTCACATGCACAAAGTGACGAATTGATTTTGGGACTCATTTCGGACGATCTTTGAAAACTGAACGAAAGCGGATATTGGGGGTTGAACTTTTCAGTTTTGAAATTCGAGAGCATATTTGGATACCCATTTTGGAGATGCAAGCATAGCCCCGCATGCACAAAGTGATGAATTTATTTCGGGATTGATTTCGGACTATCCGTGAAAAATGAATAGACGTGGATATCGGGGGAAGAAATTTTTGGTTTTGAAATCCTAGAGCATATTTGGATACACATTTTGGAGATGCAAGCATTTCCCCACATGCACAAAGTGACAAATTGATTTTAGGACTCATTTCATATGATCCATGAAAAACTAACATACGTGGATATCGGGGGCTAAACATTTCAGTTTTGAAATCCGAGAGCATATTTGGATAACCATTTTGGAGATGCAAGCGTGGCCTCACATGCACAAGTGACGAATTGATTTAGGGACGCATTTGGATGATCGTAAAAACGAACGGACACGGATGTTGGGAGGCCAGAAAATTTTCGTTTTTGAAATCTGAGAGTATATTTGGATACCCATTTTGGAGATGAAAGCGTGGCCTCGGATGCACAAAGTGACAAATTGATTTTGGGCATCATTTTGGATGATCCGTCAAAAACGAACAAACGCGAATATCGGGGGCTCAACTTTTCGGTTTTGAAATCTCAGAGCATATTTGGATACCCATTTTGGAGATGCAAGCGTGGCCCCAGATGAACAAAGTGACGAATTGACTTCGGGACTCAATTCAGACGATCCGTGAAAAATGAAAAGACGTGGATATCGGGGGCTGAACTTTTTGGTTGTGAAATCTGAGAGCATATTTGGATACCCATTTTGGAGATGCAAGTGTGGCCCCGCATACACATAGTGACAAATCGATTTCGTGACTCATTTCGGATGATCCGTGAAAAACGAATAGACGCAGATAACGGGGGCCTCATTTTGGATGATCCATGAAAAAGGAACGGACGCGAATATCGGGGGCTAAACTTTTCGGTTTTGAAATCTGAGAGCATATTTGGATACCCATTTTGGAGATGCAAGCGTGGCCCCATATGAAAAAAGTGATGAATTGACTTCGGGACTCAATTCAGACGATCCGTGAAAAATTAAAAGACGTGGATAACGGGGGCTGAACTTTTTGGTTTTGAAATCTGAGAGCATATTTGGATACCCATTTTGGAGATGCAAGTGTGGCCCCGCATGCACATAGTGACAAATCGATTTCGCGACTCATTTCGGATGATCCGTGAAAAACGAATAGACGCAGATAACGGGGGCTGAAATTTTCGATTTTGAAATATGAGAGCATATTTGGATACCCATTTTGGAGATGAAAGCGTGGCCTGGGGTGCACAAAGTGACAAATTGAGTTTGGGCCTCATTTTGGATGATCCGTGAAAAGGGAACGGACACGAATATCGAGGCGCACACGAATATCGAGGCCTAAACTTTTCGGTTT
This sequence comes from Pinus albicaulis, assembly GCA_034641835.2. Taxonomy (NCBI): domain Eukaryota; kingdom Viridiplantae; phylum Streptophyta; class Pinopsida; order Pinales; family Pinaceae; genus Pinus; species Pinus albicaulis. Next base: position 355,136 of record JAXQQM020058733.1, read on the forward strand.
TGAAGCTCGAGCATGTTGGATACCCATTTTGGAGATGCAAGCGTGGCCCCATATGAAAAAGTGACGAATTGACTTCGGGACTCGATTCAAACGATCATTGAAAAATTAAAATACGTGGATATCGGAGGTGAACTTTTCGGTTGAAATCTAAGAGCATATTTGGATACCCATTTTGGAGATGCGAGCGTGGCGCCGCATGCACAAAGTGACAAATTGATTTCGGGACTCATTTCGGATGGTTCGTGAAAAAAGAACGAGACGTGGAAGAGGGGGCTAAAATTTACTGATTTTGATGTCAGGAGCATATTTGGATACCTATTTTGGAGATGCAAGTGTGGCCCCGGATGCATAAAGTGACGAATTGATTTCGGGATTCATTTCAGACGATTTGTGAAAAATGAATGAACACAGATATCGGGGGCTGAACTTTTCGGTTTTGAAATCTGAGAGCATATTTGGATACACTTTTAAAACGTTTTAAAATGCTTTACAAGTTTTTGAAAAGGATTTAAAAACGCTTTAAAACATTTTAAACCTTTTTTAAAATATTGTAAAAGATTTCTAAAAACATTTTTAAACCGTTTTAAAACAGTTTTAAAACGTTTTAAAATGCTTTACAAGTTTTTTAAAAGGATTTAAAAACGTTTTAAAACATTTTTTTACGATTTTATTAAATGTGTTTATTTTAAAACACTTTTAATATAAATTTAAAATATTTTAGAAGTGTTTTGAAACATTTAAAAATAAATTTAAAACATTTTAAAAGCGTTTTAAAATATTTTACAAGTGTTTTAAAATATCTTGGAAGCATTTTTTACAACATTTTGAAATTTTTTGAATGATTTTCAAATATTTTGAAATGTTATAAAAATCATTTAAAACATTTTACAAATTTAGAAAAATATTTTAAACGAGTTTTATAATGTCTTAAAAACATTTTAAATGTGTTTAAAAGCACATTATAACATTTTAAAAAGTGTTTTATAATGTTTTTAAAAATGTTTTTTTTTGCGATTTTATCAAAAATGATTAAACGCTTTAAATATTTGATTTAAGCATATTAATAAGAATTTAGAATATTTTATAAGAGCTTTAAACCATTTATAAAACCTTTATAAAAATTATTAAATGTTTATAATGTCAACTTTATTAGTTTAAATTTTATTAAATGTTATTTATAAACATTTTTACAAATGAAATAAATGTTTTTAAATATTTTAAAAGAATTTTAAGAGTGTTTTTAAATGTTTTTAAAACATTGTAAAAGCTTTCTAAAAACATTTTAAAACCATTTTAAAACACTTTTAAAACATTTTAAAATGCTTTACAAGTTCTTCAAGAGGTTCTGAAAACGTTTTAAAACATTTTAAAAGTGTTTTGAAACATTTTAAAATAAATTTAAAACGTTTTAGCAGTGTTTTGAAACATTTTAAAATAAATATTAAAAGCGTTTCAAAATATATTAGAAGTGTTTCAAAATATTTTAAAAGTGTTTTAAAATATCTTGGAAGTGTTTTACAATATTTTGAAATGTTATAAAAATCATTAAAATCATTTTACAAAATTTTTAAAATATTTTAAACGAGTTTTATAATGTGTTAAATACATTTAAATGTGTTTTAAAAGCACGCTATAACAGTTTAAAAAGTTTTTTATAATGTTTTAAAAACAATTTTTTTTACGATTTCATTAAAAACATTTACTAAAAATGATTAAACACTTTAAATATTTGATTTAAACATATTAATGAAAATTTAGAATATTTTATAAAATCTTCGAACCATTTATAAAAATTATTGAATGTCAGATTTATAAGCTTAACTTGATAAACGTTTTACAATATTTTGAAATATTTTAAAAATCCTTTAAAATATTTTACAAAGTTTTAAAATATTTTAAAGGAGCTTTATAATGCACGAGAAAACATTTTAAACGTAGATAGTTCGTTAAAGGAATAGACGCGAGGCTAAACTTTTCGATTTTGATATCGAGAGCATGTTGGATATCCATTTTGGAGATCTGACGTGGCCCAGTTACACAAAGTGACGAATTGAGTTCGGACCTCATTTCGGATGATCTGTGAAAAACGAACGGATGCGAATATCGAGGGCTAAACTTTTCGGTTTAAAAATTCAAGAGCATATTTGGATACCCATTTTGGAGATGCAAGCATGGCCCCACATGCACAAAGTGATGAATTGATTTAGGGATTCATTTCGAACGATCCGTAAAAAACGAATAGACGCAGATATCGGGGTTGAAATTTTCATTTTTGAAATTCGAGAGCATATTTGGATACCGCTTTTGGAGATGCAAGTGTGCCCCCGCATGAACAAAGTGACGAATTGATTTTTGGACTCATTTCGGACGATCTTTGAAAACTGAACGAAAGCGGATATTAGGGGTTGAACTTTTCAGTTTTGAAATCCGAGAGCATATTTGGATACCCATTTTGGAGATGCAAGCGTGGCCCCGCATGCACAAAGTGATGAATTTATTTCGGGACTGATTTCAGACTATCCATGAAAAAAGAACAGACGTGGATATCGGGGGCATAACTTTTCGGTTTTGAAATCCGAGAGCATATTTGGATACACATTTTGGAGATGCAAGCGTTTCCCCACATGCACAAAGTGACAAATTGATTTCAGGACTCATTTCGGATGATCCGTGAAAAACGAACATACGTGGATATCGGGGGCTAAAATTTTCAGTTTTGAAATCCGAGAGCATATTTGGATAACCATTTTGGGGATGCAAGCGTGGCCTCACATGCACAAGGTGACGAATAGATTTAGGAACTCATTTTGGATGATCCGTAAAAAACGAACAGATGCAGATGTCGGGGGCTAAAATTTTCGTTTTTGAAATCTGAGAGTATATTTGGATACCCATTTTGGAGATGCAAGTGTGCCCCCTCAGGAAAAGAATGACGAATTGATTTCGGGATTCATTTTGGATGATCCTTGCAAAATGTACAAATGCGAATATTGGGGGTTGAAATTTTCGGTTTTTAAATTCGAGAGCATATCTGGATACCCATTTTGGAGATGAAAGCGTGGCCCCGCATGCACAAAGTGACAAATTTATTTCGGGACTGATTTCAGACGATCCGTGAAAAACGAACGGATGCGGATATCAGGGATTGAACTTTTTGGTTTTGAAATCCGAGAGCATATTTGGATACCCATTTTGGAGATGCAAGTGTGGCCCCGCATGCACGAAGTGACAAATCGATTTCGCGACTCATTTCGAATGATCCGTCAAAAACGAATAGACGCAGATAACGGGGGCTGAAATTTTCGATTTTGAAATATGAGAGCATATTTGGATACCCATTTTGGAGATGAAAGCGTGGCCTCGGATGCACAAAGTGACAAATTGAGTTTGGGCATCATTTTGGATGATCCGTGAAAAACGAACAAACGCGAATATCGGGGGCTAAACTTTTCGGTTTTGAAATCTGAGAGCATATTTGGATACCCATTTTGGAGTTGCAAGCGTGGCCCCAGATGAACAAAGTGACGAATTGACTTCGGGACTCAATTCAGACGATCCGTGAAAAATGAAAAGACATGGATATCGGGGCTGAACTTTTCGGTTGTGAAATCTGAGAGCATATTTGGATACCCATTTTGGAGATGCAAGTGTGGCCCCGCATGCACATAGTGACAAATCGATTTCGCCACTCATTTCGGATGATCTGTGAAAAACGAATAGACGCAGATAACGGGGGCTGAAATTTTCGATTTTGAAATATGAGAGCATATTTGGATACCCATTTTGGAGATGAAAGCGTGGCCTCGAATGCACAAAGTGACAAATTGAGTTTGGGCCTCATTTTGGACGATCCGTGAAAAACGAATGGACGCGAATATCGGGGGCTAAACTTTTCGGCTTTGAAATCTGAGAGCATATTTGGATACCCATTTTGCAGATGTAAGCGTGGCCCCAGATGAAAAAAGTGACGAATTGACTTCGGGACTCAATTTAGACGATCCGTGAAAAATGAAAAGACGTGGATATCGGGGGTTGAACGTTTCGTGAAAAAAGAACAGACGTGGAAGATGGGGCTAAAATTTTCGGTTTTGATATCCGAGAGCATATTTGGATACCTATTTTGGAGATGCAAGTGTGGCCCCGGATGCACAAAGTGACGAATTGATTTCGGGATTCATTTCAGACAATTTGTGAAAAATGAATGAACACATATATCGAGGGCTGAACTTTTCGGTTTTGAAATCTGAGAGCATATTTGGATACACTTTTAAAACGTTTTAAAATGCTTTACAAGTTTTTGAAAAGGATTTAAAAACGTTTTGAAACATTTTAAACCTTTTTTAAAATATTGTAAAAGCTTTCTAAAAACATTTTTAAACCGTTTTAAAACACTTTTAAAACGTTTTAAAATGCTTTACAAGTTTTTTAAAAGGATTTAAAAAGTTTTTAAAACATTTTAAAAGTGTTTTGAAACATTTTAAAATAAATTTAAAACATTTTAGAAGTGTTTTGAAACATTTTAAAATAAATCTTAAAAGCATTTCAAAATATTTTAAAAGCGTTTCAGAATATCTTAAAAGTGTCTTGAAATATCTTGATAGTGTTTTACAATATTTTGAAATGTTATAAAAATCCTTTAACACATTTTACAACTTTTTAAAAATATTTTAAAAGAGTTTCATAATGTCTTAAAAACATTTTTAACATGTTTAAAATCATGTTATAGCATTTTAAAAAGTGTTTTATAATGTTTTTAAAAATATTATTTTTTACGATTTTATTAAAAAGATTTACTAAAAATAATTAAACGCTTTAAGTATTTGATTTAAACATATTAATAATAGTTTGGAATATTTTATAAATGGTTTAAACCATTTTTAAAACATTTATAAAAATTATTGAATGTCAGCTTTATAAGCTTAACTTTATGAAATATTTTGAAATGTTATAAAAATCCTGTAAAATATTTTACAATTTTTTTAAAAATATTTTGAAAGAGTTTTATGATGTGTTAGAAACATTTTAAACGTGTTTAAAAGCACATTATAACATTTTAAAAAGGGTTTTATAATATTTTTAAAAACGTTTCTTTTTTTACGATTTTATTTAAAACATTTAATAAAAAGATTAAACGCTTTAAATATTTGATTTAAACATATTGAGAAGAATTTAGAATATTTTATAACAGATTTAAACCATTTATGAAACATTTATAAAAATTATTGCATGTTTATAATGTTAGCTTTATAAGCTTAACTTTTATTAAATTTTATTTAAAAACGTTTTTTAAACCTAAATAAATGCTTTCCAATATTTTAAATGTGTTTTGAAATGTTTTTCTAACATTGTAAAAGCATTCTGAAAACATTTTAAAACCATTTTAAAACACTTTTAAAACATTATAAAATGTTTTACAAGTTTTTAAAAAGGATTTAAATATGTTTTAAAACATTTTAAAAGTGTTTTGAAACATTTTAAAATAAATTTAAAACATTTTAAAAGTGTTTTGAAGCATTTTAAAAGTGTTTTGATACATTTTAAAATAAATTTTAAACATTTTAAAAGCGTTTCAAAATATTTAAAAGTGTTCAAAAATATCTTAAGCGTGTGACAATATTTTGAAATATTTTGAAATTTATAAAAATATTTTAAAACATTTTACAAATTTTTAAAAATATTTTAAAAGAGTTTTATGATGTCTTCAAAACATTTTAAAAGCACATTATAACATTTTAAAAAGTGTTTTATAATGTTTCTAAAAACGTTTGTTTTACGATTTTATTAAATGTGTTTATTTTTAAACACTTTTAATATAAATTTAAAATATTTTAGAAGTGTTTTGAAACATTTAGAAATAAATTTAAAACATTTTAAAAATGTTTCAAAATATTTTAAAGTGTTTTAATATATCATGAAAGGCGTTTTTCACAAATTTTTTTGAAATTTTTTGAATGATTTTGAAATATTTTGAAATGTTATAAAAATCATTTAAAACATTTACAAATTTATAAAAATATTTTAAACGAGTTTTATAATGTCTTAAAAACATTTTAAATGTGTAAAAGTACGTTATAACATTTTAAAAGTGTTTTATAATGTTTTTAAAAACGTTTTTTTTGCGATTTTATTAAAAATGATTAAACGCTTTAAATATTTGATTTAAGCATATTAATAAGAATTTAGAATATTTTATAAAGGCTTTAAACCATTTATAAAACCTTTATAAAAATTATAAAATGTTTATAATGTCAACTTTACTAGTTTAACTTTTATTAAATGTGTTATAAACATTTTTAAAAATGAAATAAATGTTTTTAAATATTTTAAAAGAATTTTAAAAGTGTTTTGAAATATTTTAAAAAATTGTAAAAGCTTTCTAAAACATTTTTAAACCATTTTAAAACCTTGTTAAAACATTTTAAAATGCTTTACGAGTTCTTGAAGGTTCGAAATGTTTTAAAACATTTTAAAATAAATTTAAAGCGTTTGAGAAGTGTTTTGAAACATTTTAAAATAAATTTTAAAAGCGTTTCAAAATATTTTAGAAGCATTTCAAAATATATTAGAAGTGTTTCAATATATTTTAAAAGTGTTTTAAAATATCTTGGAAGTGTTTTACAATATTTTGAAATGTTATAAAAATCCTTAAAAACATTTTACAAAATTTTTAAAATATTTTAAACGAGTTTTATAATGTGTTAAATACATTTAAATGTGTTTAAAAGCACGCTATAACAGTTCAAAAAGTTTTTTATAATGTTTTTAAAACAATTTTTTTTACGATTTCATTAAAAACGTTTACTAAAAATGATTAAACACTTTAAAAATTTGATTTAAACATATTAATAAAAATTTAGAATATTTTATAAAATCTTGAACCATTTATAAAAATTATTGAATGTCGGATTTATAAGCTTAACTTGATAAGCGTTTTTACAATATTACACAAATATTTTAAAATATTTTGAAATGTTATAAAAATCTAAAATATTTTACAAAGTTTTAAAATATTTTAAAGAGCTTTATAATGTACGAAAAACATTTTAAACGTAGATGGTTCGTTAAAAAGGAATAGACGCAGGCTAAACTTTTCGGTTTTGATATCCGAGGGCATATTTGGATATCCATTTTGGAGATGCAAGCGTGGCCCCAGATGCACAAAGTGACGAATTGAGTTCGGACCTCATTTCGGATGATCTGTGAAAAACGAACGGATGCGAATATCGAGGGATAAACTTTTCGGTTTAAAAATTCGAGAGCATATTTTGATACCCATTTTGGAGATGCAAGCGTGGCCCCACATGCACAAAGTGATGAATTGATTTAGGGACTCATTTCGAATGATCCATAAAAAACGAATAGACGCAAATATCGGGGTTGAAATTTTCATTTTTGAAATTCGAGAGCATATTTGGATACCCATTTTGGAGATGCAAGCGTGGCCTCTCATGCACAAAGTGATGAATTTATTTCGGGACTGATTTCGGACTATCCGTGAAAAATGAACAGACGTGGATATCGGGGGCAGAACTTTTCGGTTTTGAAATCCGAGAGCATATTTGGATACACAATTTGGAGATGCAAGCGTTTCCCCACATGCACAAAGTGACAAATTGATTTCAGGACTCATTTAAGATGATCCGTGAAAAACGAACATACGTGGATATCGGGGGCTAAACTTTTCAGTTTTGAAATCCGAGAGCATATTTGGATAACCATTTTGGAGATGCAAGCGTGGCCTCACATGCACAAAGTGACGAATAGATTTAGGGACTCATTTTGGATGATCCATAAAAAAACGAACGGACGCAGATGTCGGGGGCTAAAATTTTCGTTTTTGAAATCTGAGAGTATATTTGGATATCCATTTTGGAGATGCAAGTGTGCCCCCGCAGGAAAAGAATGACGAATTGATTTCGGGATTCATTTTGGATGATCCTTGAAAAATGTACAAATGGGGATATTGGGGGTTGAAATTTTCGGTTTTTAAATTCGAGAGCATATCTGGATACCCATTTTGGAGATGAAAGCGTGGCCCCGCATGCACAGAGTGACAAATTTATTTCGGGACTGATTTCAGACGATCCGTGAAAAACGAACGGACGCGGATATCAGGGGTTGAACTTTTTGGTTTTGAAATCCGAGAGCATATTTGGATACCCATTTTGGAGATGCAAGTGTGGCCCCTCATGCACAAAGTGACAAATTGATTTAGCGACTCATTTCGGATGATCCGTGAAAAACGAATAGACGCAGATAACGGGGGCTGAAATTTTCGATTTTGAAATATGAGAGCATATTTGGATACCCATTTTGGAGATGAAAGTGTGGCCTCGGATGCACAAAGTGACAAATTGATTTTGGGCATCATTTTGGATGATCCGTGAAAAACGAACAAACGCGAATATCGGGGGCTAAACTTTTCGGTTTTGAAATCTGAGAGCATATTTGGATACCCATTTCGGAGATGCAAGCGTGGCCCCATATGAACAAAGTGACGAATTGACTTCGGGACTCAATTCAGACGATCCGTGAAAAATGAAAAGACGTGGATATCGGGGGCTGAACTTTTCAGTTGTGAAATCTGAGAGCAGATTTGGATACCCATTTTGGAGATGCAAGTGTGGCCCCGCATGCACATAGGGACAAATCGATTTTGCGACTCATTTTGGATGATCCGTGAAAAACGAATAGACGCAGATAACGGGGGCTGAAATTTTCGATTTTGAAATATGAGAGCATATTTGGATACCCATTTTGGAGATGAAAGCGTGGCCTCGGATGCACAAAGTGACAAATTGAGTTTGGGCCTCATTTTAGACGATCCGTGAAAAACGAACGGACGCGAATATCGGGGGCTAAACTTTTCGGTTTTGAAATCTGAGAGCATATTTGGATACCCATTTTGGAGATGCAAGCGTGGCCCCAGATGAACAAAGTGACGAATTGAATTCGGGACTCAATTCAGACGATCCGTGAAAAATGAAAAGACGTGGATATCGGGGGCTGAACTTTTCGGTTGTGAAATCTGAGAGCATATTTGGATACCCATTTTGGAGATGCAAGCGTGGCCCCGCATGCACAAGGTGACAAATTGATTTCGGGACTCATTTCGGATGGTTCGTCAAAAAATAACAGACGTGGAAGATCGGGCTAAGCTTTTCGGTTTTGATATCCGAGAGCATATTTGGATACCCATTTTGGAGATGCAAGTGTGGCCCCAGATGCACAAAGTGACGAATTGAGTTCAGACCTCATTTCGGATGATCCGTGAAAAACAAACGCACGCGAATATCGAGGTCTAAACTTTTCGGTTTTAAAATCCGAGAGCATATTTGGATACCTATTTTGGAGATGCAAGTGTGGCCCCGGATGCACAAAGTGACAAATTGATTTCGGGATTCATTTCAGACGATTTGTGAAAAATGAATGAACACATATATCGGGGGCTGAACTTTTCGGTTTTGAAATCTAGGAGCATATTTGGATACACTTTTAAAACATTTTAAAATGCTTTACAAGTTTTTGAAAAGGATTTAAAAACTTTTTAAAATATTTTAAACCTTTTTTAAAATATTGTAAAAGCTTTCTAAAAACATTTTTAAACCATTTTAAAACACTTTTAAAACGTTTTAAAATGCTTTACAAGTTTTTTAAAAGCATTTAAAAACGTTTTAAAACATTTTAAAAGTGTTTTGAAACATTTTAAAATAAATTTGAAACATTTTAGAAGTGTTTTGAAACATTTCAAAATAAATCTTAAAAGCATTTCAAAATATTTTAAAAGCGTTTCAGAATATCTTAAAAGTGTCTTGAAATATCTTGATAGTGTTTTACAATATTTTGAAATGTTATAAAAATCCTTTAAATCATTTTACAAATTTTTAAAAATATTTTAAAAGAGTTTCATAATGTCTTAAAAACATTTTTAACGTGTTTAAAATGATGTTATAGCATTTTAAAAAGTGTTTTATAATGTTTTTAAAAATATTATTTTTTACGATTTTATTAAAAAGATTTACTAAAAATGATTAAACGCTTTAAATATTTAATTTAAACATATTAATAAGAATTTGGAATATTTTATAAAAGGTTGAAACCATTTTTAAAACATTTATAAAAATTATTGAATGTCAGCTTTATAAGCTTAACTTTATGAAGTATTTTGAAATATTTTGAAATGTTATAAAAATCCTCTAAAATATTTTACAAATTTTTTAAAAATATTTTAAAAGAGTTTTATGATGTGTTAAAAACATTTTAAACGTGTTTAAAAGCACATTATAACATTTTAAAAAGGGTTTTATAATATTCTTAAAAACGTTTCTCTTTTTACGATTTTATTAAAAACATTTAATAAAAAGATTAAACGCTTTAAATATTTGATTTAAACATATTGAGAAGAATTTAGAATATTTTATAACAGATTTAAACCATTTATGAAACATTTATAAAAATTATTGCATGTTTATAATGTTAGCTTTATAAGCTTAACTTTTATTAAATTTTATTCAAAAATGTTTTTAAAACTTAAATAAATGCTTTCAAATATTTTAAATGTGTTTTGAAATGTTTTTCTAACATTGTAAAAGCTTTCTAAAAACATTTTTAAACCATTTTAAAACACTTCTAAAACGTTTTAAAATGCTTTACAAGTTTTTTAAAAGGATTTAAAAACGTTTTAAAACATTTTAAAAGTGTTTTGAAACATTTTAAAATAAATTTAAAACATTTTAGAAATGTTTTGAAACATTTTAAAAGTGTTTTGAAACATTTTAAAATAAATTTAAAACATTTTAAAAGGTTTAAATATTTAAAAGTGTTCAAAAATATCTTAAGCGTTTGACAATATTTTGAAATATTTTGAAATTTATAAAAATATTTTAAAACATTTTACAAATTTTTAAAAATATTTTAAAAGAGTCTTATGATGTCTTCAAAACATTTTTAAAGCACGTTATAACATTTTAAAAAGTGTTGTATAATGTTTCTAAAAACTTTCTTTTACGATTTTATTAAATGTGTTTATTTTAAAACACTTTTAATATAAATTTAAAATATTTTAGAAGTGTTTTGAAACATTTAAAAATAAATTTAAAACATTTTAAAAGAGTTTCAAAATATTTTACAAGTGTTTTAAAATATCTTGAAAGCGTTTTTTACAATATTTTGAAATTTTTTAAATGATTTTGAAATATTTTGAAATGTTATAAAAATCATTTAAAACATTTTACAAATTTATAAAAATATTTTAAACGAGTATTATAATTTCTTAAAAACATTTTAAATGTGTTTAAAAGCACGTTATAACATTTTAAAGAGTGTTTTATAATGTTTTAAAAAACGTTTTTTTTTTGCGATTTTATCAAAAATGATTAAACGCTTTAAATATTTGATTTAAGCATATTAATAAGAATTTAGAATATTTTATAAAAGCTTTAAACCATTTATAAAACCTTTATAAAAATTATTAAATGTTTATAATATCAAATTTATTAGTTTAACTTTTATTAAATGTAATTTATAAGCATTTTTAAAAATGAAATAAATGTTTTTAAATATTTTAAAAGAATTTTAAAAGTGTTTTTAAAACATTGTAAAAGCTTTCTAAAAACATTTTTAAACCATTTTTAAAAATTCGAGAGCATATTTGGATACCCATTTTGGAGATGCAAGCGTGGCCCCACATGAACAAAGTGATGAATTGATTTAGGGACTCATTTCGAACGATCCATAAAAAACGAATAGACGCAGATATCGGGGTTGAAATTTTCATTTTTGAAATTCGAGAGCATATTTGGATACCGCTTTTGGAGATGCAAGTGTGCCCTCGCATGAACAAAGTGACGAATTGATTTTGGGACTCATTTCGGACGATCTTTGAAAACTGAACGAAAGCGGATATTGGGGGTTGAACTTTTCAGTTTTGAAATTCGAGAGCATATTTGGATACCCATTTTGGAGATGCAAGCGTGGCCCCGCATGCACAAAGTGATGAATTTATTTCGGGACTGATTTCGAACTATCCGTGAAAAATGAACGGACGTGGATATCGGGGGCAGAACTTTTCGGTTTTGAAATCTCAGAGCATATTTGGATACACATTTTGGAGATGCAAGCGTTTCCCCACATGCACAAAGTGAAAAATTGATTTCAGGACTCATTTCGGATGATCCGTGAAAAACGAACCTACGTGGATATCGGGGGCTAAACTTTTCAGTTTTGAAATCCGAGAGCATATTTGGATAACCATTTTGGAGATGCAAGCGTGGCCTCACATGCACAAAGTGACGAATTGATTTAGGGACTCATTTTGGATGATCCGTAAAAAACGAACGGACGCGGATGTCGGGGGCTAAAATTTTCATTTTCTAAATCTGAGAGTATATTTGGATACCCATTTTGGAGATGCAAGTGTGCCCCCGCAAGAAAACAATGACGAATTGATTTCGGGATTCATTTTGGATGATCCTTGAAAAATGTACAAATGCGGATATTGGGGGTTGAAATTTCTGGTTTTTAAATTCGAGAGCATATATGGATACCCATTTTCGAGATGAAAGCGTGGCCCCGCATGCACAAAGTGACAAATTTATTTCAGGACTAATTTCAGACGATCCGTGAAAAACGAACGGACGCGGATATCAGGGGTTGAACCTTTTGGTTTTGAAATCCGAGAGCATATTTGGATACCCATTTTAGAGATGCAAGTGTGGCCCCTCATGCACAAAGTGACAAATTTATTTCGCGACTCATTTCGGATGATCCGTGAAAAACGAATAGACGCAGATAACGGGGGCTGAAATTTTCGATTTTGAAATATGAGAGCATATTTGGATACCCATTTTGGAGATGAAAGCGTGGCCTCGGATGCACAAAGTGACAAATTGAGTTTGGCCGTCATTTTGGATGATCCGTGAAAAACGAACAAACGCGAATATTGGGGGCTAAACTTTTCGGTTTTGAAATCTGAGAGCATATTTGGATACCCATTTTGGAGATGCAATCGTGGCCTCAGATGAACAAAGTGACGAATTGACTTCGGGACTCAATTTAGACGATCTGTGAAAAATGAAAAGACGTGGAAATCGGGGGCTGAACTTTTCGGTTGTGAAATCTGAGAGCATATTTGGATACCCATTTTGGATATGCAAGTGTGGCCCCACATGCACATAGTGACAAATCGATTTCGTGACTCATTTCGGATGATCCGTGAAAAACGAATAGACACAGATAACGGGGGCTGAAATTTTCGATTTTGAAATATGAGAGCATATTTGGATACCCATTTTGGAGATGAAAGCGTGGCCTCGGATGCACAAAGTGACAAATTGAGTTTGGGCCTCATTTTGGACGATCGGTGAAAAACGAACGGACGCGAATATCGGGGGCTAAACTTTTCGGTTTTGAAATCTGAGAGCATATTTGGATACCCATTTTGGAGATGCAAGCGTGGCCCCAGATGAAAAAATTGACGAATTGACTTCGGGACTCAATTCAGATGATCCATGAAAAATTAAAAGACGTGGATATCGGGGGCTGAACCTTTCGGTTTTGAAATCTGAGAGCATATTTGGATACCCATTTTGGAGATGCAAGTGTGGCCCCGCATGCACAAAGTGACAAATTGATTTCTGGACTCATTTCGGATGGTTCGTCAAAAAATAACAGACGTGGAAGATGGGGCTAAGCTTTTCGGTTTTGATATCCGAGAGCATATTTGGATACCCATTTTGGAGATGCAAGCGCGGCCCCAGATGCACAAAGTGACGAATTGAGTTCGGACCTCATTTCGGATGATCCGTGAAAAACAAACGTACGCGAATATCGAGGTCTAAACTTTTCGGTTTTAAAATCCGAGAGCATATTTGGATACCTATTTTGGAGATGCAAGTGTGGCCCCGAATGCACAAAGTGACGAATTGATTTCGGGATTCATTTCAGACGATTTGCGAAAAATGAATGAACACATATATCGGGGGCTGAACTTTTCGGTTTTGAAATCTGAGAGCATATTTTGATACACTTTTAAAACGTTTTAAAGTGCTTTACAAGTTTTTGAAACGGATTTAAAAACGTTTTAAAACATTTTAAACCTTTTTTAAAATATTGTAAAAGCTTTCTAAAAACATTTTTAAACCGTTTTAAAACACTTTTAAAATGTTTTAAAAAGCTTTACAAGTTTTTTAAAAGGATTTAAAAACATTTTAAAACATTTTAAAAGTGTTTTGAAACATTTAAAAATAAATTTAAAACATTTTAGAAGTGTTTTGAAACATTTTAAAATAAATCTTAAAAGCATTTCAAAATATTTTAAAAGCATAAAAATATTTTAAAAGCATAAAAATCCTCTAAAATATTTTACAAATTTTTAAAAAATATTTTAAAAGAGTTTTATGATGTGTTAGAAACATTTTAAACGTGTTTAAAAGCACATTATAACATTTTAAAAAGGGTTTTATAATATTTTAAAAAACGTTTCTTTTTTTACGATTTTATTAAAAACATTTAATAAAAAGATAAAACGCTTTAAATATTTGATTTAAACATATTGAGAAGAATTTAGAATATTTTATAACAGATTTAAACCATTTATGAAACATTTATAAAAATTATTGCATGTTTATAGTGTTAGCTTTATAAGCTTGACTTTTATTGAATTTTATTTAAAAACGTTTTTAAAACCTAAATAAATGCTTTCAAATATTTTAAATGTGTTTTGAAATGTTTTTCTAACATTTTAAAAGCATTTGGAAAACATTTAAAAACCATATTAAAACACTTTTAAAACATTTTAAAATGTTTTACAAGTTTTTAAAAAGGATTTAAATATGTTGCAAAACATTTTAAAAGTGTTTTGAAACATTTTAAAATAAATTTAAAACACTTTAAAAGTGTTTTGAAGCATTTTAAAAGTGTTTTGAAACATTTTAAAATAAATTTAAAACATTTTAAAAGAGTTTCAAAATATTTAAAAGTGTTCAAAAATATCTTAAGCGTTTGACAATATTTTGAAATATTTTGAAATTTATAAAAATATTTTAAAACATTTTACAAATTTTAAAAAATATTTTAAAAGAGTTTTATGATGTCTTCAAAACATTTTAAAAGCACATTATAACATTTTAAAAAGTGTTGTATAATGTTTCTACAAACTTTTTTTTTACGATTTTATTAAATGTGTTTATTTCAAAACACTTTTAATATAAAATTTAAAATATTTTAGAAGTGTTTTGAAACATTTAAAAATAAATTTAAAACATTTTAAAAGCGTTTCAAAATATTTTACAAGTGTTTTAAAATATCTTGGAAGCGTTTTTTACAACATTTTGAAATTTTTTGAATGATTTTGAAATATTATAAAAATCATTTAAAACATTTTACAAATTTATAAAAATATTTTAAAGGAGTTTTATAATGTCTTAAAAACATTTTAAATGTGTTTAAAAGCACGTTATAACATTTTAAAAAGTATTTTATAATGTTTTTAAAAACGTTTTTTTTGCGATTTTATCAAAAAATAGTTAACTTTAAATATTTGATTTAAGCATATTAATAAAATTTAGAATATTTTATAAAAGATTTAAACCATTTATAAAACCTTTATAAAAATTATTAAATGTTTATAATGTCAACTTTATTAGTTTAACTTTTATTAAATGTTATTTATAAACATTTTTAAAAATGAAATAAATGTTTTTAAATATTTTAAGAGAATTTTAAAAGTGTTTTGAAATATTTTTAAAACATTGTAAAAGCTTTCTAAAAACATTTTTAAACCATTTTAAAACATTTTAAAATGCTTCACGAGTTCTTCAAGAGGTTCTGAAAACGTTTTAAAACATTTTAAAAGTGTTTTGAAACATTTTAAAATAAATTTAAAACGTTTTAGAAGTGTTTTGAAACATTTTAAAATAAATTTTAAAAGCATTTCAAAATATTTTAGAAGCGTTTCAAAATATTTTAGAAGTGTTTCAAAATATTTTAAAAGTGTTTTAAAATACCCTGGAAGTGTTTTACAATATTTTGAAATGTTATAAAAATCCTTAAAAACATTTTACAAAATTTTTAAAATATTTTAAACGAGTTTTATAATGTGTTAAATACATTTAAATGTGTTTAAAAGCACGCTATAACAGTTCAAAAAGTTTTTTATAATGTTTTTAAAACAATTTTTTTTACGATTTCATTAAAAACGTTTACTAAAAATGATTAAACACTTTAAATATTTGATTTAAACATATTAATAAAAATTTAGAATATTTTATAAAATCTTCGAACCATTTATAAAAATTATTGAATGTCAGATTTATAAGCTTAACTTGATAAGCGTTTTACAATATTTTGAAATATTTTAAAATATTTTGAAATGTTATAAAAATCTTTTAAAATATTTTACAAAGTTTTTAAAATATTTTAAAGGAGCTTTATAATGTCTGAAAAACATTTTAAACGTAGATAGTTCGTTAAAAAGGAATAGACGCAGGCTAAACTTTTCGGTTTTGATATCCGATAGCATATTTGGATATCCATTTTGGAGATGCAAGCGTGGCCTTAGATGCACAAAGTGACGAATTGA
Source organism: Pinus albicaulis (assembly GCA_034641835.2). Classification (NCBI taxonomy): domain Eukaryota; kingdom Viridiplantae; phylum Streptophyta; class Pinopsida; order Pinales; family Pinaceae; genus Pinus; species Pinus albicaulis. The sequence continues at coordinate 371,715 of JAXQQM020058733.1, forward strand.
GTTCGGACCTCATTTCGGATGATCTGTGAAAAACGAACGGATGCGAATATCGAGGGCTAAACTTTTCAGTTTTGAAATTCGAGAGCATATTTGGATACCCATTTTGGAGATGCAAGCGTGGCCCCGCATGCACAAAGTGATGAATTGATTTCGGGACTGATTTCGGACTATCCGTGAAAAATGAACAGACGTGGATATCGGGGGCAGAACTTTTCGGTTTTGAAATCCGAGAGCATATTTGGATACACATTTTGGAGATGCAAGCATTTCCCCACATGCACAAAGTGACAAATTGATTTCAGGACTCATTTCGGATGATCCGTGAAAAACGAACATACGTGGATATCGGGGGCTAAACTTTTCAGTTTTGAAATGCGAGAGCATATTTGGATAACCATTTTGGAGATGCAAGCGTGGCCTCACATGCACAAAGTGACGAATTGATTTAGGGACTCATTTTGGATGATCCGTAAAAAACGAACGGACGCGGATGTCGGGGGCTAAAATTTTCGTTTTTGAAATATGAGAGTATATTTGGATACCCATTTTGGAGATGCAAGTGTGCCCCCGCAGGAAAAGAATGACGAATTGATTTCGGGATTCATTTTGAATGATCCTTGAAAAATGTACAAATGCGGATATTGGGGGTTGAAATTTTCGGCTTTTAAATTCGAGAGCATATCTGGATACCCATTTTGGAGATGAAAGCGTGGCCCCGCATGCACAAAGTGACAAATTTATTTCGGGACTGATTTGAGACGATCCATGAAAAACGAATGAACGCAGATATCAGGGGTTGAACTTTTTGGTTTTGAAATACGAGAGCATATTTGGATACCCATTTTGGAGATGCAAGTGTGGCCCCGCATGCACAAAGTGACAAATTGATTTCTCGACTCATTTCGGATGATCCGTGAAAAACGAATAGACGTAGATAACGGGGGCTGAAATTTTTGATTTTGAAATATGAGAGCATATTTGGATACCCATTTTGGAGATGAAAGCGTGGCCTCGGATGCACAAAGTGACAAATTGAGTTTGGGCCTCATTTTGGACGATCCGTGAAAAACGAACGGACGCGAATATCGGGGGCTAAACTTTTCGGTTTTGAAATCTGAGAACATATTTGGATACCCATTTTGGAGATGCAAGCGTGGCCCCAGATGAACAAAGTGACGAATTGACTTCGGGACTCAATTCAGACGATCCGTGAAAAATGAAAAGACGTGGATATCGGGGGCTGAACTTTTCGGTTGTGAAATCTGAGAGCATATTTGGATACCCTTTTTGGAGATGCAAGTGTGGCCCCGCATGCACATAGTGACAAATCGATTTCGCGACTCATTTCGGATGATCCGCGAAAAACGAATAGACGCAGATAACGGGGGCTGAAATTTTTGATTTTGAAATATGAGAGCATATTTGGATACCCATTTTGGAGATGAAAGCGTGGCCTCGGATGCACAAAGTGACAAATTGAGTTTGGGCCTCATTTTGGACGATCCGTGAAAAACGAACGGACACGAATATCGGGGGCTAAACTTTTCGGTTTTGAAATCTTAGAGCATATTTGGATACCCATTTTGGAGATGCAAGCGTGGCCCCAGATGAAAAAAGTGACGAATTGACTTCGGGACTCAATTCAGACGATCAGTGAAAAATTGAAAGACGTGGATATCGGGGGTTGAAATTTTCGGTTTTGAAATTCGAGAGCATATCTGGATACCCATTTTGGAGATGAAAGCGTGGCCCCGCATGCACAAAGTGACAAATTTATTTCGGGACTGATTTCAGACGATCCGTGAAAAACGAACGGACGCGGATATCAGGGGTTGAACTTTTTGGTTTTGAAATCCGAGAGCATATTTGGATACCCATTTTGGAGATGCAAGTGCGGCCCCAGATGCACAAAGTGACAAATTGAGTTCGGACCTCATTTCGGATGATCCGTGAAAAACAAACGCACGCGAATATCGAGGTCTAAACTTTTCGGTTTTAAAATACGAGAGCATATTTGGATACCTATTTTGGAGATGCAAGTGTGGCCCGGATGCACGAAAGTGACGAATTGATTTCGATTCATTTTAGGCAGGAATTTACTGAAAATGAATGAACGCGGATATCGGGGGCTAAGCTTTTCGGTTTTGAAATACGAGAGCATATTTGGATACACTTTTAAAACGTTTTAAAATGCTTTACAAGTTTTTGAAAAGGATTTAAAAACGTTTTAAAACATTTTAAACCTTTTTTAAAATATTGTAAAAGCTTTCTTAAAACATTTTTAAACCGTTTTAAAACACTTTTAAAACGTTTTAAAATGCCTTACAAGTTTTTTAAAAGGATTTAAAAATGTTTTAAAACATTTTAAAAGTGTTTTGAAACATTTTAAAATAAATTTAAAACATTTTAGAAGTGTTTTGAAACATTTTAAAATAAATCTTAAAAGCATTTCAAAATATTTTAAAAGCGTTTCAGAATATCTTAAAAGTGTCTTGAAATATCTTGATAGTGTTTTACAATATTTTGAAATGTTATAAAAATCCTTTAAAACATTTTACAACTTTTTAAAAATATTTTAAAAGAGTTTCATAATGTCTTAAAAACATTTTTAACGTGTTTAAAATCATGTTATAACATTTTAAAAAGGGTTTTATAATATTTTTTAAAACGTTTCGTTTTTTTACGATTTTATTAAAAACATTTAATAAAATGATTAAACGCTTTAAATATTTGATTTAAACATATTAATAAGAATTTAGAATATTTTATAAAAGGTTTAAACCATTTTTAAAACATTTATAAAAAGTATTGAATGTCAGCTTTATAAGCTTAACTTTATGAAATATTTTGAAATATTTTGAAATGTTATAAAAATCCTCTAAAATATTTTACAAATTTTTTTAAAATATTTTAAAAGAGTTTTATGATGTGTTAGAAACATTTTAAACGTGTTTAAAAGCACATTAAAACATTTTAAAAAGGGTTTTATAATATTTTTAAAAGCGTTTCTTTTTTTACGATTTTATTAAAAACATTTAATAAAAAGATTAAACGCTTTTTAAACCTAAATAAATGCTTTCAAATATTTTAAATGTGTTTTGAAATGTTTTTCTAACATTGTAAAAGCATTCTGAAAACATTTTAAAACCATTTTAAAACACTTTTAAAACATTGTAAAATGTTTTAGAAGTTTTTAAAATGGATTTAAATATGTTTTAAAACATTTTAAAAGTGTTTTGAAACATTTCAAAATAAATTTAAAACATTTTAAAAGTGTTTTGAAGCATTTTAAAAGTGTTTTGAAACATTTTAAAATAAATTTAAAACATTTTAAAAGGGTTTCAAAATATTTAAAAGTGTTCAAAATTATCTTAAGCGTTTGACAATATTTTGAAATATATAAAAATATTTTAAAACATTTTACAAATTTTTAAAAATATTTTAAAAGAGTTTTATGATGTCTTCAAAACATTTTAAAAGCACATTATAACATTTTAAAAAGTGTTGTATAATGTTTTTAAAAACTTTTTTTTACGATTTTATTAAATGTGTTTATTTTAAAACACTTTTAATATAAATTTAAAATATTTTAGAAGTGTTTTGAAACATTTAAAAATAAATTTCAAACATTTTAAAGTGTTTCAAAATATTTTCTAAGTGTTTTAAATATCTTAGAGGCGTTTTTTACAACATTTTGAAATTTTTTGAATGATTTTGAAATTTTTAGAAATGTTGTAAAAATCATTTAAAACATTTTACAAATTTATAAAAATATTTTAAACGAGTTTTATAATGTCTTAAAAAAAAATTAAATGTGTTTAAAAGCACGTTATAACATTTTAAAAAGTGTTTTATAATGTTTTTAAAAACGTTTTTTTTTGCGATTTTATCAAAAATGATTAAACATTTTAAATATTTGATTTACGCATATTAATAAGAATTTAGCATATTTTATAAAAGCTTTAAACCATTTATAAAACCTTTATAAAAATTATTAAATTTTTATAATGTCAACTTTATTAGTTTAACTTTTATTAAATGTTATTTATAAACATTTTTAAAAATGAAATAAATGTTTTTAAATATTTTAAAAGAATTTTAAAAGTGTTTTGAAATATTTTTAAAACATTGTAAAATCTTTCTAAAAACATTTTAAAACCATTTTAAAACACTTTTAAAACATTTTAAAATGCTTTACGAGTTCTTCAAGAGGTTCTGAAAACATTTTAAAAGTGTTTTGAAACATTTTAAAATAAATTTAAAATAAATTTAAAATAAATTTTAAAAGCGTTTCAAAATATTTTAGAAGCGTTTCAAAATATTTTAGAAGTGTTTCAAAATATTTTAGAAGTGTTTCAAAATATTTTAAAAGTGTTTTAAAATATCTTGGAAGTGTTTTACAATATTTTGAAATGTTATAAAAATCCTTAAAAACATTTTACAAAATTTTTAAAATATTTTAAATGAGTTTTATAATGTGTTAAATACATTTGAATGTGTTTAAAAGCACGCTATAATAGTTTAAAAAGTTTTTTATAATGTTTTTAAAACAATTTTTTTTACGATTTCATTAAAAACATTTACTAAAAATGATTAAACACTTTGAATATTTGATTTAAACATATTAATAAAAATTTAGAATATTTTATAAAATCTTCGAACCATTTATAAAAATTATTGAATGTCAGATTTATAAGCTTAACTTGATAAGCGTTTTACAATATTTTGAAATATTTTAAAATATTTTGAAAGGTTATAAAAATCATTTAAAATATTTTACAAAGTTTTTAAAATATTTTAAAAGAGCTTTATAATGTCTGAAAAACATTCTAAACGTAGATAGTTCGTTAAAAAGGAATAGACGCAGGCTAAACATTTCGGTTTTGATATTCGAGAGCATATTTGGATATCCATTTTGGAGATGCAAGCGTGGCCCCAAATGCACAAAGTGACGAATTGAGTTCGGACCTCATTTCGGATGATCTGTGAAAAACGAACGGATGCGAATATCGAGGGCTAAAATTTTCGGTTTAAAAATTCGAAAGCATATTTGGATACCCATTTTGGAGATGCAAGCGTGGCCCCACATGCACAAAGTGATGAATTGATTTAGGGACTCATTTCGAACGATCCATAAAAAACGAATAGACGCGGATATCGGGGTTGAAATTTTCTTTTTTGAAATTCGAGAGCATATTTGGATAACCATTTTGGAGATGCAAGCGTGGCCTCACATGCACAAAGTGACGAATTGATTTTGGGACTCATTTCGGACGATCTTTGAAAACTGAACGAAAGCGGATATTGGGGGTTGAACTTTTCAGTTTTGAAATTCGAGAGCATATTTGGATACCCATTTTGGAGATGCAAGCATAGCCCCGCATGCACAAAGTGATGAATTTATTTCGGGATTGATTTCGGACTATCCGTGAAAAATGAATAGACGTGGATATCGGGGGAAGAAATTTTTGGTTTTGAAATCCTAGAGCATATTTGGATACACATTTTGGAGATGCAAGCATTTCCCCACATGCACAAAGTGACAAATTGATTTTAGGACTCATTTCATATGATCCATGAAAAACTAACATACGTGGATATCGGGGGCTAAACATTTCAGTTTTGAAATCCGAGAGCATATTTGGATAACCATTTTGGAGATGCAAGCGTGGCCTCACATGCACAAGTGACGAATTGATTTAGGGACGCATTTGGATGATCGTAAAAACGAACGGACACGGATGTTGGGAGGCCAGAAAATTTTCGTTTTTGAAATCTGAGAGTATATTTGGATACCCATTTTGGAGATGAAAGCGTGGCCTCGGATGCACAAAGTGACAAATTGATTTTGGGCATCATTTTGGATGATCCGTCAAAAACGAACAAACGCGAAGATCGGGGGCTAAACTTTTCGGTTTTGAAATCTCAGAGCATATTTGGATACCCATTTTGGAGATGCAAGCGTGGCCCCAGATGAACAAAGTGACGAATTGACTTCGGGACTCAATTCAGACGATCCGTGAAAAATGAAAAGACGTGGATATCGGGGGCTGAACTTTTTGGTTGTGAAATCTGAGAGCATATTTGGATACCCATTTTGGAGATGCAAGTGTGGCCCCGCATACACATAGTGACAAATCGATTTCGTGACTCATTTCGGATGATCCGTGAAAAACGAATAGACGCAGATAACGGGGGCCTCATTTTGGATGATCCATGAAAAAGGAACGGACGCGAATATCGGGGGCTAAACTTTTCGGTTTTGAAATCTGAGAGCATATTTGGATACCCATTTTGGAGATGCAAGCGTGGCCCCATATGAAAAAAGTGATGAATTGACTTCGGGACTCAATTCAGACGATCCGTGAAAAATTAAAAGACGTGGATAACGGGGGCTGAACTTTTTGGTTTTGAAATCTGAGAGCATATTTGGATACCCATTTTGGAGATGCAAGTGTGGCCCCGCATGCACATAGTGACAAATCGATTTCGCGACTCATTTCGGATGATCCGTGAAAAACGAATAGACGCAGATAACGGGGGCTGAAATTTTCGATTTTGAAATATGAGAGCATATTTGGATACCCATTTTGGAGATGGAAAGCGTGGCCTGGGGTGCACAAAGTGACAAATTGAGTTTGGACCTCATTTTGGATGATCCGTGAAAAGGGAACGGACACGAATATCGGGGGCTAAACTTTTCGGTTTTGAAATCTGAGAGCATATTTGGATACCCATTTTGGAGATGCAAGCGTGGCCCCAGATGAAAAAAGTGAGGAATTGACTTCGGGACTCAATTCAGACGATCCGTGAAAAATTAAAATACGTGGATATCGGGGGCTGAACTTTTCGGTTTTGAAATCTGAGAGCATATTTGGATACCCATTTTGGAGATGCAAGCGTGGCCCCGCATGCACAAAGTGACAAATTGATTTCGGGACTCATTTCGGATGGTTCGTGAAAAAAGAACAGACGTGGAAGATGGGGCTAAAATTTTCGATTTTGATATCCGAGAGCATATTTGGATACCCATTTTGGAGATCAGTACGACGGATGCGCTAGAAGTGACGAATTGATTTGGGATTATTTGAATGGACTGACGTGAATGAACACGGATATCGGTGAACTTTAGGTTTTAATGCGAAAGTATATATGGATACACTTTAAAAACGTTTTAAAAAAATGCTTTACAAGTTTTTGAAAAGTTTAAAACATTTCTAATATTCACAAACCTTTTTTAAAATATTGAAAAAGATTTCTAGCTTATTTTTAAGCAGTTTTAAAACACTTTTTAAAGAAACGTTTTAAAATGCTTACCTGGTTACATTAGGATTTAAAACGTTTTAAAACATTTTTACGATTTTATTAAATGTATTTATTTTAAAACACTTTTAATATAAATTTAAAATATTTTAGAAGTGTTTTGAAACATTTAAAAATAAATTTAAAACATTTTAAAAGCGTTTCAAAATATTTTACAAGTGTTTTAAAATATCTTGGAAGCGCTTTTTACAACATTTTGAAATTTTTTGAATGATTTTGAAATATTTTGAATGTTATAAAAATCATTTAAAACATTTTACAAATTTATAAAAATATTTTAAACGAGTTTTATAATGTCTTAAAAACATTTTAAATGTGTTTAAAAGCACATTATAACATTTTAAAAAGTGTTTTATAATGTTTTTAAAAACGTTTTTTTTTTGCGATTTTATTAAAAATGATTAAACGCTTTAAATATTTGATTTAAGCATATTAATAAGAATTTAGAATATTTTATAAGAGCTTTAAACCATTTATAAAACCTTTATAAAAATTATTAAATGTTTATAATGTCAACTTTATTAGTTTAAATTTTATTAAATGTTATTTATAAACATTTTTACAAATGAAATAAATGTTTTTAAATATTTTAAAAGAATTTTAAGAGTGTTTTTAAATGTTTTTAAAACATTGTAAAAGCTTTCTAAAAACATTTTAAAACCATTTTAAAACACTTTTAAAACATTTTAAAATGCTTTACAAGTTCTTCAAGAGGTTCTGAAAACGTTTTAAAACATTTTAAAAGTGTTTTGAAACATTTTAAAATAAATTTAAAACGTTTTAGCAGTGTTTTGAAACATTTTAAAATAAATATTAAAAGCGTTTCAAAATATATTAGAAGTGTTTCAAAATATTTTAAAAGTGTTTTAAAATATCTTGGAAGTGTTTTACAATATTTTGAAATGTTATAAAAATCATTAAAATCATTTTACAAAATTTTTAAAATATTTTAAACAAGTTTTATAATGTGTTAAATACATTTAAATGTGTTTAAAAGCACACTATAACAGTTTAAAAAGTTTTTTATAATGTTTTTAAAACAATTTTTTTTATGATTTCATTGAAAACATTTACTAAAAATGATTAAACACTTGAAATATTTGATTTAAACATATTAATAAAAATTTAGAATATTTTATAAAATCTTCGAACCATTTATAAAAATTATGCAATGTCAGATTTATAAGCTTAACTTGATAAGCGTTTTACAATATTTTGAAATGTTATAAAAATCCTTTAAAATATTTTACAAAGTTTTTAAAATATTTTAAAGGAGCTTTATAATGCCTGAAAAACATTTTAAACGTAGATAGTTCGTTAAAAAGGAATAGACGCAGGCTAAACTTTTCGGTTTTGATATCCGAGAGCATATTTGGATATCCATTTTGGAGATGCAAGCGTGGCCCCAGATGCACAAAGTGACGAATTGAGTTCGGACCTCATTTCGGATGACCCGTGAAAAACAAACGGATGTGAATATCGAGGGCTAAACCTTTCGGTTTTAAAATCCGAGAGCATATTTGGATACCCATTTTGGAGATGTAAGGTGGATCTGGTCTCACATGCACAAAGTGGGATGAATTGATTTAGGACTCATTTCGAACGATCCATAAAAAACGAATAGACGCAGATATCGGGGTTGAAATTTTCATTTTTGAAATTCGAGAGCATATTTGGATACCGTTTTTGGAGATGCAAGTGTGCCTCTGCATGAACAAAGTGACGAATTGATTTTGGGACTCATTTCGGACGATCTTTGAAAACTGAACGAAAGCGGATATTGGGGGTTGAACTTTTCAGTTTTGAAATTCGAGAGCATATTTGGATACCCATTTTGGAGATCCAAGCGTGGCCCCGCATGCACAAAGTGATGAATTTATTTCGGGACTGATTTCAGACTATCCGTGAAAAATGAACAGACGTGGATATCGGGGGCAGAACTTTTCGGTTTTGAAATCCGAGAGCATATTTGGATACACATTTTGGAGATGCAAGCATTTCGCCACATGCACAAAGTGACAAATTGATTTCAGGACTCATTTCGGATGATCCGTGAAAAACGAACATACGTGGATATCGGGGGCTAAACTTTTCAGTTTTGAAATCCGAGAGCATATTTGGATAACCATTTTGGAGATGCAAGCGTGGCCTCACATGCACAAAGTGACGAATTGATTTAGGGACTCATTTTGGATGATCCGAAAAAAACGAACGGACGCGGATGTCGGGGGCTAAAATTTTCGTTTTTGAAATCTGAGGGTATATTTGGATACCCATTTTGGAGATGCAAGTGTGCCCCCACAGGAAAAGAATGACGAATTGATTTCGGGATTCATTTTGGATGATCCTTGAAAAATGTACAAATGCGGATATTGGGGGTTGAAATTTTCGGTTTTTAAATTCGAGAGCATATCTGGATACCCATTTTGGAGATGAAAGCGTGGCCCCGCATGCCCAAAGTGACAAATTTATTTCGGGACTGATTTCAGACGATCCGTGAAAAACGAACGGACGCGGATATCAGGGGTTGAACTTTTTGGTTTTGAAACCGAGAGCATATTTGAATATACCCATTTGGAGATGGGCGCGGCCCTCATGTAATAGCGACAATTGATTTCGCGACTCATTTCGGATGATCCGTGAAAAACGAATAGACGCAGATAACGGGGGCTGAAATTTTCGATTTTGAAATATGAGAGCATATTTGGATACCCATTTTTGAGATGAAAGCGTGGCCTCGGATGCACAAAGTGACAAATTGATTTTGGGCATCATTTTGGATGATCCGTGAAAAACGAACAAACGTGAATATCGGGGGCTAAACTTTTCGTTTTGAAATCTGAGAGCATATTTGGATACCCATTTTGGAGATGCAAGCGTGGCCCCAGATGAACAAAGTGACGAATTGAATTCGGGACTCAATTCAGACGATCCGTGAAAAATGAAAAAGGTTATGGATATTTAAGGAACTTTCGCTGTGAAACTGAGACATATTTGGATTAACGTGTATTTGAGATGTATGGTTCCCGTGATGTAATATAGTGACAAATCGATTTCGCGACTCATTTCGGATGATCCGTGAAAAACGAATAGACGCAGATAACGGGGGCTGAAATTTTCGATTTTGAAATATGAGAGCATATTTGGATACCCATTTTGGAGATGAAAGCGTGGCCTCGAATGCACAAAGTGAAAAATTGAGTTTGGGCCTCATTTTGGACGATCCGTGAAAAACGAATGGACGCGAATATCGGGGGCTAAACTTTTCGGCTTTGAAATCTGAGAGCATATTTGGATACCCATTTTGCAGATGTAAGCGTGGCCCCAGATGAAAAAAGTGACGAATTGACTTCGGGACTCAATTTAGACGATCCGTGAAAAATGAAAAGACGTGGATATCGGGGGTTGAACGTTTCGTGAAAAAAGAACAGACGTGGAAGATGGGGCTAAAATTTTCGGTTTTGATATCCGAGAGCATATTTGTATACCCATTTTGGAGATGCAAGTGTGGCCCCAGATGCACAAAGTGACGAATTGAGTTCGGACCTCATTTTAAGACGGTAGAAAAAATGAATGAACACATATCTAAATGAACTTCTTCAGCTTTGAAACCGAGTATATATTTGATACACTTTTAAAGTCTTAAATGCTACAAGCTTCAAAAGGGGATTTAAAACGCTTTAAAACATTTTAAACCTTTTTTAAAATATTGTAAAAGCTTTCTAAAAACATTTTTAAACCGTTTTAAAATGTTTTAAAACGTTTTAAAATGCTTTACAAGTTTTTTAAAAGGATTTAAAAACGTTTTAAAACATTTTAAAAGTCTTTTGAAACATTTTAAAACAAATTTAAAACATTTTAGAAGTGTTTTGAAACATTTTAAAATAAATCTTAAAAGCATTTCAAAATATTTTAAAAGCGTTTCAGAATATCTTAAAAGTGTCTTGAAATATCTTGATAGTGTTTTACAATATTTTGAAATGTTATAAAAATCCTTTAACACATTTTACAACTTTTTAAAAATATTTTAAAAGAGTTTCATAATGTCTTAAAAACATTTTTAACATGTTTAAAATCATGTTATAGCATTTTAAAAAGTGTTTTATAATGTTTTTAAAAATATTATTTTTTACGATTTTATTAAAAAGATTTACTAAAAATGATTAAACGCTTTAAATATTTGATTTAAACATATTAATAAGAATTTGGAATATTTTATAAATGGTTTAAACCATTTTTAAAACATTTATAAAAATTATTGAATGTCAGCTTTATAAGCTTACCTTTATGAAATATTTTGAAATATTTTGAAATGTTATAAAAATCCTCTAAAATATTTTACAATTTTTTTTAAAATATTTTAAAAGAGTTTTATGATGTGTTAGAAACATTTTAAACGTGTTTAAAAGCACATTATAACATTTTAAAAAGGGTTTTATAATATTTTTAAAAACGTTTCTTTTTTTACGATTTTATTAAAAACATTTAATAAAAAGATTAAACACTTTAAATATTTGATTTAAACATATTGAGAAGAATTTAGAATATTTTATAACAGATTTAAACCATTTATGAAACATTTATAAAAATTATTGCATGTTTATAATGTTAGCTTTATAAGCTTAACTTTTATTAAATTTTATTTAAAAACGTTTTTTAAACCTAAATAAATGCTTTCCAATATTTTAAATGTGTTTTGAAATGTTTTTCTAACATTGTAAAAGCATTCTGAAAACATTTTAAAACCATTTTAAAACACTTTTAAAACATTATAAAATGTTTTACAAGTTTTTAAAAAGGATTTAAATATGTTTTAAAACATTTTAAAAGTGTTTTGAAACATTTTAAAATAAATTTAAAACATTTTAAAAGTGTTTTGAAGCATTTTAAAAGTGTTTTGATACATTTTAAAATAAATTTTAAACATTTTAAAAGCGTTTCAAAATATTTAAAAGTGTTCAAAAATATCTTAAGCGTGTGACAATATTTTGAAATATTTTGAAATTTATAAAAATATTTTAAAACATTTTACAAATTTTTAAAAATATTTTAAAAGAGTTTTATGATGTCTTCAAAACATTTTAAAAGCGCATTATAACATTTTAAAAAGTGTTTTATAATGTTTCTAAAAACTTTTTTTTACGATTTTATTAAATGTGTTTATTTTAAAACACTTTTAATATAAATTTAAAATATTTTAGAAGTGTTTTGAAACATTTAAAAATAAATTTAAAACATTTTAAAAATGTTTCAAAATATTTTACAAGTGTTTTAATATATCTTGAAAGCGTTTTTTACAATATTTTGAAATTTTTTGAATGATTTTGAAATATTTTGAAATGTTATAAAAATCATTTAAAACATTTTACAAATTTATAAAAATATTTTAAACGAGTTTTATAATGTCTTAAAAACATTTTAAATGTGTTTAAAGGCACGTTATAACATTTTAAAAAGTGTTTTATAATGTTTTTAAAAACGTTTTTTTTTGCGATTTTATCAAAAATGATTAAACGCTTTAAATATTTTATTTAAGCATATTAATAAGAGTTTAGAATATTTTATAAGAGCTTTAAACCATTTATAAAACCTTCATAAAAATTATAAAATGTTTATAATGTCAACTTTACTAGTTTAACTTTTATTAAATGTTATTTATAAACATTTTTAAAAATGAAATAAATGTTTTTAAATATTTTAAAAGAATTTTAAAAGTGTTTTGAAATATTTTTAAAAAATTGTAAAAGCTTTCTAAAAACATTTTTAAACCATTTTAAAACACTGTTAAAACATTTTAAAATGCTTTACGAGTTATTCAAGAGGTTCTGAAAACGTTTTAAAACATTTTAAAATAAATTTAAAACGTTTGAGAAGTGTTTTAAAACATTTTAAAATAAAATTTAAAAGCGTTTCAAAATATTTTAGAAGCATTTCAAAATATTTTAGAAGTGTTTCAAAATATTTTAAAAGTGTTTTAAAATATCTTGGAAGTGTTTTACAATATTTTGAAATGTTATAAAAATCCTTAAAAACATTTGACAATTTTTTTAAAATATTTTAAACGAGTTTTATAATGTGTTAAATACATTTAAATGTGTTTAAAAGCACGCTATAACAGTTTAAAAAGTTTTTTATAATGTTTTTAAAACAATTTTTTTTACGATTTCATTAAAAACATTTACTAAAAATGATCAAACACTTTAAATATTTGATTTAAACATATTAATAAAAATTTAGAATATTTTATAAAATCTTCAAACCATTTATAAAAATTATTGAATGTCAGATTTATAAGCTTAACTTGATAAGCGTTTTGCAATATTTTGAAATATTTTAAAATATTTTGAAATGTTATAAAAATCCTTTAAAATATTTTACAAAGTTTTTAAAATATTTTAAAAGAGCTTTATAATGTCCGAAAAACATTTTAAACGTAGATAGTTTGTTAAAAAGGAATAGACGCAGGCTAAACTTTTCGGTTTTGATATCCGAGAGCATATTTGGATATCCATTTTGGAGATGCAAGCGTGGCCCCAGATGCACAAAGTGACGAATTGAGTTCGGACCTCATTTCGGATGATCTGTGAAAAACGAACGGATGCGAATATCGAGGGATAAACTTTTCGGTTTAAAAATTCGAGAGCATATTTTGATACCCATTTTGGAGATGCAAGCGTGGCCCCACATGCACAAAGTGATGAATTGATTTAGGGACTCATTTCGAATGATCCATAAAAAACGAATAGACGCAAATATCGGGGTTGAAATTTTCATTTTTGAAATTCGAGAGCATATTTGGATACCCATTTTGGAGATGCAAGCGTGGCCTCTCATGCACAAAGTGATGAATTTATTTCGGGACTGATTTCGGACTATCCGTGAAAAATGAACAGACGTGGATATCGGGGGCAGAACTTTTCGGTTTTGAAATCCGAGAGCATATTTGGATACACAATTTGGAGATGCAAGCGTTTCCCCACATGCACAAAGTGACAAATTGATTTCAGGACTCATTTAAGATGATCCATGAAAAACGAACATACGTGGATATCGGGGGCTAAACTTTTCAGTTTTGAAATCCGAGAGCATATTTGGATAACCATTTTGGAGATGCAAGCGTGGCCTCACATGCACAAAGTGACGAATAGATTTAGGGACTCATTTTGGATGATCCATAAAAAACGAACGGACGCAGATGTCGGGGGCTAAAATTTTCGTTTTTGAAATCTGAGAGTATATTTGGATATCCATTTTGGAGATGCAAGTGTGCCCCCGCAGGAAAAGAATGACGAATTGATTTCGGGATTCATTTTGGATGATCCTTGAAAAATGTACAAATGCGGATATTGGGGGTTGAAATTTTCGGTTTTTAAATTCGAGGGCATATCTGGATACCCATTTTGGAGATGAAAGCGTGGCCCCGCATGCACAAAGTGACAAATTTATTTCGGGACTGATTTCAGACGATCCGTGAAAAACGAACGGACGCGGATATCAGGGGTTGAACTTTTTGGTTTTGAAATCCGAGAGCATATTTGGATACCCATTTTGGAGATGCAAGTGTGGCCCCTCATGCACAAAGGGACAAATTGATTTCGCGACTCATTTCGGATGATCCGTGAAAAACGAATAGACGCAGATAACGGGGGCTGAAATTTTCGATTTTGAAATATGAGAGCATATTTGGATACCCATTTTGGAGATGAAAGCGTGGCCTCGGATGCACAAAGTGAAAATTTGAGTTTGGGCCTCATTTTGGACGATCCGTGAAAAACGAACGGACGCGAATATCGGGGGCTAAACTTTTCGGTTTTGAAATCTGAGAGCATATTTGGATACCCATTTTGGAGATGCAAGCGTGGCCCCAGATGAAAAAAGTGACGAATTGACTTCGAGACTCAATTCAGACGATCCGTGAAAAATGAAAAGACGTGGATATCGGGGGCTGAACTTTTCGGTTGTGAAATCTGAGAGCATATTTGGATACCCATTTTGGAGATGCAAGTGTGGCCCCGCATACACATAGTGACAAATCGATTTCGCGACTCATTTCGGATGATCCGTGAAAAACGAATAGACGCAGATAACGGGGGCCGAAATTTTCGATTTTGAAATATGAGAGCATATTTGGATACCCATTTTGGAGATGAAAGCGTGGCCTCGGATGCACAAAGTGACAAATTGAGTTTGGGCCTCATTTTGGACGATCCGTGAAAAATGAATGGACGCGAATATCAGGGGCTAAAATTTTCGCTTTTGAAATCTGAGAGCATATTTGGATACCCATTTATGAGATGCAAGCGTGGCCCCAGATGAAAAAAGTGACGAATTGAATTCGGGACTCAATTCAGACGATCCGTGAAAAATTAAAAAACAAAGATATCGTGTATTGAACTTTCTACAAAATCTGAGGGCATATTTGGATACCCATTTTGGAGATGAAAGCGTGGCCCCGCATGCACAAAGTGACAAATTGATTTCTGGACTCATTTCGGATGGTTCGTCAAAAAATAACAGACGTGGAAGATCGGGCTAAGCTTTTCAGTTTTGATATCCGAGAGCATATTTGGATACCCATTTTGGAGATGCAAGTGTGGCCCCAGATGCACAAAGTGACGAATTGAGTTCAGACCTCATTTCGGATGATCCTTGAAAAACAAACGCACGCGAATATCGAGGTCTAAACTTTTCGGTTTTAAAATCCGAGAGCATATTTGGATACCTATTTTGGAGATGCAAGTGTGGCCCCGGATGCACAAAGTGACGAATTTATTTCGGGATTCATTTCAGACTATTTGTGAAAAATGAATGAACACAGATATCGGGGGCTGAACTTTTCGGTTTTGAAATCTGAGAGCATATTTGGATACACTTTTAAAACGTTTTAAAATGCTTTACAAGTTTTTGAAAAGGATTTAAAAACGTTTTAAAACATTTTAAACCTTTTTTAAAATATTGTAAAAGCTTTCTAAAAACATTTTTAAACCATTTTAAAGCACTTTTAAAATGTTTTAAAATGATTTACAAGTTTTTTAAAAGGATTTAAAAAACGTTTTAAAACATTTTAAAAGTGTTTTGAAACATTTTAAAATAAATTTAAAACATTTTAGAAGTGTTTTGAAACATTTTAAAATAAATCTTAAAAGCATTTCAAAATATTTTAAAAGCGTTTCAGAATATCTTAAAAGTGTCTTGAAATATCTTGATAGTGCTTTACAATATTTTGAAATGTTATAAAAATCCTTTAAAACATTTTACAACTTTTTAAAAATATTTTAAAAGAGTTTCATAATGTCTTAAAAACATTTTTAACGTGTTTAAAATCATGTTATAGCATTTTAAAAAGTGTTTTATAATGTTTTTAAAATATTATTTTTTACGATTTTATTAAAAAGATTTACTAAAAATGATTAAACGCTTTAAATATTTGATTTAAACATATTAATAAGAATTTGGAATATTTTATAAAAGGTTTAAACCATTTTTAAAACATTTATAAAAATTATTGAATGTCAGCTTTATAAGCTTAACTTTATGAAGTATTTTGAAATATTTTGAAATGTTATAAAAATCCTCTAAAATATTTTACAAATTTTTTAAAAATATTTTAAAAGAGTTTTATGATGTGTTAGAAACATTAAAAAGGGTTTTATAATATTTTTAAAAACGTTTCTTTTTTTACGATTTTTTTAAAAACATTTAATAAAAAGATTAAACGCTTTAAATATTTGATTTAAACATATTGAGAAGAATTTAGAATATTTTATAACAGATTTAAACCATTTATGAAACATTTATAAAAATTATTGCATGTTTATAATGTTAGCTTTATAAGCTTAACTTTTATTAAATTTTAAATGTGTTTTGAAATGTTTTTCTAACATTGTAAAAGCATTTGGAAAACATTTTAAAACCATTTTAAAACACTTTTAAAACATTTTAAAATGTTTTACAAGTTTTTAAAAAGGACTTAAATATGTTGTAAAACATTTAAAAAGTGTTTTGAAAAATTTTAAAATAAATTTAAAACATTTTAGAAGTGTTTTGAAGCATTTTAAAAGTGTTTTGAAACATTTTAAAATAAATTTAAAACATTTTAAAAGAGTTTCAAAATATTTAAAAGTGTTCAAAAATATCTTGTTAAGCCAAGACACATTTTGAAATATTTTGAAATTTATAAAAATATTTTAAAACATTTTACAAATTTTTAAAAATATTTTAAAAGAGTTTTATGATGTCTTCAAAACATTTTAAAATCACATTATAACATTTTAAAAAGTGTTTTATAATGTTTCTAATTTTTTTTTTTTACGATTTTATTAAATGTGTTTATTTTAAAACACTTTTAATATAAATTTAAAATATTTTAGAAGTGTTTTGAAACATTTAAAAATAAATTTAAAACATTTTAAAAGAGTTTCAAAATATTTTACAAGTGTTTTAAAATATCTTGAAAGCGTTTTTTACAATATTTTGAATTTTTTTGAATGATTTTGAAATATTTTGAAATGTTATAAAAATCCTTTAAAACATTTTACAAATTTGTAAAAATATTTTAAACGAGTTTTATAATGTCTTAAAAACATTTTAAATGTGTTTAAAAGCACGTTATAACATTTTAAAAAGTGTTTTATAATGTTTTAAAAAACGTTTTTTTTTTGCGATTTTATCAAAAATGATTAAACGCTTTAAATATTTGATTTAAGCATATTAATAAGAATTTAGAATATTTTATAAAAGCTTTAAACCATTTATAAAACCTTTATAAAAATTTTTAAATGTTTATAATATCAAATTTATTAGTTTAACTTTTATTAAATGTTATTTATAAGCATTTTTAAAAATGAAATAAATGTTTTTAAATATTTTAAAAGAATTTTAAAAGTGTTTTGAAATGTTTTTAAAACATTGTAAAAGCTTTCTAAAAACATTTTTAAACCATTTTTAAAAATTCGAGAGCATATTTGGATACCCATTTTGGAGATGCAAGCGTGGCCCCACATGAACAAAGTGATGAATTGATTTAGGGACTCATTTCGAACGATCCATAAAAAACGAATAGACGCAGATATCGGGGTTGAAATTTTCATTTTTGAAATTCGAGAGCATATTTGGATACAGCTTTTGGAGATGCAAGTGTGCCCCCGCATGAACAAAGTGACGAATTGATTTTGGGACTCATTTCGGACGATCTTTGAAAACTGAACGAAAGCGGATATTGGGGGTTGAACTTTTCAGTTTTGAAATTCGAGAGCATATTTGGATACCCATTTTGGAGATGCAAGCGTGGCCCCGCATGCACAAAGTGATGAATTTATTTGGAGGTGATTCGGACTATCAGTGAAAAATGAGCAGGGCGTGGATATGGAAATGAGAACTTTCGGTTTTGAAATCTGAGAGCATATTTGGATACACATTTTGGAGATGCAAGCGTTTCCCCACATGCACAAAGTGACAAATTGATTTCAGGACTCATTTTGGATGATCCGTGAAAAACGAACCTACATGGATATCGGGGGCTAAACTTTTCAGTTTTAAAATCCGAGAGCATATTTGGATAACCATTTTGGAGATGCAAGCGTGGCCTCACATGCACAAAGTGACGAATTGATTTAGGGACTCATTTTGGATGATCCGTAAAAATCGAACGGACGCGGATGTCGGGGGCTAAAATTTTCATTTTTGAAATCTGAGAGTATATTTGGATACCCATTTTGGAGATGCAAGTGTGCCCCCGCAGGAAAACAATGACGAATTGATTTCGGGATTCATTTTGGATGATCCTTGAAAAATGTACAAATGCGGATATTGGGGGTTGAAATTTCTGGTTTTTAAATTCGAGAGCATATCTGGATACCCATTTTCGAGATGAAAGCGTGGCCCCGCATGCACAAAGTGACAAATTTATTTCAGGACTAATTTCAGACGATCCGTGAAAAACGAATGGACGCGGATATCAGGGGTTGAACTTTTTGGTTTTGAAATCCGAGAGCATATTTGGATACCCATTTTAGAGATGCAAGTGTGGCCCCTCATGCACAAAGTGACAAATTTATTTCGCGACTCATTTCGGATGATCCGTGAAAAACGAATAGACGCAGATAACGGGGGCTGAAATTTTCGATTTTGAAATATGAGAGCATATTTGGATACCCATTTTGGAGATGAAAGCGTGGCCTCGGATGCACAAAGTGACAAATTGAGTTTGGCCGTCATTTTGGATGATCCGTGAAAAACGAACAAACGCGAATATTGGGGGCTAAACTTTTCGGTTTTGAAATCTGAGAGCATATTTGGATACCCATTTTGGAGATGCAATCGTGGCCTCAGATGAACAAAGTGACGAATTGACTTCGGGACTCAATTTAGACGATCTGTGAAAAATGAAAAGACGTGGAAATCGGGGGCTGAACTTTTCGGTTGTGAAATCTGAGAGCATATTTGGATACCCATTTTGGATATGCAAGTGTGGCCCCACATGCACATAGTGACAAATCGATTTCGTGACTCATTTCGGATGATCCGTGAAAAACGAATAGACACAGATAACGGGGGCTGAAATTTTCGATTTTGAAATATGAGAGCATATTTGGATACCCATTTTGGAGATGAAAGCGTGGCCTCGGATGCAGAAAGGGACAAATTGAGTTTGGGCCTCATTTTGGACGATCCGTGAAAAGAAAGACGAGACGGACGAATATCGGGGGCTGAAATTTTCGGTTTTGAAATCTGAGAGCATATTTGGATACCCATTTTGGAGATGCAAGCGTGGCCCCAGATGAAAAAAGTGACGAATTGACTTCGGGACTCAATTCAGATGATCCGTGAAAAATTAAAAGACGTGGATATCGGGGGCTGAACTTTTCGGTTTGGAAATATGAGAGCATATTTGGATACCCATTTTGGAGATGCAAGCGTGGCCCCGCATGCACGAAGTGACAAATTGATTTCGGGACTCATTTCGGATGGTTCGTGAAAAAAGAACAGACGTGGAAGATGGGGCTAAACTTTTCGGTTTTGATATCCGAGAGCATATTTGGATACCCATTTTGGAGATGCAAGCGCGGCCCCAGATGCACAAAGTGACGAATTGAGTTCGGACCTCATTTCGGATGATCCGTGAAAAACAAACGCACGCGAATATCGAGGTCTAAACTTTTCGGTTTTAAAATCCGAGAGCATATTTGAATACCTATTTTGGAGATGCAAGTGTGGCCCCGGATGCACAAAGTGACGAATTGATTTCGGGATTCATTTCAGACGATTTGCGAAAAATGAATGAACACATATATCGGGGGCTGAACTTTTCGGTTTTGAAATCTGAGAGCATATTTTGATACACTTTTAAAACGTTTTAAAGTGCTTTACAAGTTTTTGAAAAGGATTTAAAAACGTTTTAAAACATTTTAAACCTTTTTTAAAATATTGTAAAAGCTTTCTAAAAACATTTTTAAACTGTTTTAAAACACTTTTAAAACGTTTTAAAATGCTTTACAAGTTTTTTAAAAGGATTTAAAAACGTTTTAAAACATTTTAAAAGTGTTTTGAAACATTTTAAAATAAATTTAAAACATTTTAGAAGTGTTTTGAAACATTTTAAAATAAATCTTAAAAGCATTTCAAAATATTTTAAAAACATAAAATCCTCTAAAATATTTTACAAATTTTTTAAAAAATATTTTAAAAGAGTTTTATGATGTGTTAGGAACATTTTAAACGTGTTTAAAAGCACATTATAACATTTTAAAAAGGGTTTTATAATATTTTTAAAAACGTTTCTTTTTTTACGATTTTATTAAAAACATTTAATAAAAAGATAAAACGCTTTAAATATTTGATTTAAACATATTGAGAAGAATTTAGAATATTTTATAACAGATTTAAACCATTTATGAAACATTTATAAAAATTATTGCATGTTTATAGTGTTAGCTTTATAAGCTTGACTTTTATTGAATTTTATTTAAAAACGTTTTTAAAACCTAAATAAATGCTTTCAAATATTTTAAATGTGTTTTGAAATGTTTTTCTAACATTTTAAAAGCATTTGGAAAACATTTAAAAACCATATTAAAACACTTTTAAAACATTTTAAAATGTTTTACAAGTTTTTAAAAAGGATTTAAATATGTTGTAAAACATTTTAAAAGTGTTTTGAAACATTTTAAAATAAATTTAAAACATTTTAAAAGTGTTTTGAAGCATTTTAAAAGTGTTTTGAAACATTTTAAAATAAATTTAAAACATTTTAAAAGGGTTTCAAAATATTTAGAAGTGTTCAAAAATATCTTAAGCGTTTGACAATATTTTGAAATATATAAAAATATTTTAAAACATTTTACAAATTTTTAAAAATATTTTAAAAGAGTTTTATGATGTCTTCAAAACATTTTAAAAGCACATTATAACATTTTAAAAAGTGTTGTATAATGTTTCTAAAATTTTTTTTTTACGATTTTATTAAATGTGTTTATTTTAAAACACTTTTAATATAAATTTAAAATATTTTAGAAGTGTTTTGAAACATTTAAAAATAAATTTAAAACATTTTAAAAGCGTTTCAAAATATTTTACAAGTGTTTTAAAATATCTTGAAAGCGTTTTTTACAATATTTTGAAAATTTTTGAATGATTTTGAAATATTTTGAAATGTTATAATTATCCTTTGAAACATTTTACAAATTTGTAAAAATATTTTAAACGAGTTTTATAATGTCTTAAAAACATTTTAAATGTGTTTAAAAGCACGTTATAACATTTTAAAAAGTGTTTTATAATGTTTTTAAAAACGTTTTTTTTTGCGATTTTATCAAAAACGATTAAACGCTTTAAATATTTGATTTAAGCATATTAATAAGAATTTAGAATATTTTATAAAAGATTTAAACCATTTATAAAACCTTTATAAAAATTATTAAATGTTTATAATGTCAACTTTATTAGTTTAACTTTTATTAAATGTTATTTATAAACATTTTAAAAAATGAAATAAATGTTTTTAAATATTTTAAAAGAATTTTACAAGTGTTTTGAAATATTTTTAAAACATTGTAAAAGCTTTCTAAAAACATTTCTAAACCATTTTAAAACACTTTTAAAACATTTTAAAATGCTTTACGAGTTCTTCAAGAGGTTATGAAAACGTTTTAAAACATTTTAAAAGTGTTTTGAAACATTTTAAAATAAATTTAAAACGTTTTAGAAGTGTTTTGAAACATTTTAAAATAAATTTTAAAAGCGTTTCAAAATATTTTAGAAGCGTTTAAAAATATTTTAGAAGTGTTTCAAAATATCTTGGAAGTGTTTTACAATATTTTGAAATGTTATAAAAATCCTTAAAAACATTTTACAAAATTTTTAAAATATTTTAAACGAGTTTTATAATGTGTTAAATACATTTAAATGTGTTTAAAAGCACACTATAACAGTTTAAAAAGTTTTTTATAATTTTTTTAAAACAATTTTTTTTACGATTTCATTAAAAACATTTACTAAAAATGATTAAACACTTTAAATATTTGATTTAAACATATTAATAAAAATTTAAAATATTTTATAAAATCTTCGAACCATTTATAAAAATTATTGAATGTCAGATTTATAAGCTTAACTTGATAAGCGTTTTACAATATTTTGAAATATTTTAAAATATTTTGAAATGTTATAAAAATCTTTTAAAATATTTTACAAAGTTTTTAAAATATTTTAAAGGAGCTTTATAATGTCTGAAAAACATTTTAAACGTAGATAGTTCGTTAAAAAGGAATAGACGCAGGCTAAACTTTTCGGTTTTGATATCCGATAGCATATTTGGATATCCATTTTGGAGATGCAAGCGTGGCCTTAGATGCACAAAGTGACGAATTGAGTTCGGACCTCATTTCGGATGATCTGTGAAAAATGAATGGATGCGAATATCGAGGGCTAAACTTTTCGGTTTAAAAATTTGAGAGCATATTTGGATACCCATTTTGGAGATGCAAGCGTGGCCCCACATGCACAAAGTGATGAATTGATTTAGGGACTCATTTCGAACGATCCATAAAAAATGAATAGACGCAGATATCAGGGTTGAAATTTTCATTTTTAAAATTCGAGAGCATATTTGGATACCGCATTCGGAGATGCAAGTGTTCCCCCGCATGAACAAAGTGATGAATTGATTTTGGGACTCATTTCGGACGATCTTTGAAAACTAAACGAAAGCGGATATTGGGGGTTGAACTTTTCAGTTTTGAAATTCGAGAGCATATTTGGATACCCATTTTGGAGATGTAAGCGTCGCCCCGCATGCATAAAGTGATGAATTTATTTCGGGACTGATTTCGGACTATCCCTGAAAAATGAACAGACGTGGATATCAGGGGCAGAAATTTTCGGTTTTGAAATCCGAGAGCATATTTGGATACACATTTTGGAGATGCAAGCGTTTCCCCACATGCACAAAGTGACAAATTGATTTCAGGACTCATTTCGGATGATCCGTGAAAAACGAACATACATGGATATCGGGGGCTAAACTTTTCAGTTTTAAAATCCAAGAGCATATTTGGATAACCATTTTGGAGATGCAAGCGTGGCCTCACATGCACAAAGTGACGAATTGATTTAAGGACTCATTTTGGATGATCCGTAAAAAACGAACGGACGCGGATGTCGGGGGCTAAAATTTTCATTTTTGAAATTTGAGAGTATATTTGGATACCCATTTTGGAGATGCAAGTGTGCCCCCGCAGGAAAAGAATGACGAATTGATTTAGGTTCATTTCGGATGATCCGTGAAAAATGAATAGACGCAGATAACGGGGGCTGAAATTTTCGATTTTGAAATACGAGAGCATATTTGGATACCCATTTTGGAGATGAAAGCGTGGCCTTGGATGCACAAAGGTAGCCAAAATTTATTTCGGGGTGATTTCGAGACGATCGGCGAAAACGGACGCGGATATCAGGGGTTGAAATTTTTGGTTTTGAAATCCGAGAGCATATTTGGATACCCATTTTGGAGATGAAAGCGTGGCCTCGGATGCACAAAGTGACAAATTGAGTTTGGGCGTCATTTTGGATGATCCGTGAAAAATGAACAAACGCGAATATTGGGGGCTAAACTTTTGGGTTTTGAAATCTGAGAGCATATTTGGATACCCATTTTGGAGATGCAATCGTGGCCCCAGATGAACAAAGTGACGAATTGACTTCGGGACTCAATTTAGATGATCCGTGAAAAATGAAAAGACGTGGATATCGGGGGCTGAACTTTTCGGTTGTGAAATCTAAGAGCATATTTGGATACCCATTTTGGATATGCAAGTGTGGCCCCGCATGCACATAGTGACAAATCGATTTCGCGACTCATTTCGGATGATCCGTGAAAAACGAATAGACACAGATAACGGGGGCTGAAATTTTTGATTTTGAAATATGAGAGCATATTTGGATACCCATTTTGGAGATGAAAGCGTGGCCTCGGATGCAGAAAGTGACAAATTGATTTTGGGCCTCATTTTGGACGATCCATGAAAAACGAACGAACGCGAATATCGGTGGCTAAACTTTTCGGTTTTGAAATCTGAGAGCATATTTGGATACCCATTTTGCAGATGCAATCGTGGCCCCAGATGAAAAAAGTGACGAATTGACTTCGGGACTCAATTCAGACGATCCGTGAAAAATTAAAAGACGTGGACATCGGGGGCTGAAATTTTTGGTTTTGAAATCTGAGAGCATATTTGGATACCCATTTTGGAGATGCAAGCGTGGCCCCGCATGCACAAAGTGACAAATTGATTTCGGGACTCATTTCGGATGGTTCGTGAAAAAAGAACAGACGTGGAAGATGGGGCTAAACTTTTCAGTTTTGATATCCGAGAGCGTATTTGGATACCCATTTTGGAGATGCAAGTGCGGCCCCAAATGCACAAAGTGACGAATTGAGTTCGGACCTCATTTCGGATGATCCGTGAAAAACAAACGCACGCGAATATCGAGGTCTAAACTTTTCGGTTTTAAAATCCGAGAGCATATTTGGATACCTATTTTGGAGATGCAAGTGTGGCCTCGGATGCACAAAGTGACGAATTGATTTCGGGATTCATTTCAGACGATTTGTGAAAAATGAATGAACACAGATATCGGGGGCTGAACTTTTCAGTTTTGAAATCTGAGAGCATATTTGGATACACTTTTAAAGAGTTTTATGATGTCTTCAAAACATTTTAAAAGCAATTTATAACATTTTAAAAAGTGTTGTATAATGTTTCTAAAAACTTTTTTTTACGATTTTATTATATGTGTTTATTTTAAAACACTTTTAATATAAATTTAAAATATTTTATAAGTGTTTTGAAACATTTGAAAATAAATTTAAAACATTTTAAAAGCGTTTCAAAATATTTTACAAGTGTTTTAAAATATCTTGGAAGCGTGTTTTACAACATTTTGAAATTTTTTGAATGATTTTGAAATTTTTTGAAATGTTATAAAAATCACTTAAAACATTTTACAAATTTATAAAAATATTTTAAACGAGTTTTATAATGTCTTAAAAACATTTTAAATGTGTTTAAAATCACGTTATAACATTTTAAAAAGTGTTTTATAATGTTTTTAAAAACGTTTTTTTTTGCAATTTTATCAAAAATGATTAAACGCTTTAAATATTTGATTTAAGCATATTAATAAGAATTTAGAATATTTTATAAAATCTTTAAACCATTTATAAAACCTTTATAAAAATTATTAAATGTTTATAATGTCAACTTTATTAGTTTAACTTTTATTAAATGTTATTTATAAACATTTTTACAAATGAAATAAATGTTTTTAAATATTTTAAAAGAATTTTAAAAGTGTTTTGAAATGTTTTTAAAACATTGTAAAAGCTTTCTAAAAACATTTTTAAACCATTTTAAAACACTTTCAAAACATTTTAAAATGCTTTACGAGTTCTTCAAGAGGTTAAAGCGTTTTAAAACATTTTAAAAGTGTTTTGAAACATTTTAAAATAAATTTAAAACGTTTTAGAAGTGTTTTGAAACATTTTAAAATAAATTTTAAAAGTGTTTCAAAATATTTTAGAAGCGTTTCAAAATATTTTAGAAGTGTTAAACACTTTAAATATTTGATTTAAACATATTAATAAAAATTTAGAATATTTTATAAAATCTTCAAACCATTTATAAAAATTATTGAATGTCAGATTTATAAGCTTAACTTGATAAGCGTTTTACAATATTTTGAAATATTTTAAAATATTTTGAAATGCTATAAAAATCCTTTAAAATATTTTACAAAGTTTTTAAAATATTTTAAAAGAGCTTTATAATGTCTGAAAAACATTTTAAACGTAGATAGTTCGTTAAAAAGGAATAGACTCAGGCTAAACTTTTCGGTTTTGATATCCGAGAGCATATTTGGATATCCATTTTGGAGATGCAAGCGTGGCCCTAGATGCACAAAGTGACGAATTGAGTTTGGACCTCATTTCGGATGATCTGTGAAAAAGGAACGGATGCGAATAGCGAGGGCTAAACTTTTCGGTTTAAAAATTTGAGAGCATATTTGGATACCCATTTTGGAGATGCAAGCGTGGCCCCACATGCACAAAGTGATGAATTTATTTAGGGACTCATTTCGAACGATCCATAAAAAACGAACAGACGCAAATATCGGGGTTGAAATTTTCATTTTTGAAATTCAAGAGCATATTTGGATACCGCTTTTGGAGATGCAAGTGTGCCCCCGCATGAACAAAGTGACGAATTGATTTTGGGACTCATTTCGGACGATCTTTGAAAACTGAACGAAAGCGGATATTGAGGGTTGAACTTTTCAGTTTTGAAATTTGAGAGCATATTTGGATACCCATTTTGGAGATGCAAGCGTGGCCTCGCATGCACAAAGTGATGAATTTATTTCGGGATTGATTTCGGACTATCCGTGAAAAATGAACAGACGTGGATATAGAGGGCAGAACTTTTCGGTTTTGAAATCCGAGAGCATATTTGGATACACATTTTGGAGATGCAAGCGTTTCCCCACATGCACAAAGTTACAAATTGATTTCAGGACTCATTTCGGATGATCCCTGAAAAACGAACATACGTGGATATCGGGGGCTAAACTTTTCAGTTTTAAAATCCGAGAGCATATTTGGATAACTATTTTTGAGATGCAAGCGTGGCCTCACATGCACAAAATGACGAATTGATTTAGGGACTCATTTTGGATGATCCGTAAAAAACAAACGAACGCGGATGTCGGGGGCTAAAATTTTCGTTTTTGAAATCTAAGAGTATATTTGGATACCCATTTTGGAGATGCAAGTGTGCCCCCGCAGGAAAAGAATGACGAATTGATTTTGGGATTCATTTTGGATGATCCTTGAAAAATGTACAAATGCAGATATTGGGGGTTGAAATTTTTGGTTTTTAAATTCGAGAGCATATCTGGATACCCATTTTGGAGTTGAAAGCGTGGCCCCGCATGCACAAAGTGACAAATTTATTTCGGGATTGATTTCAGACGATCCGTGAAAAACGAACGGACGCGGATATCGGGGGTTGATCTTTTTGGTTTTGAAATCCGAGAGCATATTTGGATACCCATTTTGGAGAGGCAAGTGTGGCCCCTCATGCACAAAGTGACAAATTGATTTCGCGACTCATTTCGGATGATCCGTGAAAAACGAATAGATGCAGATAACGGGGGCTGAAATTTTCGATTTTGAAATATGAGAGCATATTCGGGATACCCATTTTGAGAGATGAAAGCGTGGCCTCGATGCACAAAGTGACAAATTGAGTTTGGGCCCCATTTTGGACGATCCGTGAAAAACGAATGGACGCGAATATCGGGGGCTAAACTTTTCGGTTTTGAAATCTGAGAGCATATTTGGATACCCATTTTGGAGATGCAAGCGTGGCCCCAGATGAAAAAAGTGACGAATTGACTTCGGGACTCAATTCAGACGATTCGTGAAAAATTAAAAGACGTGGATATCGGGGGCTGAACTTTTTGGTTGTGAAATCTGAGAGCATATTTGGATACCCATTTTGGAGATGCAAGCGTGGCCCCGCATGCACAAAGTGACAAATCGATTTCGCGAATCATTTCAGATGGTTCGTGAAAAAGAACAGACGTGGAAGATGGGGCTAAACTTTTCGGTTTTGATATCCGAGAGCATATTTGGATACCCATTTTGGAGATGCAAGTGCGGCCCTAGATGCACAAAGTGACGAATTGAGTTCGGACCTCATTTCGGATGATCCGTGAAAAACAAACGCACGCGAATATCGAGGTCGAAAATTTTCCGTTTTAAAATCCGAGAGCATATTTGGATACCTATTTTGGAGATGCAAGTGTGGCCCCGGATGCACAAAGTGACGAATTGATTTCGGGATTCATTTCATACGATTTGTGAAAAATGAATGAACACAGATATCGGGGGCTGAACTTTTCGGTTTTGAAATCTGAGAGCATATTTGGATACACTTTTAAAACGTTTTAAAATGCTTTACAAGTTTTTGAAAAGGATTTAAAAAAGTTTTAAAACATTTTAAACCTTTTTTAAAATATTGTAAAAGCTTTCTAAAAACATTTTTAAACCATTTTAAAACACTTTTAAAACGTTTTAAAATGCTTTACAAGTTTTTTAAAAGGATTTAAAAACATTTTAAAACATTTTAAAAGTGTTTTGAAACATTTCAAAATAAATTTAAAACATTTTAGAAGTGTTTTGAAACATTTTAAAATAAATCTTAAAAGCATTTCAAAATATTTTAAAAGCATTTCAGAATATCTTAAAAGTGTTTTGAAATATCTTGAAAGTGTTTTACAATATTTTGAAATGTTATAAAAATCCATTACAACATTTTACAACTTTTTAAAAATATTTTAAAAGAGTTTCATAATGTCTTAAAAACATTTTTAACGTGTTTAAAATCATGTTATAGCATTTTAAAAAGTGTTCTATAATGTTTTTAAAAATATTATTTTTTACGATTTTATTTAAAAGATTTACTAAAAATGATTAAACGCTTTAAATATTTGATTTAAACATATTAATAAGAATTTGGAGTATTTTATAAAAGGTTTAAAGCATTTTTAAAACATTTATAAAAATTATTGAATGTCAGCTTTATAAGCTTAACTTTATGAAATATTTTGAAATATTTTGAAATGTTATAAAAATCCTCTAAAATTTTTTACAAATTTTTTAAAAATATTTTAAAAGATTTTTATGATGTGTTAGAAACATTTTAAACGTGTTTAAAAGCACATTATAACATTTTAAAAAGGGTTGTATAATATTTTTAAAAACGTTTCTTTTTTTATGATTTTATTAAAAACATTTAATAAAAAGATTAAACGCTTTAAATATTTGATTTAAACATATTGAGAAGAATTCAGAATATTTTATAACAGATTTAAACAATTTATGAAACATTTATAAAAATTATTGCATGTTTATAATGTTAGCTTTATAAGCTTAACTTTTATTAAATTTTATTTTAAAACGTTTTTAAAACCTAAATAAATGCTTTCAAATATTTTAAATGTGTTTTGAAATGTTTTTCTAACATTGTAAAAGCATTCTGAAAACATTTAAAAACCATTTTAAAACACTTTTAAAACATTTTAAAATGTTTTACAAGTTTTTAAAAAGGATTTAAATATGTTTTAAAACATTTAAAAAGTGTTTTGAAACATTTGGGTAAGTGTTTTGAAGCATTTTAAAAGTGTTTTGAAACATTTTAAAAGCGTTTCAAAATATTAAAAGTGTTCAAAAATATCTTAAGCGTTTGACAATATTTTGAAATTTATAAAAATATTTTAAAACATTTTACAAATTTTTAAAAATATTTTAAAAGAGTTTTATGGTGTGTTCAAAACATTTTAAAAACACATTATAACATTTTAAAAAGTGTTTTATAATGTTTCTAAAAACGTTTTTTTTACGATTTTATTAAATGTGTTTATTTTAAAACACTTTTAATATAAATTTAAAATATTTTAGAAGTGTTTTGAAACAATTAAAAATAAATTTAAAACATTTTAAAAGCATTTCAAAATATTTTACAAGTGTTTTAAAATATCTTGAAAGCGTTTTTTACAATATTTTGAAATTTTTTGAATGATTTTGAAATATTTTGAAATGTTATAAAAATCCTTTAAAACATTTTACAAATTCGTAAAAATATTTTAAACGAGTTTTATAATGTCTTAAAAACATTTTAAATGTGTTTAAAAGCACGTTATAACATTTTAAAAAGTGTTTTATAATGTTTTTAAAAACCTTTTTTTGTGATTTTATCAAAAATGATTAAACGCTTTAAATATTTGATTTAAGCATATTAATAAGGATTTAGAATATTTTATAAAAGCTTTAAACCATTTATAAAACCTTTATAAAAATTATTAAATGTTTATAATGTCAACTTTATTAGTTTAACTTTTATTAAATGTTATTTCTAAACATTTTTAAAAATGAAATAAATGTTTTTAAATATTTTAAAAGAATTTTAAAAGTGTTTTGAAATGTTTTTAAAACATTGTAAAAGCTTTCTAAAAACATTTTTAAACCATTTTTAAACACTTTTAAAACATTTTAAAATGCTTTACGAGTTCTTCAAGAGGTTCTGAAAACGTTTTAAAACATTGTAAAAGTGTTTTGAAACATTTTAAAATAAATTTAAAACATTTTAGAATTGTTTTGAAACATTTTAAAATAAATTTTAAAAGGGTTTCAAAATATTTTAGAAGCGTTTCAAAATATTTTAGAAGTGTTTCAAAATATTTTAAAAGTGTTTTAAAATATCTTGGAAGTGTTTTACAATTTTTTGAAATGTTATAAAAATCCTTAAAAACATTTTACAAATTTTTAAAAATATTTTAAACGAGTTTTATAATGTGTTAAATACATTTAAATGTGTTTAAAAGCACGCTATAACAGTTTAAAAAGTTTTTTATAATGTTTTTAAAACAATTTTTTTTTACGATTTCATTAAAAACATTTACTAAAAATAATTAAACACTTTAAATATTTGATTTAAACATATTAATAAAAAATTAGAATATTTTATAAAATCTTCGAACCATTTATAAAAATTATTGAATGTCAGATTTA
Organism: Pinus albicaulis; assembly: GCA_034641835.2. Taxonomy (NCBI): domain Eukaryota; kingdom Viridiplantae; phylum Streptophyta; class Pinopsida; order Pinales; family Pinaceae; genus Pinus; species Pinus albicaulis. The sequence continues at coordinate 403,165 of JAXQQM020058733.1, forward strand.
TAAGCTTAACTTGATAAGCGTTTTACAATATTTTGAAATATTTTAAAATATTTTGAAATGTTATAAAAATCCTTTAAAACATTTTACAAAGTTTTTAAAATATTTTAAAAGAGCTTTATAATGTCTGAAAAACATTTTAAACGTAGATAGTTCGTTAAAAAGGAATAGACGCAGGCTAAACTTTTCCGTTTTGATATCCGAGAGCATATTTGGATATCCATTTTGGAGATGCAAGCGTGGCCCCAGATGCACAAAGTGACGAATTGAGTTCGGACCTCATTTTGGATGATCTGTGAAAAACGAACGGATGCGAATATCGAGGGCTAAACTTTTCGGTTTAAAAATTCGAGAGCATATTTGGATACCCATTTTGGAGATGCAAGCGTGGCCCCACATGCACAAAGTGATGAATTGATTTAGGGACTCATTTCGAACGATCCATTAAAAACGAATAGACGCAGATATCGGGGTTGAAATTTTCATTTTTGAAATTCGAGAGCATATTTGGATACCGCTTTTGGAGATGCAAGTGTGCCCCCGCATGAACAAAATGACGAATTGATTTTGGGACTCATTTCGGACGATCTTTGAAAACTGAACGAAAGCGGATATTGGGGGTTGAACTTTTTAGTTTTGAAATTCGAGAGCATATTTGGATACCCATTTTGGAGATGCAAGCGTGGCCCCGCATGCACAAAGTGATGAATTTATTTCGGGACTGATTTCGGACTATCCGTGAAAAATGAACAGGCGTGGATATCGGGGGCAGAACTTTTCGGTTTTGAAATCCGAGAGCATATTTGGACACACATTTTGGAGATGCAAGCGTTTCCCCACATGCACAAAGTGACAAATTGATTTCAAGACTCATTTCGGATGATCCGTGAAAAACGAACATACGTGGATATCGGGGGCTAAACTTTTCAGTTTTGAAATCCGAGAGCATATTTGGATAACCATTTCGGAGATGCAAGCGTGGCCTCACATGCACAAAGTGACGAATTGATTTAGGGACGCATTTTGGATGATCCGTAAAAAACGAACGGACGCGGATGTCGGGGGCTAAAATTTTCGTTTCTGAAATCTGAGAGTATATTTGGATACCCATTTTGGAGATGCAAGTGTGCCCCCGCAGGAAAAGAATGACTAATTGATTTCGGGATTCATTTTGGATGATCCTTGAAAAATGTACAAATGCGGATATTGGGGGTTGAAATTTTCAGTTTTTAAATTCGAGAGCATATCTGGATACCCATTTTGGAGTTGAAAGCGTGGCCCCGCATGCACAAAGTGACAAATTTATTTCGGGACTGATTTCAGACGATCCGTGAAAAAAGAACGGACGCGGATATCGGGGGTTGAACTTTTCGGTTCTGAAATCTGAGAGCATATTTGGATACCCATTTTGGAGATGCAAGCGTGGCCCCAGATGAACAAAGTGACGAATTGACTTCGGGACTCAATTCAGACGATCCGTGAAAAATGAAAAGACGTGGATATCGGGGGCTGAACTTTTCGGTTGTGAAATCCGAGAGCATATTTGGATACCCATTTTGGAGATGCAAGTGTGGCCCCTCATGCACAAAGTGACAAATTGATTTCGCGACTCATTTCGGATGATCCGTGAAAAACGAATAGACGCAGATAACGGGGGCTGAAATTTTTTATTTTGAAATATGAGAGCATATTTGGATACCCATTTTGGAGATGAAAGCGTGGCCTCGGATGCACAAAGTGACAAATTGAGTTCGGGCCTCATTTTGGACGATCCGTGAAAAATGAACGGACGCGAATATCGGGGGCTAAACTTTTCGGTTTTGAAATCTGAGAGCATATTTGGATACCCATTTTGGAGATGCAAGCGTGGCCCCAGATGAAAAAAGTGACGAATTGACTTCGGGACTCAATTCAGACGATCCATGAAAAATTAAAAGACGTGGATATCAGGGGCTGAACTTTTCGGTTGTGAAATATGAGAGCATATTTGGATACGCATTTTGGAGATGCAAGCGTGGCCCCGCATGCACAAAGTGACAAATTGATTTCGGGACTCATTTCGGATGGTTCGTGATAAAAGAACAGACGTGGAAGATGGGGCTAAAATTTTCGGTTTTGATATCCGAGAGAATATTTGGATACCCATTTTGGAGATGCAAGTGTGGCCCCAGATGCACAAAGTGACGAATTGAGTTCGGACCTCATTTCGGATGATCCGTGAAAAACAAACGCACGCGAATATCAAGGTCTAAACTTTTCGGTTTTAAAATCCAAGAGCATATTTGGATACCTATTTTTGAGATGCAAGTGTGGCCCCGGATGCACAAAGTGACGAATTGATTTCGGGATTCATTTCAGACGATTTGTGAAAAATGAATGAACACAGATATCAGGGGCTGAACTTTTCGGTTTTGAAATCTGAGAGCATATTTGGATACACTTTTAAAACGTTTTAAAATGCTTTACAAGTTTTTGAAAAGGATTTAAAAACGTTTTAAAACATTTTAAACCTTTTTTAAAATATTGTAAAAACTTTCTAAAAACATTTTTAAACCATTTTAAAACACTTTTAAAACGTTTTAAAATGCTTTACAAGTTTTTTAAAAGGATTTAAAAACGTTTTAAAACATTTTAAAAGTGTTTTGAAACATTTTAAAATAAATTTAAAACATTTTAGAAGTGTTTTGAAACATTTTAAAATAAATCTTTAAAGCATTTCAAAATATTTTAAAAGCGTTTCAGAATATCTTAAAAGTGTCTTGAAATATCTTGATAGTGTTTTACAATATTTTGAAATGTTATAAAAATCTTTTAAAACATTTTACAACTTTTTAAAAATATTTTAAAAGAGTTTCATAATGTCTTAAAAACATTTTTAACGTGTTTAAAATCATGTTATAGCATTTTAAAAAGTGTTTTATAATGTTTTTGAAAATATTATTTTTTACGATTTTATTAAAAAGATTTACTAAAAATGATTAAACGCTTTAAATATTTGATTTAAACATATTAATAAGAATTTGGAATATTTTATAAAAGGTTTAAACCATTTTTAAAACATTTATAAAAATTATTGAATGTCAACTTTATAAGCTTAACTTTATGAAATATTTTGAAATGTTATAAAAATACTCTAAAATATTTTACAAATTTTTTAAAAATATTTTAAAAGAGTTTTATGATGTGTTAAAAAAAATTTAAACGTGTTTAAAAGCACATTATAACATTTTAAAAAGGGTTTTATAATATTTTTAAAAACGTTTCTTTTTTTACGATTTTATTAAAAACATTTAATAAAAAGATTAAACGCTTTAAATATTCGATTTAAACATATTGAGAAGAATTTAGAATATTTTATAACAGATTTAAACCATTTATGAAACATTTATAAAAATTATTGCATGTTTATAATGTTAACTTTATAAGCTTAACTTTTATTAAATTTTATTTAAAAACGTTTTTAAAACCTAAATAAATGCTTTCAAATATTTTAAAATATCTTGGAAGTGTTTTACAATATTTTGAAATGTTATAAAAATCCTTAAAAACATTTTACAAATTTTTTAAAATATTTTAAACGAGTTTTATAATGTGTTAGATACATTTAAATGTGTTTAAAAGCACGCTATAACAGTTTAAAAAGTTTTTTATAACGTTTTTAAAACAATTTTTTTTACGATTTCATTAAAAACATTTACTAAAAATGATTAAACACTTTAAATATTTGATTTAAACATATTAATAAAAATTTAGAATATTTTATAATATCTTCGAACCATTTATAAAAATGATTGAATGTCAGATTTATAAGCTTAACTTGATAAGCGTTTTACAATATTTTGAAATATTTTAAAATATTTTGAAATGTTATAAAAATCCTTTAAAATATTTTACAAAGTTTTTAAAATATTTTAAAAGAGCTTTATAATGTCTCAAAAACATTTTAAACGTAGATAGTTCGTTAAAAAGGAATAGACGCAGGCTAAACTTTTCGGTTTTGATATTCGAGAGCATATTTGGATATCCATTTTGGAGATGCAAGCGTGGCCCCAGATGCACAAAGTGACGAATTGAGTTCGGACCTCATTTCGGATGATCTGTGAAAAACGAACGGATGCGAATATCGAGGGCTAAAATTTTCAGTTTAAAAATTCGAGAGCATATTTGGATACCCATTTTGGAGATGCAAGCGTGGCCCCACATGCACAAAGTGATGAATTGATTTAGGGACTCATTTCGAACGATCTTGAAAACTCGAACGAAAGCGGATACCGGGGTTGAACTTTTCAAAATGAAATTCGAGAGCAATTGGATACTGGGGAAGGAGATGCAAGCGTGGCCTCACATGCACAAAGTGACGAATTGATTTAGGGACTCATTTTGGATGATCCGTGAAAAACGAACGGACGCGGATGTCGGGGGCTAAAATTTTCGTTTTTGAAATTTGAGAGTATATTTGGATACCCATTTTGGAGATGCAAGTGTGCCCCCGCAGGAAAAGAATGACGAATTGATTTCGAGATTCATTTTGGATGATCCTTGAAAAATGTACAAATGCGGATATTGGGGGTTGAAATTTTCGGTTTTTAAATTCGAGAGCATATCTGGATACCCATTTTGGAGATGAAAGCGTGGCCCCGCATGCACAAAGTGACAAATTTATTTCGGGACTGATTTCAGACAATCCGTGAAAAACGAACGGACACGGATATCAGGGGTTGAAATTTTTGGTTTTGAAATCCGAGAGCATATTTGGATACCCATTTTGGAGATGCAAGTGTGGCCCCCTCATGCACAAAGTGACAAATTGATTTCACGACTCATTTCGGATGATCCGTGAAAAACGAATAGACGCAGATAACGGGGGCTGAAATTTTCAATTTTGAAATCTGAGAGCATATTTGGATACCCATTTTGAAGATGAAAGCGTGGCCTCGGATGCACAAAGTGACAAATTGATTTTGGGCATCATTTTGGATGATCCGTGAAAAACGAACAAACGCGAATATCGGGGGCTAAACTTTTCGGTTTTGAAATCTGAGAGTATATTTGGATACCCATTTGGAGATGCAAGCGTGGCCCCAGATGAATAAAGTGACGAATTGACTTTGGGACTCAATTCAGACGATCCGTGAAAAATGAAAAGACGTGGATATCGGGGGCTGAACTTTTCGGTTGTGAAATCTGAGAGCATATTTGGATACCCATTTTGGAGATGCAAGTGTGGCCCCGCATGCACATAGTGACAAATCGATTTCGCGACTCATTTCGGATGATCCGTGAAAAACGAATAGACGCAGATAATGGGGGCTGAAATTTTCGATTTTGAAATATGAGAGCATATTTGGATACCCATTTTGGAGATGAAAGCGTGGCCTCGGATGCACAAAGTGACAAATTGAGTTTGGGCCTCATTGAGTTATGATGTGTTAGAAACATTTTAAACGTGTTTAAAAGCACATTATAACATTTTAAAAAGAGTTTTATAATATTTTTAAAAACGTTTCTTTTTTTACGATTTTATTAAAAACATTTAATAAAAAGATTAAACACTTTAAATATTTGATTTAAACATATTAATAAGAATTTAGAATATTTTATAAGAGATTTAAACCATTTATGAAACATTTATAAAAATTATTGCATGTTTATAATGTTAGCTTTATAAGCTTAACTTTTATTAAATTTTATTTAAAAAACGTTTTTAAAACCTAAATAAATGCTTTCAAATATTTTAAATGTGTTTTGAAATGTTTTTCTAACATTGTAAAAGCATTCTGAAAACATTTAAAAACCATTTTAAAACACTTTTAAAACATTTCAAAATGTTTTACAAGTTTTTAAAAAGGATTTAAATATGTTTTAAAACATTTTAAAAGTGTTTTGAAACATTTTAAAATAAATTTAAAACATTTTAAAAGTGTTTTGAAGCATTTTAAAAGTGTTTTGAAACATTTTAAAATAAATTTAAAACATTTTAAAAGGGTTTCAAAAATATCTTAAGCGTTTGACAATATTTTGAAATATTTTGAAATTTATAAAAATATTTTAAAACATTTTACAAATTTTTAAAAATATTTTAAAAGAGTTTTATGATGTCTTCAAAACATTTTAAAAGCACATTATAACATTTTAAAAAGTGTTGTATAATGTTTCTAAAAACTTTTTTTTACGATTTTATTAAATGTGTTTATTTTAAAACACTTTTAATATAAAATTTAAAATATTTTAGAAGTGTTTTGAAACATTTAAAAATAAATTTAAAACATTTTAAAAGCGTTTCAAAATATTTTACAAGTGTTTTAAAATATCTTGGAAGTGCTTTTTACAACATTTTGAAATTTTTTGAATGATTTTGAAATATTTTGAAATGTTATAAAAATCATTTAAAACATTTTACAAATTTATAAAAATATTTTAAACGAGTTTTATAATGTCTTAAAAACATTTTAAATGTGTTTAAAATCACGTTATAACATTTTAAAAAGTGTTTTATAATGTTTTTAAAAACGTTTTTTTGCGATTTGATCAAAAATGATTAAACGCTTTAAATATTTGATTTAAGCATATTAATAAGAATTTAGAATATTTTATAAAAGCTTTAAACCATTTATAAAACCTTTATAAAAATTATTAAATGTTTATAATGTCAACTTTATTAGTTTAACTTTTATTAAATGTTATTTATAAACATTTTTGAAAATGAAATAAATGTTTTTAAATATTTTAAAAGAATTTTAAAAGTGTTTTGAAATATTTTTAAAACATTGTAAAAGCTTTCTAAAAACATTTTTAAAGCATTTTAAAACACTTTTAAAACATTTTAAAATGCTTTACGAGTTCTTCAAGAGGTTCAGAAAACATTTTAGAAGTGTTTTGAAACATTTAAAAATAAATTTAAAACGTTTTAGAAGTGTTTTGAAACATTTTAAAATAAATTTTAAAAGCGTTTCAAAATATTTTAGAAGCGTTTCAAAATATTTTAGAAGTGTTTCAAAATATTTTAAAAGTGTTTTAAAATATCTTGAAGTGTTTTACAATATTTTGAAATGTTATAAAAATCCTTAAAAACATTTTACAAAATTTTTAAAATATTTTAAACGAGTTTTATAATGTGTTAAATACATTTAAATGTGTTTAAAAGCACGCTATAACAGTTTAAAAAGTTTTTTATAATGTTTTTAAAACAATTTTTTTTACGATTTCATTAAAAACATTTACTACAAATGATTAAACACCTTAAATATTTGATTTAAACATATTAATAAAAATTTAGAATATTTTATAAAATCTTCGAACCGTTTATAAAAATTATTGAATGTCAGATTTATAAGCTTAACTTGATAAGCGTTTTACAATATTTTGAAATATTTTAAAATATTTTGAAATGTTATAAAAATCCTTTAAAATATTTTACAAAGTTTTTAAAATATTTTACAAGAGCTTTATAATGTCTGAAAAACATTTTAAACGTAGATAGTTCGTTAAAAAGGAATAGACGCAGGCTAAACTTTTCGGTTTTGATATCCGAGAGCATATTTGGATATCCATTTTGGAGATGCAAGCGTGGCCCCAGATGCACAAAGTGACGAATTGAGTTCGGACCTCATTTCGGATGATCAGTGAAAAACGAACGGATGCGAATATCGAGGGCTAAACTTTTCGGTTTAAAAATTCGAGAGCATATTTGGATACCCATTTTGGAGATGCAAGCGTGCCCCCGCATGAACAAAGTGACGAATTGATTTAGGGAATCATTTCGGACAATCCATAAAAAACGAATAGACGCAGATATCGGGGTTGAAATTTTCATTTTTGAAATTCGAGAGCATATTTGGATACCGCTTTTGGAGATGCAAGTGTGCCCCCGCATGAACAAAGTGACGAATTGATTTTGGGACTCATTTCGGACGATCTTTAAAAACTAAACGAAAGCGAATATTGGGGGTTGAAATTTTCAGTTTTGAAATTCGAGAGCATATTTGGATACCCATTTTGGAGATGCAAGCGTGGCCCCGCATGCACAAAGTGATGAATTTATTTCGGGACTGATCAACCTATCCGTGAAAATGAAATGGTACGTGGATATCGGGGCGTAACTTTTGGTTTTGAAACCGAGAGCATATTTGGATACACATTTTGGAGATGCAAACGTTTCCCACATGCACAAAGTGACAAATTGATTTCTTGCACTCATTTCTTTGACAGATCCGTGAACAAATCTAACATACGTGGATATCGAGGGCTAAACTTTTCGGGCCATGAAATCGAGAGCATATTTGGATAACCATTTGAGATGCAAGCGTACCTCACATGCACAAAGTGACTTAATCGATTTAGGGACGATTTTGACGATCCAGAAAACCAACTATCACGATGTCTTTGGGACAAATTTTCGCTTTTGAAACTGAGAGTATATTCGATATCCATTTTGAGATGGTGCCCCCATAGAAAAGAACGATGAATTGATTTCGGGATTCATTTTGGATGATCCTTGAAAAATGTACAGATGCGGATATTGGGGGTTGAAATTTTCGGTTTTTAAATTCGAGAGCATATCTGGATACCCATTTTGGAGATGAAAGCGTGGCCCCGCATGCACAAAGTGACAAATTTATTTCGGGACTGATTTCAGACGATCCGTGAAAATCGAACGGACGCGGATATCAGGGGTTGAACTTTTTGGTTTTGAAATCCGAGAGCATATTTGGATACCCATTTTGGAGATGCAAGTGTGGTCCCTCATGCACAAAGTGACAAATTGATTTCGCGACTCATTTCGAATAATCCGTGAAAAACGAATAGACGCATATAACGGGGGCTGAAATTTTCGATTTTGAAGTATGAGAGCATATTTGGATACCCATTTTGGAGATGAAAGCGTGGCCTCGGATGCACAAAGTGACAAATTGATTTTGGGCATCATTTTGGATCATCCGTGAAAAATGAACAAACGCGAATATCGGGGGCTAAACTTTTCGGTTTTGAAATTTGAGAGCATATTTGGATACCCATTTCGGAGATGCAAGCGTGGCCCCAGATGAACAAAGTGACGAATTGACTTCGGGACTCAATTCAGACGATCCGTGAAAAATGAAAAGACATGGATATCTGGGGCTGAACTTTTTGGTTGTGAAATCTGAGAGCATATTTGGATACCCATTTTGGAGATGCAAGTGTGGCCTCACATGCACATAGTGACAAATCGATTTCGCGACTCATTTCGCGTGATCCGTGAAAAACGAATAGACGCAGATAACGGGGGCTGAAATTTTCGATTTTGAAATATGAGAGCATATTTGGATACCCATTTTGGAGATGAAAGCGTGGCCTCGGATGCACAAAGTGACAAATTGAGTTTGGGCCTCATTTTTGACGATCCGTGAAAAAGGAACGGACGCGAATATCGGGGGCTAAAATTTTCGGTTTTGAAATCTGAGAGCATATTTGGATACCCATTTTGGAGATGCAAGCGTGGCCCCAGATGAAAAAAGTGACGAATTGACTTCGGGACTCAATTCAGACGATCCGTGAAAAATTAAAAGACATGGATATCGGGGGCTGAACTTTTCGGTTTTGAAATCTGAGAGCATATTTGGATACCCATTTTGGAGATGCAAGCGTGGCCCCGCATGCACAAAGTGACAAATTGATTTCTGGACTCATTTCGGATGGTTCGTGAAAAAAGAACAGACGTGGAAGATGGGGCTAAACTTTTCGGTTTTGATATCCGAGAGCATATTTGGATACCCATTTTGGAGATGCAAGTGCGGCCCCAGATGCACAAAGTGACGAATTGAGTTCGAACCTCATTTCGGATGATCCGTGAAAAACAAACGCACGCGAATATCGAGGTCTAAACTTTTCGGTTTTAAAATCCGAGAGCATATTTGGATACCTATTTTGGAGATGCAAGTGTGGCCCCGGATGCACAAAGTGACGAATTGATTTCTGGATTCATTTCAGACGATTTGTGAAAAATGAATGAACACAGATATCGGGGGCTGAACTTTTCGGTTTTGAAATCTGAGAGCATATTTGGATACACTTTTAAAACGTTTTAAAATGCTTTACAAGTTTTTGAAAAGGATTTAAAAACGTTTTAAAACATTTTAAACCTTTTTAAAATATTGTAAAAGCTTTCTAAAAACATTTTAAAACCGTTTTAAAACACTTTTAAAACATTTTTAAATGCTTTACAAGTTTTTTAAAAGGATTTAAAAACGTTTTAAAACATTTTAAAAGTGTTTTGAAACATTTTAAAATAAATTTAAAACATTTTAGAAGTGTTTTGAAACATTTTAAAATAAATCTTAAAAGCATTCCAAAATATTTTAAAAGCGTTTCAGAATATCTTAAAAGTGTCTTGAAATATCTTGAGAGTGTTTTACAATATTTTGAAATGTTATAAAAATCCTTTAAAACATTTTACAACTTTTTAAAAATATTTTAAAAGAGTTTCATAATGTCTTAAAAACATTTTTAACTTGTTTAAAATCATGTTATAGCATTTTAAAAAGTGTTTTATAATGTTTTTTAAAATATTATTTTTTACGATTTTATTAAAAAGATTTACTAAAAATGATTAGACGCTTTAAATATTTGATTTAAACATATTAATAAGAATTTGGAATATTTTATAAAAGGTTTAAACCATTTTTAAAACATTTATAAAAATTATTGACTGTCAGCTTTATAAGGTTAACTTTATGAAATATTTTGAAATGTTATAAAAGTCCTCTAAAATATTTTACAAATTTTTTAAAAATATTTTAAAATAGTTTTATGATGTGTTAGAAACATTTTAAACATGTTTAAAAGCACATTATAACATTTTAAAAAGGGTTTTATAATATTTTTAAAAACGTTTCTTTTTTTACGATTTTATTAAAAACATTTAATAAAAAGAGTAAACGCTTTAAATATTTGATTTAAACATATTGAGAAGAATTTAGAATATTTTATAACAGATTTAAACCATTTATGAAACATTTATAAAAATTATTGCATGTTTATAATGTTAGCTTTATAAGTTTAACTTTTATTAAATTTTATTTAAAAACGTTTTTAAAACCTAAATAAATGCTTTCAAATATTTTAAATGTGTTTTGAAATGTTTTTCTAACATTGTAAAAGCATTCTGAAAACATTTAAAAACCATTTTAATATTTTAAAAGAATTTTAAAAGTGTTTTGAAATATTTTTAAAAAATTGTGAAAGCATTCTAAAAACATTTTAAAACCATTTTAAAACACTTTTAAAACATTTTAAAATGCTTTACAAGTTCTTCAAGAGGTTCTTAAAACGTTTTAAAACATTTTAAAAGTGTTTTGAAACATTTTAAAATAAATTTAAAACATTTTAGAAGTGTTTTGAAACATTTTAAAATACATTTTAAAAGCGTTTCAAAATATTTTAGAAGCATTTCAAAATATTTTAGAAGTGTTTCAAAATATTTTAAAAGTGTTTTAAAATATCTTGGAAGTGTTTTACAATATTTTGAAATGTTATAAAAATCCTTTAAAACATTTTACAAATTTTTCAAAATATTTTAAACGAGTTTTATAATGTCTTAAATACATTTAAATGTGTTTAAAAGCACACTATAACATTTAAAAAAAATATATATAATGTTTAAAAAAAAAAATTTACTATTCTATTAAAAACATTTACTAAAAATGATTTAACGCTTTAAATATTTGATTTAAACATATTAATAAAAATTTAGAATATTTTATAAAAGCTTAAAACCATTTATAAAAATTATTGAATGTCAGATTTATAAGCTTAACTTGATAAACGTTTTACAATATTTTGAAATGTTATAAAAATCCTTTAAAATATATTACAAAGTTTTTAAAATATTTTAAAAGAGCTTTATAATGTCTGAAAAACATTTTAAACGTAGATAGTTCGTTAAAAAAGAATAGACGCAGGCTAAAATTTTCGGTTTTGATATCCGAGAGCATATTTGGGTACCCATTTTGGAGATGCAAGCGCAGCCCCAGATGCACAAAGTGACGAATTGAGTTTGGACCTCATTTCGGATGGTCCGTGAAAAACGAACGGATGTGAATATCGAGGGCTAAACTTTTTAGTTTAAAAATTCGAGAGCATATTTGGATACCCATTTTGGAGATGCAAGCGTGGCCCCACATGCACAAAGTGATGAATTGATTTAGGGACTCATTTCGAACGATCCATAAAAAACGAATAGACGCAGATATCGGGGTTGAAATTATCATTTTTGAAATTCGAGAGCATATTTGGATACCGCTTTTGGAGATGCAAGTGTGCCCCCGCATGAACAAAGTGACGAATTGATTTTGGGACTCATTTCGGACGATCTTTGAAAACTGAACGAAAGCGGATATTGGGGGTTGAACTTTTCGGTTTTGAAATTCGAGAGCATATTTGGATACCCATTTTGGAGATGCAAGCGTGGCCCCGCATGCACAAAGTGATGAATTTATTTCGGGACTGATTTCGGACTATCCGTGAAAAATGAACGGACGTGGATATCGGGGGCAGAACTTTTCAGTTTTGAAATCCGAGAGCATATTTGGATACACATTTTGGAGATGCAAGCGTTTCCCCACATGCACAAAGTGAAAAATTGATTTCAAGACTCATTTCGAATGATCCGTGAAAAACGAACATACGTGGATATCGGGGGCTAAACTTTTCAGTTTTGAAATCCGAGAGCATATTTGGATAACCATTTTGGAGATGCAAAAGTAGCCTCACATGCACAAAGTGACGAATTGATTTAGGGACTCATTTTGGATGATCCGTAAAAAACGAACGGACGCGGATGTCGGGGGCTAAAATTTTCGTTTTTGAAATCTGAGAGTATATTTGGATACCCATTTTGGAGATGCAAGCGTGCCCCCGCAGGAACAAAATGACGAATTGATTTCGGGATTCATTTTGGATGATCCTTGAAAAATGAACAAATGCGGATATTGGGGATTGAAATTTTTGGTTTTTAAATTCGAGAGCATATCTGGATACCCATTTTGGAGATGAAAGCATGGCGCCGCATGCACGAAGTGACAAATTTACTTCGGGACTGATTTCAGACGATCCGTGAAAAACGAACGGACGCGGATATCAAGGGTTGAACTTTTTGGTTTTGAAATCCGAGAGCATATTTGGATACCCATTTTTGAGATGCAAGTGTGGCCCCGCATGCACAAAGTGACAAATCGATTTCGCGACTCATTTCGGATGATCCGTGAAAAACGAATAGACACAGATAACGGGGGCTAAAATTTTCGATTTTGAAATATGAGAGCATATTTGGATACCCATTGTGGAGATGAAAGTGTGGCCTCAGATACACAAAGTGACAAATTGAGTTTGGGCCTCATTTTGGACGATCTGTGAAAAACGAACGGATGCGAATATCGGGGGCTAAAATTTTCTGTTTTGAAATCTGAGAGCATATTTGGATACCCATTTTGGAGATGCAAGCGTGGCCCCAAATGAACAAAGTGACGAATTGACTTCGGGACTCAATTCAGACGATCCGTGAAAAATGAAAAGACGTGGATATCGGGGGCTGAAATTTTCGGTAGTGAAATCTGAGAGCATATTTGGATACCCATTTTGGAGATGCAAGCGTGGCCCCGCATGCACAAAGTGACAAATTGATTTCGGAACTCATTTCGGATGGTTCGTGAAAAAAGAACAAACGTGGAAGATGGGGCTAAACTTTTCGTTTTTGACATCCGAGAGCTTATTTCGATACCGATTTTGGAGATGCAAGTGTGGCCCCAGATGCACAAAGTGACGAATTGAGTTCAGACCTCATTTCGGATGATCCGTGAAAAACAAACGAATGCAAATATCGAGGGCTAAACTTTTCGGTTTTAAAATCCGAGAGCATATTCGGATACCTATTTTGGAGATGCAAGTGTGGCCCCGGATGCACAAAGTGACGAATTGATTTCGGGATTCATTTCAGACGATTTGTGAAAAATGAATGAACACAGATATCGGGGGGCTGAACTTTTCGGTTTTGAAATATGAGAGCATATTTGGATACACTTTTAAAACGTTTTAAAATGCTTTACAAGTTTTTGAAAAGGATTTAAAAACGTTTTAAAACATTTTAAACCTTTTTTAAAATATTGTGAAAGCTTTCTAAAAACATTTTAAAACCATTTTAAAACACTTTTAAAATGTTTTAAAATGCTTTACAAGTTTTTTAAAAGGTTTTAAAAACGTTTTAAAACATTTTAAAAGTGTTTTGAAACATTTTAAAATAAATTTAAAACATTTTAGAAGTGTTTTGAAACATTTTAAAATAAATCTTAAAAGCATTTCAAAATATTTTAAAAACGTTTCAGAATATCTTAAAAGTGTTTTGAAATATCTTGAAAGTGTTTTACAATATTTTGAAATGTTATAAAAATCCTTTAAAACATTTTACAACTTTTTAAAAATATTTTAAAAGAGTTTCATAATGTCTTAAAAAAATTTTTAACGTGTTTAAAATCATGTTATAGCATTTTAAAAAGTGTTTTATAATGTTTTTAGAAATATTATTTTTTACGATTTTATTAAAAAGATTTACTAAAAATGATTAAACGCTTTAAATATTTGATTTAAACATATTAATAAGAATTTGGAAAAAGGTTTAAACCATTTTTAAAACATTTATAAAAATTATTGACTGTCAGCTTTATAAGCTTAACTTTATGAAATATTTTGAAATATTTTGAAATGTTATAAAAATCCTCTAAAATATTTTACAAATTTTTTAAAAATATTTTAAAATAGTTTTATGATGTGTTAGAAACATTTTAAATGTGTTTAAAAGCACATTATAACATTTTAAAAAGGGTTTTATAATATTTTTAAAAACGTTTCTTTTTTTACGATTTTATTAAAAACATTTAATAAAAGGGTTAAACGCTTTAAATATTTGATTTAAACATATTGAGAAGAATTTAGAATATTTTATAACAGATTTAAACCATTTATAAAACATTTATAAAAATTATTGCATGTTTATAATGTTAGCTTTATAAGCTTAACTTTTATTAAATTTTATTTAAAAACATTTTTAAAACCTAAATAAATGCTTTCAAATATTTTAAATGTGTTTTGAAATTTTTTTCTAACATTGTAAAAGCATTCTGAAAACATTTTAAAACCATTTTAAAACACTTTTAAAACATTTTAAAATGTTTTACAAGTTTTTAAAAAGGATTTAAATATGTTTTAAAACATTTTAAAAGTGTTTTGAAACATTTTAAAAGTGTTTTGAAGCATTTTAAAAGTGTTTTGAAACATTTTAAAATAAATTTAAAACATTTAAAAAGGGTTTCAAAATATTTAAAAGTGTTCAAAAATATCTTAAGCGTTTGACAATATTTTGAAATATATAAAAATATTTTAAAACATTTTACAAATTTTTAAAAATATTTTAAAAGAGTTTTATGATGTCTTCGAAACATTTTAAAAGCACATTATAACATTTTAAAAAGTGTTGTACAATGTTTCTAGAAACTTTTTTTTACGATTTTATTAAATGTGTTTATTTTAAAACACTTTTAATATAAATTTAAAATATTTTAGAAGTGTTTTGAAACATTTAAAAATAAATTTAAAACATTTTAAAAGCGTTTCAAAATATTTTACAAGTGTTTTAAAATATCTTGAAAGTGTTTTTTACAATATTTTGAAATATTTTGAATGATTTTGAAATATTTTGAAATGTTATAAAAATCCTTTAAAACATTTTACAAATTTGGAAAAATATTTTAAACGAGTTTTATAATGTCTTAAAAACATTTTAAATGTGTTTAAAAGCACGTTATGACATTTTAAAAAGTGAGTTATAATGTTTTTAAAAACGTTTTTTTTTTTGCGATTTTATTAAAACTGATTAAACGCTTTAAATATTTGATTTAAGCATATTAATAAGAATTTAGAATATTTTATAAAAGCTTTAAACCATTTATAAAAATTACTAAATGTTTATAATGTCAACTTTATTAGTTTAACTTTTATTAAATGTTATTTATAAACATTTTTAAAGAAGAAATAAATGCTTTTAAATATGTTAAAAGAATTTTAAATGTGTTTTTAAATGTTTTTAAAAAATTGTAAAAGCTTTCTAAAAACATTTTAAAACCATTTTAAAACACTTTTAAAACATTTTAAAATGTTTTACAAGTTCTTTAAGAGGTTCTGAAAACGTTTTAAAACATTTTAAAAGTGTTTTGAAACATTTTAAAATAAATTTAAAACATTTTAGAAGTGTTTTGAAACATTTTAAAATAAATTTTAAAAGCGTTTCAAAATATTTTAGAAGCATTTCAAAATATTTTAGAAGTGTTTCAAAATATTTTAAAAGTGTTTTAAAATATCTTAAAAGTGTTTTACAATATTTTGAAATGTTATAAAAATCCTTTAAAACATTTTACAAATTTTTAAAATATTTTAAACGAGTTTTATAATGTCTTAAATACATTTAAATGTGTTTAAAAGCACGCTATAACATTTTAAAAAAAAATTATAATGTTCTTAAAAATTTTTTTTTACGATTCCATTAAAAACATTTACTAAAAATGATTAAACACTTTAAATATTTGATTTAAACATATTAATAAAAATTTAGAACATTTTATAAAAGCTTTAAACCATTTATAAAAATTATTGAATGTCAGATTTATAAGCTTAACTTGATAAGTGTTTTACAATATTTTGAAATGTTATAAAAATCCTTTAAAATATTTTACAAAGTTTTTAAAATATTTTAAAAGAGCTTTATAATGTCTGAAAAACATTTTAAACGTAGATAGTTCATTAAAAAGGAATAGACACAGGCTAAACTTTTCGGTTTTGATATCCGAGAGCATATTTGGATATCCATTTTGGAGATGCAAGCGTGGCCCCAGATGCACAAAGTGACGAATTGAGTTTGGACCTCATTTCGGATGATCGTGTGACGGATGTGAATATTCGAGGCTAAAATTTCGGTTTAAATTCGAGAGCATATTTGGATACCCATTTTGGAGATGCAAGCGTGGCCCCACATGCACAAAGTGATGAATTGATTTAGGGACTCATTTCGAACGATCCATAAAAAGCGAATAGACGCAGATATCGGGGTTGAAATTTTCATTTTTGAAATTCGAGAGCATATTTGGATACCGCTTTTGGAGATGCAAGTGTGCCCCCGCATGAACAAAGTGACGAATTGATTTTGGGACTCATTGCGGACGATCTTTGAAAACTGAACGAAAGCGGATATTGGGGGTTGAACTTTTCAGTTTTGAAATTCGAGAGCATATTTGGATACCCATTTTGGAGATGCAAGCGTGGCCCCGCATGCACAAAGTGATGAATTTATTTCGGGACTGATTTCGGACTATCGTGAAAAATGAACAGACGTGGATATCGGGGGCAGAACTTTTCGGTTTTGAAATCCGAGAGAATATTTGGATACACATTTTGGAGATGCAAGCGTTTCCCCATACAAAGTGACAAATTGATTTCAGGACTCATTTCGGATGATCCGTGAAAAACGAACATACGTGGATATCGGGGGCTAAAATTTTCAGTTTTGAAATCCGAGAGCATATTTGGATAACCATTTTGGAGATACAAGCATGGCCTCACATGCACAAAGTGACGAATTGATTTAGGGACTCATTTTGGATGATCCGTAAAAAACGAGTGGACGCGGATTTCGGCGGCTAAAATTTTCGTTTTTGAAATCTGAGAGTATATTTGGATACCCATTTTGGAGATGCGAGTGTGCCCCCGCAGGAACAAAATGACGAATTGATTTCAGGATTCATTTTGGATGATCCTTGAAAAATGAACAAATGCGGATATTGGGGGTTGAAATTTTCGGTTTTTAAATTTGAGAGCAGATCTGGATACCCATTTTGGAGATGAAAGCGTGGCCCCGCATGCACAAAGTGACAAATTTATTTCGGGACTGATTTCAGATGATCCGTGAAAAACGAACGGACGCGGATATCAAGGGTTGAACTTTTTGGTTATGAAATCGAAACTATGTTGGATCTGACCCCCCAGAGGAGATACAATGCAATGCCCCTTGCAATGAAACAAATCGATTTCGCGACTCATTTCGGATGATCCGTCAAAACGAATAGACGCAGATAACGGGGGCTGAAATTTTCGATTTTGAAATATGAGAGCATATTTGGATACCCATTTTGGAGATGAAAGCGTGGCCTCGGATGCACAAAGTGACAAATTGAGTTTGGGCCTCATTTTGGACGATCCGTGAAATACGAATGGACGCGAATATCGGGGGCTAAACTTTTCGGTTTTGAAATCTGAGAGCATATTTGGATACCCATTTTGGAGATGCAAGCGTGGCCCCAGATGAAAAAAGTGACGAATTGACTTCGGGACTCAATTCAGACGATCCGTGAAAAATTAAAAGACGTGGATATGGGGGGCTGAAATTTTCGGTTTTGAAATCTCAGAGCATATTTGGATACCCATTTTGGAGATGCAAGCGTGGCCACGCATTCACAAAGTGACAAATGGATTTCGGGACTCATTTCGGATGGTTCGTGAAAAAAGAACAGACGTGGAAGATGGGGCTAAACTTTTCGGTTTTGATATCCGAGAGCATATTTGGATACCCATTTTGGAGATGCAAGTGCGGCCCCAGATGCACAAAGTGACGAA
This sequence comes from Pinus albicaulis, assembly GCA_034641835.2. Lineage (NCBI taxonomy): Eukaryota > Viridiplantae > Streptophyta > Pinopsida > Pinales > Pinaceae > Pinus > Pinus albicaulis. Next base: position 421,849 of record JAXQQM020058733.1, read on the forward strand.
TTGAGTTCGAACCTCATTTCGGATGATCCGTGAAAAACAAACGCACGCGAATATCGAGGTCTAAACTTTTCGGTTTTAAAATCCGAGAGCATATTTGGATACCTATTTTGGATATGCAAGTGTGGCCTCGGATGCACAAAGTGACGAATTGATTTCGGGATTCATTTTAGACGATTTGTGAAAAATGAATGAACACAGATATCGGGGGCTGAACTTTTCGGTTTTGAAATATGAGAGCATATTTGGATACACTTTTAAAACGTTTTAAAATGCTTTACAAGTTTTTGAAAAGGATTTAAAAACGTTTTAAAACATTTTAAACCTTTTTTAAAATATTGTAAAAGCTTTCTGAAAACATTTTAAACCATTTTAAAACACTTTTAAAACGTTTTAAAATGCTTTACAAGTTTTTTAAAAGGATTTAAAAACGTTTTAAAACATTTTAAAAGTGTTTTGAAACATTTTAAAATAAATTTAAAACATTTTAGAAGTGTTTTGAAACATTTTAAAATAAATCTTAAAGGCATTTCAAAATATTTTAAAAGCGTTTCAGAATATCTTAAAAGTGTCTTGAAATATCTTGATAGTGTTTTACAATATTTTGAAATGTTATAAAAATCCCTTAAAACATTTTACAACTTTTTAAAAATATTTTAAAAGAGTTTCATAATGTCTTAAAAACATTTTTAACGTGTTTAAAATCATGTTATAGCATTTTAAAAAGTGTTTTATAATGTTTTTAAAAATATTATTTTTTACGATTTTATTAAAAAGATTTACTAAAAATGATTAAACGCTTTAAATATTTAATTTAAACATATTAATAAGAATTTGGAATATTTTATAAAAGGTTTAAACCATTTTTAAAACATTTATAAAAATTATTGAATGTCAGCTTTATAAGCTTACCTTTATGAAATATTTTGAAATATTTTGAAATGTTATAAAAATCCTCTAAAATATTTTACAAATTTTTTAAAAATATTTTAAAAGAGTTTTATGATGTGTTAGAAACATTTTAAACGTGTTTAAAAGCACATTATAACATTTTAAAAAGGTTTTTATAATATTTTTAAAAACGTTTCTTTTTTTACGATTTTATTAAAAACATTTAATAAAAAAATTAAACTCTTTAAATATTTGATTTAAACATATTGAGAAGATTTTAGAATATTTTATAAAAGATTTAAACCATTTATGAAACATTTATAAAAATTATTGCATGTTTATAATGTTAGCTTTATAAGCTTAACTTTTATTAAATTTTATTTAAAAATGTTTTTGAAACCTAAATAAATGCTTTCAATTATTTTAAATGTGTTTTGAAATGTTTTTCTAACATTGTAAAAGCATTTTGAAAACATTTAAAAACCATTTAAAAACACTTTTAAAACGTTTTAAAATGTTTTACAAGTTTTTAAAAAGGATTTAAATATGTTTTAAAACATTTTAAAAGTGTTTTGAAACATTTTAAAAGTGTTTTGAAGCATTTTAAAAGTGTTTTGAAACATTTTAAAATAAATTTAAAACATTTTAAAAGCGTTTCAAAATATTTAAAAGTGTTCAAAAATATCTCAAGCGTTTGACAATATTTTGAAATTTATAAAAATGTTTTAAAACATTTTACAAATTTTTAAAAATATTTTGAAAGAGTTTTATGATGTTTTCAAAACATTTTAAAAGCACGTTATAACATTTTAAAAAGTGTTTTATAATGTTTCTAAAAACGTTTCTTTTACGATTTTATTAAATGTGTTTATTTTAAAACACTTTTAATATAAATTTAAAATAATTTAGAAGTGTTTTGAAACATTTAGAAATAAATTTAAAACATTTTAAAAGCGTTTCAAAATATTTTACAAGTCTCTTAAAATATCTTGAAAGTGTTTTTTACAATATTTTGAAATTTTTTGAATGATTTTGAAATATTTTGAAATGTTATAAAAATCCTTTAAAACATTTTACAAATTTGTAAAAATATTTTAGACGAGTTTTATAATGTCTTAAAAACATTTTAAATGTGTTTAAAAGCACGTTATAACATTTTAAAAAGTGTTTTATAATGTTTTTAAAAACGTTTTTTTTTGCGATTTTATTAAAAATGATTAAACGCTTTAAATATTTGGTTAAGCATATTAATAAAATTTGAATATTTTCATAAATATCCGTGGCATTTATAAACGATTTATTAAAATTATTAAATGTTTATAATGTCAACTTTATTAGTTTAACTTTTATTAAATGTTATTTATAAACATTTAATAAAAGAAATAAATGCTTTTAAATATTTTAAAAATTTTAAAAGTGTTTTGAAATGTTTTAAAACATTGTAAAAGCTTTCTAAAAACATTTTAAAACACTTTTAAAACATTTTAAAATTCTTTACAAGTTCTTCAAGAGGTTCTGAAAACGTTTTAAAACATTTTAAAAGTGTTTTGAAACATTTTAAAATAAATTTAAAACATTTTAGAAGTGTTTTGAAACATTTTAAAATAAATTTTAAAAGCGTTTCAAAATATTTTAGAAGTGTTTCAAAATATTTTAGAAGTGTTTTAAAATATCTTGGAAGTGTTTTAAAATATCTTGGAAGTGTTTTACAATATTTTGAAATGTTATAAAAATCCTTTAAAACATTTTACAAATTTTTTAAAATATTTTAAACGAGTTTTATAATGTCTTAAATACATTTAAATGTGTTTAAAAGCACGCTATAACATTTAAAAAAAAAATTATAATGTTTAAAAAAAAAAAAAAAAAATTACGATTCCATTAAAAACATTTACTAAAAATGATTAAACGCTTTAAATATTTGATTTAAACATATTAATAAAAATTTAGAATATTTTATAAAAGCTTGAAACCATTTATAAAAATTATTGAATGTCAGATTTATAAGCTTAACTTGATAAGCGTTTTACAATATTTTGAAATGTTATAAAAATCCTTTAAAATATTTTACAAAGTTTTTAAAATATTTTAAAAGAGCTTTATAATGTCTAAAAAACATTTTAAACGTAGATAGTTCGTTAAAAAAGAATAGACGCAGGCTAAACTTTTCGGTTTTGATATCCGAGAGCATATTTGGGTACCCATTTTGGAGATGCAAGCGCAGCCCCAAATGCACAAAGTGACGAATTGAGTTTGGACCTCATTTCGGATGATCGCAGAAAAAACGAACGGATGTGGTGCTCCGAGGGCTAAACTTTTCGGTTTAAAAATTCGAGACAATATTTGGATACCCATTTTAGAGATGCAAGCATGGCCCCACATGCACAAAGTGATGAATTGATTTAGGGACTCATTTCGAACGATCCATAAAAAAACGAACAGACGCAGATATCCAGGTTGAAATTTTCATTTTTGAAATTCGAGAGCATATTTGGATACCCATTTTGGAGATGCAAGTGTGCCCAGATCGGAAACAAGTGATCAGAGTGATTTGGATTTATTCGGGCCATTCGTTGGCGAGCGACGGATATAGAGTTGAACTTTTCAGTTTTGAAATTCGAGAGCATATTTGGATACCCATTTGGAGATGCAAGCGTGGCCCCGCATGCACAAAGTGATGAATTTATTTCGGGATTGATTTCAGACTATCCGTGAAAAATGAACAGACGTGGATATCGGGGGCATAACTTTTCGGTTTTGAAATCCAAGAGCATATTTGGATACACATTTTGGAGATGCAAGCGTTTCCCCACATGCACAAAGTGATGACTTTATTTCGGGACTCATTTCGGATGATCCGTGAAAAACGAACATACGTGGATATCGGGGGCTAAAATTTTCTGTTTTGAAATCCGAGAGCATATTTGAATAACCATTTTGGAGATGCAAGCGTGGCCTCACATGCACAAAGTGACGAATTGATTTAGGGACTCATTTTGGATGATCCGTAAAAAACGAACGGACGCGGATGTCGGGGGCTAAAATTTTAGTTTTTGAAATCTAAGAGTATATTTGGATACCCATTTTGGAGATGCAAGTGTGCCCCCGCAGGAACAAAATGACGAATTAATTTCTGGATTCATTTTGGATGATCCTTGAAAAATGAACAAATGCGGATATTGGGGATTGAAATTTTCGGTTTTTAAATTCGAGAGCATATCTGGATACCCATTTTGGAGATGAAAGCGTGGCCCCGCATGCACAAAGTGATAAATTTATTTCGGGGTCGATTTCGGACGATCGAAGTGAGAAAAACGAACGGATGCGGATATCGGGGGTTGAACTTTTGGTTAGGAGAAATCCGAGGAGCATATTTGGATACCCATTTTTGGAGATACGAAGTGTGGCCCCGCATGCACGGGTGACAAATCGATTCGCGACTCATTTGGATGATCCGTCAAAGCGAATGAAGACGCAGATAACGGGGGCTGAAATTTTCGATTTTGAAATATGAGAGCATATTTGGATACCCATTTTGGAAATGAAAGCGTGGCCTCGGATGCACGAAGTGACAATTTGAGTTTGGGCCTCATTTTGGACGATCCGTGAAAAACGAACAGACGCGAATATCGGGGGCTAAACTTTTCGGTTTTGAAATCTGAGAGCATATTTGGATACCCATTTTGGAGATGCAAGCGTGGCCCCGCATGCACAAAGTGACAAATTGATTTCGGGACTCATTTCGGATGGTTCGTGAAAAAAGAACAGACGTGGATATCGGAAATTTGAGTACCGGTTGTGAAATGAGCATGTTGGATACCCATTTTGGAGATACGACGTGGCCCCGCATGCCTGGTGACAAATTGATTTCGGAACTCATTTCGGATGGTTCGTGAAAAGAGCAGTGTGGAAGATGGGGCTAAACTTTTCGGTTTTGATATAAAGGGAGCATATTTGGATGCCCATTTTGGAATGCAAGTGTGGCCCCCGGATGCACAAAGTGACGAATTGAGTTCGGACCTCATTTCGGATGATCAGTGACTACCAAACAGTCTGCGAATATCGTTGGCTCCTTTGGAATCTAAAATCCCAGGAGCATATTCGGATACCTATTTTGGAGATGCAAGTGTGGCCCCGGATGCACAAATGACGAATTGATTTCGGGATCATTTCGAACGATTTGTGAAAAATGAATGAACACGGATATCGGGGGCTGAACTTTCGGTTTTGAAATATGAGAGCACATTAATTAACCACATACAAACGCTTGCACTTGCTTTACAAGTTTTTGAAAAGGATTTAAAAACGTTTTAAAACATTTTAAACCTTTTTTAAAATATTGTAAAAGCTTTCTAAAAACATTTTTAAAACACTTTTAAAACGTTTTAAAATGCTTTACAAGTTTTTTAAAAGGATTTAAAAACGTTTTAAAACATTTTAAAAGTGTTTTGAAACATTTTAAAATAAATTTAAAACATTTTAGAAGTGTTTTGAAACATTTTAAAATAAATCTTAAAAACATTTCAAAATATTTTAAAAGCGTTTCAGAATATCTTAAAAGTGTTTTGAAATATCTTGAAAGTGTTTTACAATATTTTGAAATGTTATAAAAATCCTTTAAAACATTTTACAACTTTTTAAAAACATTTTAAAAGAGTTTCATAATGTCTTAAAAACATTTTTAACGTGTTTAAAATCATGTTATAGCATTTTAAAAAGTGTTTTATAATGTTTTTAAAAATATTGTTTTTTACGATTTTATTAAAAAGTTTTACTAAAAATGATTAAACGATTTAAATATTTGATTTAAACATATTAATAAGAATTTGGAATATTTTATAAAAGGTTTAAACCATTTTTAAAACATTTATAAAAATTATTGAATGTCAGCTTTATAAGCTTAACTTTATGAAATATTTTAAAATATTTTGAAATGTTATAAAAATTCTCTAAAATATTTTACAAATTTTTAAAAAATATTTTAAAAGAGTTTTATGATGTGTTAAAAACATTTTAAATGTGTTTAAAAGCACATTATAACATTTTAAGAAGGGTTTTATAGTATTTTTAAAAACATTTCTTTTTTTACGATTTTATTAAAAACATTTAATAAAAAGATTAAACGCTTTAAATATTTGATTTAAACATATTGAGAAGAATTTAGAATATTTTATAAAAGATTTAAACCATTTATGAAACATTTATAAAAATT